>JABAKD010000023.1:3148699-3481199 GCA_012845835.1 Undaria pinnatifida | reverse complement strand
ATACTTGGTATACACGCGCTCAATCACGTTACCTCGTTAGTAATACTTCGCTTGGCATAGGTGGGGAGGCGATCATGCACACGGTATGTACGAAATACCCTACGTAATGGGTTGGTAAGGTTGTTTACCGCAATTTTAACACATCTGCTTGTGCTTCCTTTTCCAAATTATTTTTGTCTCAAATAAATGTACGATTTCACGCCTACGATTTTACCTTGTCGATGTGGGGCTCTGCGGTCGTCAATTTTAAGTCAGAGATACGTCCTACAAATACATCAGGCGAGGTGGGTATGTGATGTCATATAATGCGATGTCATCACTTTTGATCGCGAGGGTGATTTTACTTCGTGAGGTAAATGGTACTGTGTTTCGTAGAGGTCGTCTCAGGAGGGTATGCGATGGGTCGGCAGTGTATCACGTCTGTTTGTGCTTCCTTTTCAACTTATTATTGTCTCAAATGTGCGATTTCACGTCCATGATTTTTACCGTGCCGCTGTGGGGCTCTGAGGTCGCCAATTCTAAGACAGAGATACATCTTACAAATACAGCAGTTGAGGTGGGCATGCAATCGTCATATATATGCGATGTCACTACTATTGAAGGCGAGGGTGACTTCACTTCGTCAGGCATATGCTACTGCGTTTCGTAAAGGTTGTCTCACGTGGACATGCGATGTCACCACTATTGAACGCGAGGGTGACTTTACTTCGTTAGGCACATTCCACTGCGTTTGGAATAGTAGGGGTTGTCAGGCAATCATGTAAGCGGATGGAGGCACGAAATACCCTGCGTAATAGGTTGGTCGTGCGGTTTCACCGCAGTGTTAACATCCCTGTCTGTACTTACTTTCCACATTATTATAGACTATATATAGTGTACACTTATACGTCCTGTTTTCTCCCCACTGTCGTCGAAGATGTTGTAGTCCTGTAGATGTCGCGTCCATGTCTGGTGCTCTTGTTAGTGGTGTTCATGAAAACATGCCCTAACATGTAGTAGATGATCGCTCAGTGGTGTTCCTTTCCTTTACATCAAGCCAGGTAGTATATGCCAACGCAACCGCTTGCTTGAAAAATGACAAAGAAATTCCTCACACACCTGACACAGAGAAGACGCGGCCCGAAGATTGTTCAGTATACCGACGGTCAGGAACAGGTTATCGAGCAGCGCACTTGATTTTTACTACCGCTTCTCACTCCACCTAAGACACTACGGGCATGCGTTGGACCCAGTTCGCTGATGCCCAAAACCAATTTCAAAGGAGGTGATGTGGTGGGCGAATGCTATAATGATTTGCGCTGCTTCGATTACCCTGCCTCTCGTTCTGTTTGTTCTTGCGTTCTTGATGAACCTGCCATTATATTATGTAGTGATAAAATGGTGTTGGAGAGACGTTGGAATTGTACTTTTGACGCTGTTTTTTATTTGGGTTTTGTATTTGTGACTGGTCCATGTCCGAGGGATGTCAAGTATGTGCTGGTAGAATAAAGGAACTACCAGGTATGTTTCATTTTCGGGATAAATTCACATCAGATAGATGATAGGTGTAGAGGCACTGCTATCAAGGCAGACATGTGTGTGTGTGTGTTCTTCACATTAAACCGTTTTTCTACTCGTCGACATCCAGCACACCCAGTGTCCGTACTGATTCTTCACCCTAGAAAGATCAGCTCTCTCTGTGGTCACAAGCTACGACACAGAGATAATGCATCGTAATGCATTCGACAACGCAATGTCATGCCCTAGTACTGGGTACGACAGGCACAACATACATACGTCAGCAACAGAAATACATTGGAAGAGAGAATACGAAATAAACAAAAACAAAAACAAAAACAAAAACAAAAACAAAATAAGAAAACAAATAAAAACAAAGATAAAAATAAAAAACAAAAATGAAACAAACAAAATGAAGGTGTTAAGGTAATTAGTAGGGTATTAGTCCGTTTGACCACTTGTAAAAGGTTAACCAATAGCTTACCCAAACTAAGCCTTATAACACTCTCCCCCCCTGAAACGGCGGGATAGCAGGTCGGCCGGATATACGGCGGACCTCTGTCAATATCCAAGCCGTTTCATTTCCTGGGGATACCGGGGAGAGTATTTTTCAAGTTCGCCATGGGGAAATCTGAAAAAGTTTATTATGGTGGATGTGGGGATCGAACCCACGACCCAAAAACCCATGGTCTGTGGACGACGCCATTTGTTAAGGACTTTAGTGGGGTATTAGTCCGTTTGACCACTTGCAAAAGGTTAACCCATAGCTTACCCAAACTAAGCCTTATAACACTCTCCCCCCCTGAAACGGCGGGATAGCAGGTCGGCCGGATATACGAGCGGACCTGTCAATTATCCGACGACGCCATTTGTTAAGGTAATTAGTAGGGTATTAGTCCGTTTGACCACTTGTAAAAGGTTAACCAATAGCTTACCCAAACTAAGCCTTATAACAAAGGGGAAATCGAAGAAACAACCCAACCGGAAAGGAGAGCCAAAGCTCGGAAAAGAAACATAATAAAATAAAATAAATTAAAGTAAAGTGAAACCAAAATAAGATAATCGGAACACGAGCCAAAAACCTGGACACGCAAGGAGGGAACAAAGGGGAAAAAAAACATGCAAGCAGGGGAAAAAAAAAGATTTTGTACCTGCAGAGCCTGCCCGATGAGCCGTGAAGTTTTGTAATCTCCGGAGACATGATTCATGATTTACGTGTGTACGAGCGTTTTTGTATACAGTAGCGGCCCCGATATGTGTGTGTGTGTGTGTGTTCTTCACATTAAACCGTTCTTCTACTCGTCGACATCCAGCACACCCAGTGTCCGTACTGATTCTTCACCCTAGAAAGATCAGCTCTGTGGTCACAAGCCACGACACAGAGATAATGCATCGTAATGCATTCGACAACGCAATGTCATGCCCTAGTACTGGGTACGACAGGCACAACATACATACGTCAGCAACAGAAATACATTGGAAGAGAGAAATACGAAATAAACAAAAACAAAAACAAAAACAAATAACAAAAACAAAATAAGACAACAAATAAAAACAAAGATAAAAATAAAACAAAAAATGAAACAAACAAAATGAAGGGGAAATCGAAGAAACAACCCAACCGGAAAGGAGAGCCAAAGCTCGGAAAAGAAACATAATAAAATGAAATAAAATAAAGTAAAGTAAAACCAAAATAAGATAATCCGAACACGAGCCAAAAACCTGGACACGCAAGGAGGGAACAAAGGGGAAAAAAATACCCCAGAGAAAGACGAAAAGTGCTATGTACCTACTAGTCGGCCTGGTACCTTGCTACCCTGTCTGCCATCTCCTTCCTGCCTTCGTCCACCGCGGTCTCCCTTCTATTCCTCCTGTTGCCCCCCCTGCCCCTATTCCCTTGGACGGCTTTCCTTCTACTCCTCCTGTTTCCCCCCCTCCCCCCTTTGTGTTCTTCTCAATAAACCAAAATACCTTGTAAAAGAGAGAAACAACGAAAGAAACCAAGACAAAATAAATAAATAAATAAATAAAAAGGGGAGCCAAAGCACGGGAGATAGAAACATACCCCGAGCATGAGCCAAAATGGACATGCAAGGGGGAAAGAAAGGGAAAAAATACCCCGGAAAGAAACAAGTAGAAGAAGGAAGACTGGGAGGGCCAAATAAAACAGGCTCGTCACCTACCCACCATGCAAGACTCCCTTCATAAGGATAAGAAGGGGAAAGAAAATAAATAAATAAATAAATAAATTCACGGAAAAATCAAAGTACCAAGACATCACATTCCGAGCAGCCGCAGCAGTTGGCGGTACGAGTGGCATAGATAGAAAGGTTCCACCTACTAGTCGGCCTGGTACCTTGCTACCCTGTCTGCGGTCTCCTTCCTACTTTCATCTACCGCGGTTTCCCTTCTACTCCTCCTGTCCCCCCCCCTGCCCCCATACCCTTGTGCGGTGTTCCTTCTACCCCTCCTGCTGCCCCCCCTCCCCCCGTTGCCTTCGACACCACCCACGGCGGATGCGCGGCGCTGTCTACTCAGCTTTGCCTCATCCTCGTGCCACCTGCCCATGAACCGTTCAGCTGCTTCGAGGACCCCCCGGTACCACTTGCCCACCTTTTTTGCTGCGGTGGGCCACAGCGCGGTCCCAACTCCAAAAACTAAGGGGGAGTGTTCCGTTGATCCCTCGTTGGCTTTGAACACCCTAAGGTCCTCAGCTATGGCTCTAGGCCAAGTCTTAAGTTGTCCGCCTGGTTTCGGGTTCTCCCCACCAGCGATCGTCCCGAACATCAACCGACGGGGCAGTCGCCCCTTGTGTTGTCGCACCAGGGCCCCGGCAAAGAAGAGCCGCCGTTTACGGATGGTCGTTTCGATGCTCTCGCATCGTGTCATCCTGAGGGCCTTCGCGTACGAGAGGGTGGTGTGGTCGGTGCGTAATCGGCGCTGGAAGCCAATGACTCGCAAAAGGACTTCGTGGTGGGCTGATCGGAGCTTGGCGAAGTGGTCCGCATTGAGGGTCCACGTCACACACCCGTACAGCAGGGTCTCAATGACCTCGGCCTTCAGCATGCGGACTTTCAGACTAAGCGGGGCGGTCGTCCTGTCATACATAGCGGCATGTAGTGCCAGGCGGCAAAATTGCCGTTATTCAGGGCAACTCCGCTATACCCATATAGCGGTGATTTAGCCGCTAATGAGTCCTCAATAGCAGTATATTTGCCGCTATGGGGGAAAACAGCTTCGTACTTGTGTTTACAACGCCAGATTGATTCTCACGGAATCTTCGCCTCTGCGCGCTGTAAGTTAGTGGCATGTGTTCTACTGACAAGGTATGATGCTGTGTCATTGTTATTGCCTTCACTGCTCGTGTATTGCTCGTGTATTGCTCGTGAATCCATGCAGACGGTCTCTCCATCTCCTACCCACCACTCCCCGTACTGTACTTGTACTCGTACTGCTGTCGAGGCCTCCTACTCTTGTGCAGCCTACGAGTGTAACCTGATGTACAAAGGATAAAAAAAAGAATCAGTCGAAAAGAAAGGCCACACAGCGTAGCGCGCATGTTTTATCATCACGGACCATGTATTGATCACCTCTACACGTACCAGAACCGGCCGAACATTTCGTACGCTGAACCAATTGATGCATCAAATGATTACATCAAACATCACCCCTCTGTGACAGTACATCAACTCCTGCCATAACGCTTTGGCGCAGGTTTCTGCCGAATAAAGTCCGCACGCTCTGATGTCCGACTGCCGTCCCGGTGTAGCGGACTTTGATGCGAGAAATGCCATCTTGACCCTACGTAGCAAGTATCCGGCCTCACGCATACCGTACGCCTCTGCGTAATTCTCTAGATGACCAAAATAAGAAGACAGCTCCGCATGCGACGGCGGCGAAATTTCGTCATCGTCTCCGCTCTTATCGTCTTCGATGGTGCTCGGCTCTAGCTCTTCGTCAGAAGGGCAGATGTCTTCCTCGACGTACGAGTTATTAACCTTCTCAACGAGGACGTCGTTCGCGTCTTGAGCCAAAGCCTTCGCAAGTTCTTCTTGCTCCTCCAACTCTGCCCATTCCTTCGTCGCCTTGACGGCGGCAGGGTGGGCAGGCCTGCCCGCGGTCATGTTAAGGTGCGCCAAGACATCCGACATCTCTGAGTCTACAACTCCTGCCGTCGCCTCTTTCACGCCCAAGCTAAGGGCATTACGAGCTGCCATGAGCTCCGCCACCCCGGCGTCCTTGGAATTGTTCGACGCCCCCTTCCCCACGTCGCTCGCGAGTCGCGCCTCGTAGTTCTTGATCGGCGCATGCCGGCATGATGCTTGCGACCAGGTGCTTGTGGCGCCCACCACCGTCGTGGTGCGTACTGCTGCTGTACTGCTGTACTGTACTGTACTGCTGTACTGCAGCTGTACTGCTGTATGGATCCTGTATCCTACTGCTGTAGGGGGTCCTGTGGACAGCAGATTGCCGCTATCGCGGTGGCGAAATACCTCAAATTGCCGCTAATGAGGGCCCGATCCTGAATAGCGGGCATTTGCCGCTATATCGGGTCAAGATGGTGTCAAGAGATTTTCGTGCCGCTATTTAGGGCATTTCGCTATTCAGGGTGCCGCTATATCGGGGCCGCTACTGTATTTGAAATTGGGAAATTGTTGTTTTCTATTAGGGCCCGAATTAACGAGGAACTTGCAAAATCGTATTTCGATTTTATTGTATAGAATTGAATTTAATTTGCATCTGATTGGTCAAGAAATGAATCACCAAGCAGGCATTCTCAGAATTATTACGAAAAATCAAATTCAACAAAGAAGTAAAAAAAGACTTTCTCGGTCGAATTTAGTCGAAAATCGAAATTGAATTAAGGGAGTTTGTCCACCTAGACATGGCTTGTTCTGTGTAACCGAAGCCGGCCACGCGAATTGGTGCCATGTCGTCGGCTGATTGAGAGGCGAGAAGCCAACATTGCGAGAGGTAGGTGTTCGATATAGCTTGTCTCAACGAACAAAGTAGGAACAACGATGGTCACGAAGGATCGTCCGACGGGGTATTGTCGGATTACCCGACGGTGCATTGCGGAATATTATAGCATGGGAAGGACACGTGGAATAGTCCCGAAGGTCCTTGTAGACTGTTCCTGGAACCAATCTAGGAACACGTGGAAATATGAGAATGTAGCACCTGTAGTATTTGGGAATTTGGGGCGTTGAGAATATTGCCTGGTGTGGAGCGAGATGGCTTCGCCCACTCGCCTCACTCCATCTCTTTCCCTCTTATCAGCATCCGGGACCAGCTAATAAAGACATCTATATACCATCTTCTTCACACTGTGTGTTGCAGTGAAGCTCGCGCCCTGAGACTGGGCTGCTGGGAGCACATTATTCTTCGCATAACCGATTTAATCCAACACGTTAACGTGCTTTACGTTTGAATCGGAACAATGCCTGGAAGTGAGCATGACCAAGAGGAGGCCGGCTCACAAGAAGAAATGATGGTCTTGCTGAGATCATTGGTATCCCGACAAGATCGACTGGAAGAGCGGATGGCCAGCGACCGGGGCCGTGGAGAGGCCCAGTCCAACCCTGGCAGGGAACGCCAAGATGGAGTCGTAACCGGTGGGAACTTGCAAGCCCCTGGTGGTGGTGTACACGTAGACGAGATTAGGTATGACGAATCCGTTGAGAGTTCAGGTGTAAATGTAGGCCCTCGTGAATTCAGTAGTATAAAGCAGGCAGTCCCCAAATTCAGCGGTAAACCTGAGGAATTCCCCGTATGGAGTAAGCGGTTCGAAGCGTTCGTATCGATGAGTGGGTGTTTGGGTTCTATGCTTACAGACATAGAGGTAGCTGTAGGTGACACAACCAAAGACACGCAATACTTTATTTCGCAAGGTTTGAGCCGTCCACACATCAAGAACGCGCGGATTGCATGGATATGTCTGACTGAGAGCATGACTGATACTGACCTATTAGACAGAGTGTTTGCCAGGCAATCGCCAAGCGGTGCTTGGAGAATGCTTCGGGATTGGTTTCTTCCGAAATCAGTTGCCACACAGGTCAAATGGTCGGACGCGTTTGATGCAGTGAAAATGGAGAAGGGTGAGGAGCCCATGAAATTCTTCAGTCGCGTAGACAAGATTGTTGGTACTCTTGCTTCGCTTGGTGTGCCGAAATCAGAAGGAGAGGTGAACCACAAACTGGTACGAGTTCTTACAGCTGACTACGAGATAGAACAACGCACGCTCTTGTACCGCGATGAAATCACCCGAGCTGAAATAGAGAGCATTGTCAGGCAGAGGCACCTGAGACTTCCCGTGTCAAAAGGAAAGAACGTGGGTCAGGCACTGTTTTCGAATGGTGCTGCCCGAGGTGGCCGCGGAGGTGGGCGTGGAGGTAACCGTGGAGGTGGTCGCGGATCCAACCGTAACAATGTTAGGTCGCGAAACAAGGAATCAGCGAATGCTGTTGCTAGCCAGGGTAGCGAAGGTAGAGGCAGCCCCCCCACCCCCAAGCAGACCATCCCCCAATCAGAGTATGATAAGGTGAAGGGTAAGTGTATCCGTTGCTTGGAACCCGGACACATGTGGTACCAGTGCAAGGCTCGTGTCACCCCGGCTTCGGAGAGGACGTCTGGCGAAGGTGCACAGGAACAGAACAACAGTGGTGAGACTGTGTGCTGTCTTGCGAATGCTATGTTTAGCCGTAGTGATGACTCGTGTACTGAGGAACGTAGTGAGAGCATAACAGAGAGCTTAGCTGAGAAATGGATAGCAGACAGTGGTGCTTCATTCCACATGACTCATTCGGCTGACCTGTTGAGTGACGTACGACTGTGCGACGACAAGGTTAGGATCGGTGACAACCACCTGATCGACGTCGTGGGGTATGGCACGCTGACTGTAGTCTTCCCCGGAGATCTAACTGTTAAACTGTTAGATGTGGCATACATGCCGGACTTGGCGTTCAACTTGTTTTCGCTAATGGCCGCGCATAAGCAGGGAGTAGGATTCATGACCGAGGATGAGGGATTGTGCATTTCTCTTTTCGATGGACGGTTGAGATTCGAGGGTGATGGATCTAGTTACTCCAACTTCGCTTGCAGGATAGAGCCAGACAACGGCTATGTGCCGTTTCCCCTATTGACACCCGACCCCGCTGAGAACCGAGGGGAGACTGGTTGCGATTTTCCCCTGGCGTTTCCCGTGCTTGCCCCCGGTAGCGCTGCTTCTGCTGAGACTGCTGTAGATATCAACATCTTCCACTGCGTGCATGGCCACTCTAACGAACTACTGCTGAGAGAGACCGCAAAGGCACTTGGTGTAGAACTGTTAGGGACGCTAAGACCCTGTACTGGCTGTTCTATGGCGAAAGGTTACCGCAAACCAATCCCCAGCAGTACTAAGTCACGCGCGCCAGAGAAGTTGGGACGGGTCTTTGTTGATCTAAGTGGCCCTAAGAGAACCCCTTCTCTGTTGGGTAAGAGGTATGTCATGCTAGTGAAGGATGACTTCTCTCGCTACGCCTGGGTATATTTTCTGAAGCACAAATCGGATGCAGCAGACGCGTTTAGGAAGTTTTTGGCTGATGTGCGCGCCGACGGTGTCCCCTCGAAGGTTGAGATTGTAAGGTCTGACAACGGTGGGGAATTCTTTGGTGGGGAGTTTGGAGAGGTGTGCAAACAGTTTTGCATCAAGCAGGAATTCACCAACGCGGACAGCCCAAAGCAGAACGGTGTTGTCGAGAGAGCGCTAGGCATCGTTCAGAACGCAGCGCTTGCTGCGTGCATCCAAGCCCCTATTATTTTCCCGCTCGTTCAACTACCGCCGACTGAATCCCTGTGGGCGGAAGCGGTGCACTGGTCTTGTGACGCCTTGAACCACACCGCAACCACTGCCAACCCCGGCAACAAGTCTCCGCATGAGATGTGGCATGGAGCTGCCGCACCTGCCTCGCCACACCCGTTCCTTCGCCCAGCGTACTGCCGCTGGAACCGCCCGTCCAAGTCGTCACCCCGGGCCGAGAGCTGCTTTTACCTCGGGCCGGGCATCGACCACCCAAGTGACTCTTTGCGGATGCTCACGCGGGGGAACAGGGTGGTGGAGACTCGAGATGTGACCTGGGAGGCAACGCTTGATGTGGGAGCGGTACTATCCCAGCTGCCGGAGGTACCGGAACAGGGAGGGACACAGGGGCTAGAAGATGCGCCAGAGCTGGGAGGGACGGAGGACTTTGTCTCCGCCCCGACGACTCCACTGCCGGTTTTGGGGAGGGGAATTCCTCACCAACTCCGTGCGGTGTCCCCGATGACGCCAGCGGTGTCTCCGATACCGCAAGCTGGCGACGAGTTTCGCGCCGAAGATGTGGAGCCGAACGATACATCAGCGGTCAGCAGCGAATTATCTGACAGCGACTCTTCGTCTCAGGATGGAAGCGACGCGTCGGCCTCTGACGATGAAGCTCCAACCCCCACGGCGGTCCGGACTGCTGCACGCCAACTAGGAGCGCACATGTCAGGACCGGGCGATGGTGAAGAGATTCGGGAGGGACGTACGAGAGCGCAGACCAGGGCGCTCAATCGGGAAGCGGCAGCAGGACTGATTAGTGCGATCGGGCCCTGTGAAGGAGGCCGTGTGTTCCAGGCGCTACTGGCGGCGAATGAAGCGGAGTGTGAGAAGACGAAGTTGCCGGATTGCCTTGTCAAAGAGGCTGAACCGGAACCAACGTCATACACCGCAGCTTGTAAGTCGAAGCATTCGGACGTTTGGATGGACGCGATGAGATCGGAGTTTGATGGACTCGAAGCTGCTGGAACGTTTGTGGAGGTTTCTGAAATTCCCGCCAGTAACAATATCGTAGAGTCAAAGTGGCTCTTGAAGTGGAAGAGCGACGCGCACGGCATGATTGATAGAGCTAAGGCACGGTTGGTAGCTAAGGGCTATAGTCAGGTAGAGGGAGTTGACTACTTCGAGACTTTTGCCCCCACTGCCTCGACCACGTCTAACAGACTCATTGCAGCAATGGCGTGCAAGCTTGATTGGGACTTGAGACACTTGGACGTTGACCAGGCCTTTATTCAGGCAGAGTTGGATACCGAGATTTTCTTGAGACTTCTTCGCGGTTGTGGCGAGATGTCCGGTAAGGTAGTCCTACTCAACCAAGCCCTTTACGGGCTAAAGCAGAGTGGCCGCTCATGGTACAAGCTACTGTCGTCAACCCTAGTAGAGTGTGGGTTTGAGCAGTGCTTGGTAGACCCGTGCGTGTTTCGACTAATGTTGAATGACGCGGTTGTGGCGATGCTGGTGGTCCACGTGGACGACATCAAGATCGCAGCGACCAAGGGGGTGACGGATTCGGTAGTAGCTGATCTCAATAAGAGATTCCCTACAAAACACCTGGGCGAGGTTACGTGGTACATGGGTAGCGAGTACAGGAGGGATCGTGAGAAGGGAACCTTGGAGATTTCACAGACTCAGTTCATCCGAAACGTTGTCGACCGTTTCGGTATCACTAAGACCAGCCCCATCCCCGCTTCACCGTCGTTGGACCTCAGGTACGTGAGTGATGAGGAACCTGTGGTGGACGCGAATTTCCGTGAAATTGTGGGGAGTTTGATGTGGATTGCGAACCAGACGAGACCTGACATCTCAAACGCAGTGCGAGCGATTGCGCGGTTCTCGCACGATCCTAAGGAAGTACACGTGAAGGCTGCTAGGAAGGTTCTCGAGTACTTGAGCGCTACAGCCCACTTGGGCTTGACTTTCAGGAAAGAGAGTAAGTTGGGGGATGTACAGTTGGAATACGACCTAGAGACGTACGTAGACGCAGACTACGCCCACAAGGCCGAGGACAGGCGTTCGGTATCTGGTGTAGCTGTTTGCTGCGGAGGAACGCTCGTATCTTGGTTTTCTAGGACGCAGAAATGCGTTACGCTCTCCACCACTGAGGCCGAGTACGTAGCGATGGCCGACGGGGTGAAGGAGGCCCTGTACGTGCGAGGAGTCTTGGTTTTCTTGATGCCTAGTCTTGGATCGCCGAGCATTGGAGTGTTTGAAGACAACAAAGGGGCGATTGACTTGGCCAAAAACCCACTGAGTTCGTCAAACAGCAAGCACATCGATGTGAGGTACCACTTCCTGCGCGAGTTGGTGGGAAAAGGAGATTTATGCGTCAAGTACTTAAGGACGGAGGATCAACATGCGGACATTCTCACCAAGGCGATTGCTCGTGAGAGTTTTGAGAAACACCGTGACTTTTTGTTGGGGATATAAGTTTTCCGTCGTAAATTGCTTTTGGGAGTTGCCAGTGTTGTTGGAGGCTTGTTAGTTGATCCAGCGCCAGGGAGGGTGTTCGATATAGCTTGTCTCAACGAACAAAGTAGGAACAACGATGGTCACGAAGGATCGTCCGACGGGGTATTGTCGGATTACCCGACGGTGCATTGCGGAATATTATAGCATGGGAAGGACACGTGGAATAGTCCCGAAGGTCCTTGTAGACTGTTCCTGGAACCAATCTAGGAACACGTGGAAATATGAGAATGTAGCACCTGTAGTATTTGGGAATTTGGGGCGTTGAGAATATTGCCTGGTGTGGAGCGAGATGGCTTCGCCCACTCGCCTCACTCCATCTCTTTCCCTCTTATCAGCATCCGGGACCAGCTAATAAAGACATCTATATACCATCTTCTTCACACTGTGTGTTGCAGTGAAGCTCGCGCCCTGAGACTGGGCTGCTGGGAGCACATTATTCTTCGCATAACCGATTTAATCCAACAGTAGGACCACCGGAGCAGCCGCAGCGCGGCCTCCGAAGGTCTTTAGCACAGCGTAGACCGCCTGCGACGCTTCGAAAACAACCGAGGCCGCCGCAAACCCAGTTTTTCGTCGCCCTGCACCTCGAAAGTTACACGACCAACTACCACATGATGACTTTGCTCAGAAGTTCGACCGCTATATCCCCGTCGCTGCTGCCCGTGTCGGGCGGCGGGGTGGCGCCAGCCCATCCAAGAGACACCTAGAGCCATAGCCTCCAAGCCGCTGCCGGCCAAAAGAATCTGCGGCTAGCCGCGGCGCTCCGGGGAGGACGCGAGCCATCGCTCGCCTCGGTCGTTGCCCACGGGTGTTCGTTGACCCTTTTGCGTTTTTTGAATTTTTGTATTTCCTAGAACGCACTGCGCCGTTCCTTGATAAGAACCAAAGTTGAATTTTTCGTGTATTTTCCATGAAATTAAAAAAAAAAAATCGAAATTCGATTTTGCAAGTTCCTCGTTAATTCAGGCCCTTATTATTGGATGATGGTGTGTTGACAGAATGTCAGCCACCCCGCTGGAAACATGCCTTCTACTGTATGTATGTATGTTCAATTCTGGGTTGATTCCGATGGGGTACGCCCTTTATATCAGTCTTGGTTTGATCCCGTTTTTGCCCCTGATTTGTGGGCGGCTTCTTCTTGCCGATCTTGGCTCATCCCATGTCTTGATTGTGGTAATACCCTCAGATGTACGCGGCAATAATGTAATGGATTTTTTTACGTAGTTATCAACACCTGGGACTTGTATTCTTTCCGTTCCCACCGGGCGACCAAGGCCCCCGCATGAGGTTGGCCACGCGAGCAAGCCGACCCTGAGCATGCTTTTTTTTTCGACGCGTGCTACGATAGAGGTGCGTTCACCACTTGTTTTTTTTCTGAGGTTCCTCGATTCGGGGCGAGCTTAAGACCGCGCCCAAAAAACGTACTTTGAGAAAAAAAAAATGCTACAACCGTGTGAACAGATCCTATGGCCCAGGGTACACGGCGAGAATCATGCAAAACAAAATGCTGGCCCATTACACAATTGTTTCTGACGATTTTGGGGTTAAGGAGCCCCGTCGTTTTGAAAACATTTCAGACGAAAAATTAAAAGTGCCAACACTTCTATCGTAGAACTTGGTCTGTGTCGGTCTTCGCACGGGGGGGGCTGGAGTTGTCTCTCGGAAAAGAAACCGTCAACGGTTTTCTTGCTAGACTACCGGAATCTGCTCCGAGCTGAAAACGATGGGTAGAACGCCAACCTCTACTCTGCTCGCAATTGCTTACACTGACAGTCGTGCTTCTCGGAGATTAACGCGAAACCGACGGCTAACAACGTGGCCGGACCATTGTAACACTCCTCCTTAGATCCATAGGATACGGTAAGGACAATGAGATCAAGGTGTGCGTTTTTTTTGGCAAGCGGCTAAGATCCACTCGCGCTGGTGACCTCGGTTTTTTTTTGCAGTCGTTCTCAAACCTTCATGCTGTTGTTAAAAATGTCTTTTATGATTCCGTGATGAAAAGCTAAACTTAGTCACGCCAAAAACAATCAGAATATACTCTCGAAATAAAGGTAATATAATATAACATTTCGTCATCCCACGGTAGGGGTTGCAGTTGTATGATTGCACCAAAAGGTCCCTGGGCAATGGAGTTCCTCATGTATGTGAGGAACTGCCCGTTAATGAAGTCTTTTCACGCGAGTACATACATTATATTTTAGAACCAAGGCAAAGAAGCTTGGCCGGGTTTCGCGCGAACCAATGCCTTCGAAGTCATTTTGTTCGGGCGAGATATTGAGTTCCTCATGTGAGGAGCTCAGGGACTTTCGGCTGCAGCCTTACCGTGAGATGGCTCAATTATCCTAGCTACGTCACCGGTGAGTTCGAGATATATTTTTGCTGACGATACTCTTCTTCGCAAGCGACAGTTCTAATACATCGGCCGCCCGTTTTGAGTAAGGTGTCATGATGCAAAACGAAATCAATATAGCGCAACGGCGTGAGCGTGAAGCCTGCAATGCCCGTGCGAGGTACAGGTTCGCCAGAGAAGACTCGTCCGAAAGCGCACCCTGAGAGTGTGGTAAAAAAACTGGTGTGGGGTGATGAAAACGGGCGGTACCCCCGCCGAATGTAAAACGCGTATGCTGCGATAGACTCTGAGGTGTTGCACACCCCGTCTTTCTTTTTATGAGGTGTCGTCCCTGAATTTGAGAGCTTAGAACCTCTCCCAAAACCTGATCTCTCGAGAAAACCAAAACTGCTACGCTTTGCCTGTTACCGTTGGGCAATCCCACGGCTGAGCTGCTCGACTGAGAATCATGCTTCGAAACAAGATGACCTACCAGTAGTCCCCCGACAATGTTTGGTTTAGGAGCCCCGTCATGTTCAGAAACCATTTTCGGACGAAACCTGCTGTGGTCTCTATCGTAGCGCTCCTCCGTCGTCTTGTCGATTGCACCCGTCCACGTTTCCGGCGGGAAACAACAACCGTTCGTTGGAGTTCGTATGGGACATTTTTGAAGTCCAGTGGCGGGGCACTTAATGAGAGGCAGGAACAATGGCTCAACATTTTTAGGTCGGTGCACGCACTCTAGGAGAGTTTGTTCGTGGCGATGTTTTTGTCGGTACTGGTCGCTTTTTAAACTTGATGTATGTACCGTACAGGTTGTGGTTTTCTGTAGTGCCAGCATAATATACCCACCTGCGGGCAGCTCCCACTATACTCATTATTGCCATCCTCTCGCTAAGCATTTCTTCAGGCACAATAATTGTGTGGGCAACCTTTGCACTTCCTAAGCAGTAGTATAGAGGGATCACTACCGCAGTTTTCTTGATGCTTGACACAAAAGATGAGAGAAGGAGCAGGGGCATCATCATATCGCTGCTGAGCGCTGGTCGTGAACACCAGAAGAAGTAGACTGGATGGCGGTCGCGTCGGCTGTCACAAAGGAGTGGCAGTACATGCAGTGTACTCGTGATAGAAGCAGCATCAGCAACACCAGCAACACCAGCAGCAGCAGCAGCGGCAGCAGCAGCAGCAGCAGAAGCAGCGGCGGCGGCGGCGACAACGGCGGCAGCGCCCAACAGGCTCGTACCTGGTACTTGTGGCACGTTTTTAAACACCAAAAAAGGTTGAATTCCGGGGACGTTGCTGGGACAAACGATTTTGTAAAAAGAAATAGAAACACACTCCACCGATCTGCGAGATTGAAGATATCGTCGAAACTCCCATCCTCATTACGATGTGTTTCTTCGGTCGCGCGCACTTCTGAAAGATGCGTGTTACGATAGAGGTGTACCTTTTTTATAACGAAAATGGTTTCCGACTGACGTAGCCCCATAACCCCTTTAGAGCCCCCGAACCCCTCCCTGTACTAAATCCAAGCAATTTTGTCCCCCAAAACGGGTTTCCAGTTGTAAAGGGGTTAACCCAGAGTAGTCGGAATGTGTCGTTCTTGGTTTTCAATCTGTTTTTGTTTCGTGCCCTAGGGCATCTGGGTTGCGCTTTCATTCTTGACGCGGGTGCTACGATCTAGAAAAAAGGTGCACCAATTATTTTCTAAGTTTCCTCATTATGGGAGCATGATACCTCTTGAAAACAAACCAGGACTGATTTCAAAGAAAACTCAACACCGCTACCACCCGATCGGATGAAAAATCCGATAGCCCGCCTAGGTTACACAGCGAGAATCAAGCATGAAAAAATACCCTACACTTTCCACTCATTATGGATATTTAACAAGGAACCACGCCATTTCTCAGAAGAAGCCAATTTCAGACGAAATGTGCTAGATCCTCTATCGTGCGTAGCACATGTGTCTTCGCTCAAACACCTGTTTGTTTTGTGAGGTTCAGAGCTCGTCAAGTCACCGCCCCTTGAGGAAAAATGCTGCAGCGCGCCTCTATGATACCGTATAGCATGCATGTGTGTCGTGTCTGTGTCCTCAACAGGGTTTTTATAAGAGTCGGCCATTCCCCCACTAACTAGCTTCTTGTACCAGGGTCAACATGGTGTGATGTTTGTTAATCTGTGCATCGGGAAACTATAAGTCCCGCTTTTTTTACAGGGGACAACGTCTGACGGCTGTGGAAGGCATGGGTTTTTAGAGTAAATCCTGTAAAATTCGTTAATTACGGAGGACGATAGTAAATAGGACCAAATATTGTTAGTAAAAATTTAGATGAATATATAGGTTTTTGTCTTCCCCGTAGGTCCTATTTACTGGGGTCCCCCGTAATAGTATGTGGTGAGCTAGAGCTTTATTTTTCCCCATCCGCCGGAGGATGAAAAAAAAAATAATAATAAAAAAGTCGTGTAGTAACCGGTTGGAGGGGGGGGTAGGGGGGGTGGGGGGGTGGGGGGGGTGGGGGGGGAGGTATTTCCTACATTTCTAGATCGCAATATGTATAATAGGATCATACTCGACGCGTGATGCCGGGTTGACCTAGCTAGCTGGTAGTCAGGGGGAAGGCTACGGAGGCGGATGCGAAAAAAACATTGCACCTGTGCATGCTAAATGCTGATGGATGCCCAACATTTATTCATGAAAGGGTGCACGGAAAAAAAATTCTCCGACACCTATGTCCTATTTTCTTATTTTGACCCTCCCAGACAGGGGGGGAGGGTACCAGGCACCCATCCCCCCCCTGTCGACGCCATACAAACTTCTATATAAAACCTTCCTACACTAATTCTCATATAAAAGACACCGTGTGCTGCAGCATGAGCTGCTGCGTACCGTAGATACACAGAGAGCGATAGAGAGGAGCAAGAGAGGAGGCTCGTAGTTCATGAGTACGAGTGCTAGCTCCAGGGGAGACCGACCAGAGCCATTAGCGGATCCCTTCGACAAGAAGGCATGGCTGGAGGGTGTTTGTCCGAAGAAGTTCGACGGCTCCGCGTACGTTTGCGCGTGCGGGTACAACTTCGGCGACGGTTCAAGCGTGGACGCGGAGAAGGCACGACAGCACGAGGCTCCAGAAAGGCACAGAGAGTGAGTGACGAGGACTGCAAGTGAGCTTCTAACCTGAGCTTGTCCAAGGCTAGTGTGTTTTTTCCCGTACACCTGACTCGCCGGAAAAATCCGTCTTGTACCGAGGACACGCAAACATGAACAGCATCCTTACAGCAGCAGGTTGGCAGGTACTGCTGTACCAGTTAGGTGGTAGTGTTTGGGAGAGAGGAGTGCCTGGTACAGCCATTGGGAGACGACGCAGAACACTCGACGATGTCACGTAGTCAGACAGTCTGGAGAGGCAGCAGAAGTGGCAAGGTAGCAACAGCAGCGAGGTTCGGGGGATACTTGGTGGATCCCAATACTAACCTTACAGTAGATCGATCGCGTACATGCTGCGCGAGAAAATTCTAATTTTTTTTCCTGGCGCAAAGATTGCCTTATCATTTTGTACGAGTGTCCTGACCTTGTCTTGACTACAAAGGAGTATTCGTACTAGTACAGGCAGTTCGTACATCGACGTTGGATGCGGTCTGTCGCCCTTTCGGGCGGTGCTGCCGGCTTGTCGTGTCCACTGATGTGGCTACGGAGGTGGAAATATGACAGGCTCCACCGGCCCCTTTTCTGACCCGACCCGTGTCCCCCGCTCTCCAACAACGACCTTCCCATCAATACGAGTGCAGATCAGCGTTGCCAGTGGCCAAGATCGCGAAGAAGATCGGCGGCAAATGGGTCTGCACGAAGTGTTCCAAAGTTCTCGGATCCGATGCAGGCATGTGGAGCGAGCAACATGTGACACCGCACTTAGACTCGAAATACCACAAGTGAGGACAGTTTTTGAGGTGTTATGATATTGATCCAGTGTGCGTTCAGAGCGCTCGTAGCTCATCACCATAGCAGTCGGCCAAGCTAGCATTTTGCGCAGCTTCGAAAGTTTTGCCCTCTTAATGCTACAGGAGTAGTTGTGCGTGTACGTGGCATCCGCGAAACAAATGATGTTGCTCCACAAGTGCTGCATGACGACGTTCACCCTGAATCTCTCGGCATAAACTAAGCTACCAAGGAATGTCCGTTGTTTACGTTGGCAGGGACGCCGTGGATGCCGCGAAACAGCGCTCGCTCGTTTCCTTTTTCAAGCCCGTGGCAGTTGCGAGTTCAACGAGGGATGCGGACAGCAGTAGCCATGTAGACCAAGACGATGAAGTTGAGGTGCTTCAGGGGGGCGGTGCAGATGGTTACGTGGTTGGTAGTGATGCTGGGGAGCGTATGGATGAAGAGTCGGGCGGGCTTGAGGGGATTTTGGGCGAGTGGGGCGAGGATGACGACATGCATTCTGGCGCTGAAGATAGGCGAGGCTCCACCAACACACCAAGTGTTGAAACTCCCCACTACTGTGTAGGGACAGCTCCGGAAGTCCGGGAGCCTGTTCTTCAACACTACCCTCTGACTGTGCATGGCATCGGCAGCCAGGCAACGGCAGTGGCTTGGGAAGTGCGGGTGCGCAAAACTCGAATAGCCCTCCACGCGTTGGCGACCACGTCCCGCGGCATCTACAGTCCAGGTTGTACCGTGACGGTGGAACAGCCGGGACAAACATGCCGCCCGTGTACGGAAATCAAGTACGGCAAGGCCTACAGAGGTGAGAGTCAGTTCGAGTCTTCAAACTAGGGTAGTGATGGCC
Source organism: Undaria pinnatifida (assembly GCA_012845835.1). NCBI lineage: Eukaryota > Phaeophyceae > Laminariales > Alariaceae > Undaria > Undaria pinnatifida. Next base: position 3,462,274 of record JABAKD010000023.1, on the reverse strand, counting down.
ATTGAATTCGAGTCGGCACGCGACGTGGTTCATGCTGGGCGTATTTAACGTCGCTCCATCACACGTGTTCGATCACACACTAGCTGCTGCTTGTTTGCTCTATCGCTGTGAGGTCTGTATTCAGCTTTGGTTCAGAGATCGGCGCTGGAAGCAGAAGACGACAGGCTGAACAGGCTGGCTATCGACTTCTTGACTCCGTACCAGAAAAGAAACCGCTCCGAAAGGTGGAAGGGGAGATTTGAAGTGCAAAAGCTTTATACCCTGAACCAGGTCAGGAAATACGCCACCTCTCATCGTCGGGTAGCACTCGCCAAGAGCATTTTTATTTACTTAGCGGACCACGATGTGGGTGGCGTGAGAAGACTGATGGGCCAGGCCCGGAGAGACGGGTTGTCGATGAACGCCATTCTGCACAGACTAGAGCAGGCAGTGGGTGGTACCTACAAGGCGAAGAACTACAGTGAGGACGAGTTTGACCTGGCGATTCTCGCGATGCGGCTCGGAGGACATGCCATGCTGCACGCTTTACACCAAGCAGCAGGTTTTCCGGGAGCAACGGCGGTGTACGCGAAGATCGCCGCACGTTCGGTGAGTGGAACTAGCTAGATCGCTCTGGCGCGAAGTAGACCTCATCGTTTGGTCGCATCAGAAGTCATGGCGTCTCTCAATTGTTTCTCACCTGTTCCTCAAGTGTTTGTTGCTATTGGTACTACACCTAACGCAAGTTCTCTGGTCCTTCCGGCAACAATGTCGTTCCGACTGTTTCAGATGAAGTTCGTGGTATGTGCATCGCTCGAGCGAGAGTGCCTGATCGCAGTCATCACTGCGAATCTACAGCGCTTTGCGGGGCTGTACGAGGGCGAGAAGAGAGTGATCATTCTTCAGATCGACGAGATCGCGACCGACCAACGTGCACCCTATAGTGGTCCGACGGACGAGGTAGGTGGTTGGAATTTTTGTGTGCTGTCGTCGCATGCACTTTCGTTAGTGCTGGCTACGTAGAACATGTTGTGTTTCCGGTGATCAAGGTTTACGCCGCGAGTAAGGATTGCAAGGGTTTCCGATCAAGTTATTTCTTCAGGAGAAGCAACCCATCCAACGTGCGGACTGTGTTCTTTTCGTTTTTGTTGCCCCCCAGATTTTGGGTTTGTGCGTACAGCATACTTCTATCGAGAACACGAAGTTCGGCGGCCTCTCCAACCTCGAAAACTTGTCGAAGAACCTCGGCGAGGGACCTTCGCACATCCGCAGCGAGCACACTGTCATCGCCGCTATGGCTCTTGGGCGTCGTCCGCACCACGCCATACCAGTGGCGACCTTTGCCAGCTGTAAGGCACCTAATCCTCAACAGCAGATGCGGGTTCTGAAGACGGTAAGCAAGATTTGTGCTGCACCGTTCTGGTGCGGGTCTAGGCCCCGTTTCCTTTTCAACGGCATTCCAACTCCAACAACGGAAGCGCATCTTCAACAAATAACATGAACAACGGCCGAGTGTGTAAAACCAATTTGCTAGCTCTTACTCCTAGGCAATCTAAGGTTGATGTTGAACTTTTTGGAACCTCGCTGCACCTGTGGGTCGTACGTTTGCATCATTGACGACCAGTCGCTATGTTTTTATACCTCCTTCGTCAACACCAGATACTGGAGGTATGGGAGGACCGGTTCGCGGGCACCATTGGACCGATGGTGCTGTTGGCTTCGGACGGGGATGGGGTTCGGCGGCCGATGCTCTTCGACTTCACTTCTGCTGTGAAGTCCACGCAATTGGCCCCTTTGAAGCTCATCGACTCGAACACTAGCATCTGCGGCGTGGTGCAGAGCTTTGACACGAAGCACAACGACAAACGAAGTCGAACGAGAGATCTTTCGCAGAAAGGTGTCACGATTTCGGGGGAGGGGCTTCCGCTAAATCGCGACAGCTACCCAGAGCTCTTTCGGTGGTACGACGGCAAGCCGGAAGAGACTTACATCAGCTTGTTCAACGTGGACGACAAGTACGTTTTTTGAAGGATTGTTGCTGTACATTTGGTGGTTTCATCAGCATCTTCGCGTACGTGTTCTTTCATGCGCCGCGTGTGGTTGGCTGTGCTGGATGCCATCCGTATGAACGACAACGAACTAGCCCGTCACAAGTACGACCTTACGCACGACGACATTTTGAAACTCTGTAGTTTTTTACCTTCCCGTGTGGTTGTCTTTGTTTCATGGTGCAGGCGGAATGTTGGGCTCGCTTTGAGGCTGATGGCGAAGCAGGTTGAAGTTGCGAACGCTGATCAGGACAGGGTAAACGAGTTGGCCACGAAGCCGGGGCTGGCAGCATTGCACCGCGACCTAAGGTGAGATGTTGATCCCTCGCAGACACAGAGCCTCGTCTTAGCACTCCTCCATGTGTAATATTCTACACGAGAGGCTGATGGATGCGTAGGCGAATAATTATGGGATGACATACATAGCTCATTTCACGCAGGCCGAGCACCACCGGGGCTTGTCGCCGTCTTCACCTTTCAGGGCGTGAACGATTGCGACGGTCCTGGAGTAAAAACCTTGCACAAAACCTTGCTCAGATTTCCCCGTCTTGTCCTTTTGCTCCGCCGATTTATTGTCCGGACAAAGGCGAAAGCGGCAATCGCAGAAGACCTTCTCGCTGTTTTGTGCGACCCTGCCAAGACAGTGGGACAACTTCTGGAAGGGCTTTCGCGCGTGTCGCATTTGCTGCTCATCATTTTCCGTGCTCGACGAACTGCCTTCATGACGGGCCAGCTCTATCACGACCTGCAGGCTACCATCCGAGGCATCTACTTCTGCGCGCTCAAAGTTCAGCAGCACTGCCCGGCAATGGATCTGTACCTCTGGCAGATCGGTACGGATGCGCTTGAGAATAGCTTTGCGGTGGTACGAACCCTGACACACGCCAGCAACGTCGACGGGAAGGAACTTGGTGACCGCCTTGGTGCTGCTGTCGCGCTCGAGGAGATCTACGCGAAGCACCCGAACTGGGCAAATAAGTCTCGTCGCTTGAACGACTCCATCGACCACATGAACGTGAAGACTTGGTCGGAAGCTGGACCAGCCGGAGGCTGCGACGTGCGGGGTCTGGACGTGGTTGAATGCTGGAATGATGGGCGGCGAGCCGCGCTTACAGTTCTTCAGGCACACGACGACTTCGCCGACGTGACTCAAGACACCTTCGACAACCTCGAGGCAAAGCGCGTCACGATGTTCTTCCCTTTCGGGTAGGTGCGCTAGTCGGATAAGTGCTGTTCGTTTCACATTTTCCCTGATTTGTCATGAGCTGTTTGGAGCACTACTGTATGTTAAGCGTGTGTCTGCGTCAAGATTGACTCTGGTCGATGTGTGTGAATGTGTACTTCAAATTACCTTGAAATGACAAAGAGAAAAAAAACATCACGTCTCTGCCCCGCCCTTCACCACACGTGTCCTTGCAAGCCCAACTCGGACATGCCAGGGATGCGCTCGGGCGGTGACACCGGAGGTGGTGACGAGGAAGATCTTGACCGGGGGGCGTATTCGAGTGTTGAGACCCAGTCGCTTTCTGCGGAAGGTCAGGATGCTGGTGATGGGGAGAGTGACGACGCTGTGATTCGAGAAGCGTTGGAGACGGAGTCTGTAGGGGAAAATTCAGGGCCGCCTCGCCACTCCAAATTTGTGCAAATCGGCGCCAAAAAGGTGCGTTCAAACCTGTTGTAAGCCTTACCAAACGAACGCTCGACCTTTATTTCCTGTCGCCATTTCCCAGAGCAAGAAGCACAATATGCGTGTCGGAAACGAAACTTATTGAAATGGCGCACGTACGTGGCGTGTGCCTGCCTCTGTAGCAACACGAGTTTTCACGTTTGCGCTTTCGTGTGAGATCCTGGGAAATCAGAAGGACGCGACCCTAAAATGGTCATTCTTTTTGTATAAATGACTTGTTGTCTTACGTTTATATTGATTTTTGGGTTTCGTGGCAGGTGTTCAAGGCCTCAGCTGTGAAAGAATTCACGGGATCTCATGCAGGGACGGCTTCCCGCGACCGCCTCGCACGTGTGCGGGGCTTCACGACCCGTACCGGCGTAGACATGGACCGCGGCAGCAAAAGCTTAGACGACGTTGGCAAAACGTTGCAGATAGGCTCTCCCTTTGCAACGCTTTTCAGACTCCGAGCAGACCGTCAGCAGCCCGTGAAGTACTGCGTCGGTGTTCTAGTCGTGTCGGAGTCACCGGTAGCAGAAGACGAAGAAGCAGGACAGACGGTGAAGGGGAAGCTCATGAAGCTGGTTGCGACGGGCACTGGTTCGACGTTCGAGTGGGCAAATCGAAAAGTTCACACGACCACCTCGTACAGTTGTTCTGTTGCTCTGGTCATCGAGCTGGACCCGACGATGGACATGGACAAGATGACGTACGTGTTTAGCATGGACGAGACGACCACAACACTCAATGTGCTGCAAGAAATCGTGGAGAACGTCCAGGGCTGGGCGGCCGTTCCTGATGTACGCAAGCCTCCACGCGGCCACCAGGACCCGCTTCCTCTGCATGACGACCTGACTTGCACGTCTCGCGAGGCGCTTGGGGCAGGCGAAGTTCTGGCAGCATCTGTTGACGGGAAGGTCGAGTGTCCACTTTGCTTCTTGGAGACGGATCCGAAAAAGCTTCTGCAGCACATGGCGGGACACATCCTCGAGAACGAGGTGAGGTTCGTCTGCCCTGAAAGCGAAAGGTTTTTGCAGTCGTGCCCATGGTCTTGACGGAAATCCTCCTAGGGTTACTCCCGCGAAAATTGGCCACTGCCGTTACACCCACGCTGAATACCTTATCCGTCCGACGGTTTAGAAACTGTATGACTGTTTTTTTTTTTCAACCTGTGCATCTCGTCAAAAGACGTTGACTTGGTCCGTTGATGGTGCTAATCCCGCAGGACCTTCAAAAGCGCGACACGTGCGGCTTCTGTGGTGGAGATGGCTGCAAGACGTGGATGGTCGTGCCGACTAAGGGCAAGGCTGCATCTCAGATTCATTCCAACTGCCCGCTAGCACCGAAGACGGATTCGCGAAAGACCGTCGGTGCGATCGGCCTGAAAGCGGCGGCAAAAAGTACGGCAGCCACCCCATGTACCAACGTACCCCTTCGGTGTTTGTTTTGCACCCCTAATCGTTGGCTGTGGAAGTACTGCATGTCTCACCACGTGCGGGAGCAACACGCAGCTTCACTAGCCATGGGGCAAGCAGATCCCGACACGGTGAGATTCAAGACCAGCATTGATGTGGGCGAGACAGAGAGGTCGAAGGTGGTAAACATGTTGAGAAAGGGCAAGAGAAGCAAGAGTCTCAGAGCCTCAGTCGTAATGGCTAAAAGGGGGAAGGGCAAGCAGCGTGCACGAGCGCCACAGAACGGCGGAATCTTAGACGAACAGGAGATTGTCGACTCTGAGGAGGAGGAGGAGGAGGAGGAGGAGGAGGAGGAGGAGGAGGAGGAGGAGGAGGAGGAGGAGGAGGAGGAGGAGGAGGAGGAGGAGGAGGAGGAGGAGGAGGAGGAGGAGGAGGAGGAGGAGGAGGAAGAAGAGGAGGAGGAGAAGGAGGAGGACGAGGAGGAGGAGGAGGGTACACTGCAGCCGAGCGTAAGCTCGAGGGGGCGCACGCGTATCAAGAAGAGACACTTCGCTCTCATTTGATTCCATGAGAGTCATGCAGCGGTACACTTGTAGGGTGTCGCATTGACTGGGTGTCAACAAGATATCGCCCGTGATGAAAGGGGTATGCGTTAGAAGGCAAACATAATTTGTTCGCTGCTGTTATACTGTTTCACCCAGGAGCTCCAAAATGTTGTTGGTAGGGCCGAGGTACGGCAAGCAACGTGCTGCGCCGTGTTTTGCAGTGCATCCGCTGCCGCGGGGATGATAGATGGGAGTTGTCCTTATCGACAAGCACCATAAATCGTGTCGACGGCAACAACTTCGATGTGTCTGCTTCAGGCGAGCTCCTTCACTCAAGCTTTACCTCTTCTTACACAAGTCTCAGCGTGCAACAATACTTCGTTCATCATGGCAAGCATCTATCTACTGATTGACTGTTTTGTTTCCTTTGGTGTGAACCCTCACTTCGTGGTACATCCCTAGTGCTTCACGCGCAATGCACCATGTTGTGATGTTGACTCTTCGTTCAAATTGTGTGGCCTAAATATAGCGGGGAGCCTTGATGGAGCACTTGTTGACCAATTCTGCGAAGCATGCAGACGTCTGAAACTAGGACAGAAGACGAGATCAACTACTACGAGTACAGCAAGAGTACAGGTCAATCGGGTTGTCGCTTAAAAAAAAATGGGAAAAAAATTGAAAAAAAAAAAATCGCCACTCCGGGGGGGGGGGGGGGGGGGTACATAAGTGTGCTGGATTGGGATCTTCGTGCAGCATTGAAATAACAGTAAAAATAGACACCAACCAGCTGTGAGATCGAATATTTCGTCGAAACTGATATTTGCAGGCAGTGCGTGATACTCCGAGATCGCGTGTTATATTACTGGGTATACGTCCTCATTAAATTAGGGATATAGGTCGGCGGCTCCCCTAAGAACTACAATGTAGCTTTTTACCAGCGTCAACTCTATTAATTGGTGATGTATTGATCTGTGCGCGGAAACTATATAATAGCATATCACGCACAGCTTGGAAAGATGAGTTTCGACAAAATTTTCGATCTCACAGCTGGAGTGTATTTTTTTTTTTATAATAATAGCACCCGTCTTTGAAGGGGAAACAACCTGACGGCTATGGAACTCACTACAAGTACTAGTAGTGTATTCCTTGGTATGTATATACAATATACTGTATGGTCGTACTTCCTCTGTCCCAAAAATAGACTACGTGATGATCACACGTACTCGTAACCGTGTCCGATGCCGTCACCCTAAGAAATTTTGTTTTGAACTCTTCGGTGTTTTTGGAGTTGAACCCCGTTTTTTGTTTTCTTTTGTTTTAGCATGTGCCCCCTGCATGCGTGAGCGGCCGAAACAAACAGTCGGCTCAAAAATGTCCGTCATTTTTTTCCCTTTTCGGGGGGCTAAAAAGTAAGTGACAAATTGAAAAAAATAAAAAAAACTGACAATCAAACAAACAAGCTAACAAACAAACAAACTTAGTCGTCCTCGCCGTCGCTGAGGCTTGATGCTAGATCAAGCCCCAGGCCTTACTGAAGGCCTCCTGATCATATTTTACCACCCGTTTCCAGCGTGCCTCGGTCTGATGTAATAGAGTGTCAGCATAGCTGGCAATAGATTCGGTAAGATAGCCTGCAGAGTCATGGTCTATTGAACGGAATATTCTGGGTGGTGGAGCACGGATAACCCGTAGAATCTAGATAGCTTACACCACATTGTCAAGAGCGTTCTCGGTAATGGAACGTTCCTCCTCTGGAGAAGATAGGTAGAAGTAAGCACGTTAAGCGCTCATGGATGGGAATATAGAGCAACTAGGAGAAGGTTCCTTGTACGTTCTATAGGTAAAGGTCCGGAAGAGAGCACAGCAGCAATGCTGGAGGGTGAAGCGAACTCTGTGAGCCTCACCCCACCCCCGTGCTCTCGCTCGTTCTCTCCTTTCCTGTCTCCTCGAGCTTCTCACAGCTCAACGCCAACAATAAAAAATCTACAAAATAGAACCGGTGCTGTCTCCACGCGAAGCTGGTACGATACGTATGATGAATGCTGGCTTCCAGATTTAGTTGAAGAAGCACATGTCTCAATCAAAGTGTCCTGTTGTAATACCAACGCGTATTGAGAGCTTGGTATGGACTAAACGAAAGCGGAACTGGTTGGACAACAACATGTGGCTCGAATCCGGAGTGGAGGAGTTGTATCTTAGTTGATTTTACTTGTTGGATCATAAAAGAACAGTTGAAAGCGATGTGACCTTCCACTTCGTTTGAGTTCGAGGATTCCACTTTTTTTGAGTTTGCATTTTTCTTCTAGGATGTGATGAACATTATCGTGGAGTAGTTTTCACGTACGAGCAGCAGGGATGTAGGATTGGTTCACTATGTGATGCATGCAGGATTGACTTTGTGCTCGTATCAATGTCCGATAGAATCGAACTCGGGTCTGCGTTGATACTATTAATATATCTAGTTTCGACGAAATCTTCGATCTCACAGCTAGCTGGAGTGTACTTTCATTTTTTATAATATTAGTTACGCTATTTTTAATTTTGCCTGGGGCATGTTGAAAACGGGAGTACCTATATTACCACCAGACTCTTGCTTGATCGAAAGTATAAACACATATAAATTCGGGGGAACAGTATCGGTTTTTTCAAGTAGTGGGAGACGAAATTTGATACCTGGTATTCTTTATGTTGATTTCAGCATTGAATTTGCTTGATCGAAGGGTCGGGAATATCATAATTTGAGGTGGAATATTGGTGGTTTCGGGGTTATTTTAGGCTTGATTTATTGAACCACAATCGAGAGTTTTTCTTTCTGTGGTCTTACACGGATTTATCCTACTGCGCTCTTGATCGCCCATTTTGTTGTCAGCGATTTCCGGTACGATTCCTGCGGTTCAATTCCGCTAGCTCCGGCGTTGGGTATCAATATTCGGGTTCTTGGAGCAGAGGCAGTAGTAGTATTGTTTTTAATTTTTTTTTTGGGTATTTCAGGAATGTTCCTTATTTGAATGTGCAGGGTTCGGATGGTGCGCTTTGGATTAACGTCATCATGACGTGCACACAGGCAGGGGCTGATTCTACGATAGCCCCCTCCCAAACCAGCGATTTTCTCTAACGACCGTTTCATCATCAACCATGGCTTCTTCACAGGAGGAAGGATGTTACGCAAACAACATCTATTCTTCACATACTTTCTTGTTTGCGAAGGACCATCGAACGATGTCGTCGGGGTGGCAGGGGGCACCGTATTTCAGAAGATAAGCCCGAGAGCTGGTTTTAAGACCGGCGATTTCGTTACAGAAAAGCTGGGGGAGCTACCGTGTAACGACTCAAGGGGGAATGTTGGTTTACGTGTTGGTCCTGATGTATGACGTGTATGACTGCATAGAATCTGCGAAGATGGTAGAGTAAAACTATTGATATGACTGACGGTCCCATTCTTCGATGTGCTCGAAGTGATCGTAATGATGATGTGCACACAGGCAGGGAGGGGGAATGTTGATCTATGCCCTGCGCAAAAATTTGATTTAGTATGTGGTATTTTGGTGTAGCATCTGCGGAGATGCGAGGGAACCTATGGTTTCCCGAACGGAAATCATGAAATATTTTAGTAAAATAGGTCCCTAATCTCATGATTAGGGTCACTACGAGAGGGAGTGGGAAAAGCCCCTGAGTGCCACTGCAATTTGCTGCACATCCCTGCCTTTTTCCTTCCTTCTTTTCTTTCATATAAAGTTTTGATTCCGCTTGCCAGCCCGATGGCGCTCCGGATGTCGTGACTCCCGTCTCCGCGAGCCAGCCTCTGCCCTTAACAGCTAGGTTCATCCATTACCTTTCCCTTGCTAGAAAGGTCGGCCTCCTGGTTAGCATCAAGCTGGGCGTTGACGTTTATCCACAACTTCGTCGGGTACAGAGAACTTTAACGCGGTACCCGTTCGCAGACCGGACCTATCGCGCCGTTGGGCACTCTCAACTTGCCGGGCGGGATAGCTGTAGACTAGTCTAGAGTACTTGAAAATAATACGTGCCTTTCGATCTCGAACACCTCGTAGTGAGGTCACCTAGTTTCGCGGACACGTGTTCGCCGTGGACGGGTAAGGCGCCGAGCAGGCGTCTCCTGACCCCAATTTCCGACGATGATGCTGAAGGGGACCAACCAGTGCCAATGCCTTCTCGATCCCAATCGCCCTCCTGCGTCTCATGCCACTCTACACCCTCCTGGGCATCCACCGACTCAAATATACGCCCACGTTGCGCATCACCGGTCTCGCCCGACGTTGTGAGAATGCTTTATATGTACCCGTTGAATCTCCCCTCGGCGGCGACGATATCGGCTGCTCTCCACCGTCACCATCGTCTTCGTCAGGCCAGGCCTGCGGCGGTGATTCCTGCGGCTTCTTTTCCGTCACCCCTAGCTCAGCTACCACCATGTTGTTCCACCATTGCTCCTCGTCACCCAGCTCTAACCCAAAAACAAGCTCGCTCTCCCTTCTTTTGTTCCGTCCCCGCAATCTGATATATATCATCCACCAAACCCATTGCAGTTCCACCTGTTTTCGCTTTTTTCTGGACTCCTCGCACCTCGACATGCTTAAGCGGAGGAAGCTGTACAAGAGCTGTACAGGACACCGCTAGCCCCCCCCCCGCTGTCAACCCCCATACAAACTCCTAACAAAACAATTTTACACTAAAACCCATGTAAAGGTTGCCGTGGGGAAAAGAAGTCCCATACTATCCACGTACGCCGCCCTGCGTCGGCGGGAGGCAGCAGCTCGGAAAGATCTGGCCACACGATAGTCGCGGCGCACCGTTGACAGAGACAGGGAGAGGAGGGAGACCGTGAAGAGCACAAGATCGGGGCTAGTCCAAACGTCGGATACCTTCGATAAGAAGGCTTCGCTGGAGAGATTCTGCCTAAAGTCGTGTGATGCGTCGGAGTAAAAGTGCTTCTGCGGGCACAGCTTCCGCGACGTTTCAGGAGTCGATGCCTGCAACGCACGGCAGCATGAGCTTTCGGCAAAGCACGAAGAGTGAGTTCAGGAAACTGAGAGCTTGGAATCTCCTGTTAAGTTATATTGTATCCGAAGCTTGCACGTACAACCTGCCTCGTTGTTTTGTCTTGTGCAATTGTGACCCCGAAGCAGGTGGAAGGAGACGCGGTCGGAGAGAGGAGCGGTTGGTGCGGCGAGCCTTTAGCGCGAATAGAATGCCCAAACGGCGGTTACCGCGCAAGGAAATGACAGAAGTTGACCGTAGAAACTGCCGACGAAGCAACAGCAGCAGGTATTGAGAACGGAGATTACCTTGTATTCTTCAAGAGCTTCCACTGCTGCGATGGCTTGGATGATATAATCATTGCACGAAACAACTACTTCCGTGAAACCATGCAACCAAGATGTGGTATGATGCGGATGTTGCTTGTCAATCTACCGCTGTGTCGCGGAATATTTGCATGCTGCTGTGCCATGTGGCAAGTCGCACATGACAGGCTCCGCCAACCGTCTTGCCGGCCCTTCCAATGATTCTTGTTCTTTCAAAACAACCCTCACACAAGTAGAGCGGCGTCTACAGTAACAAGGATATTGCGACGAAGATCGGCAGCAAATAAATGGATTCGCGAGTGCGGCCAAGATCTTGGACATGATCCACGGAATAGGGCCCGAAAGCACATGCAGTTGCACGAGAACTCGCAACACCACGAGTGAGGACACATGCTGCAGATGCTGGGAAGATGCTGCATTAGGTGTTTCACCACGACACAATCGTGGTGTGTTTCTTGTGTCTGGACATTCGTCATCGCTCCAAGCACGTTTCAAAAAAATGAACGCTGTGTAGTAGCCTTCGTGACATGATGGATATGGAGCTAATGCATGCAAATAATTCCCTTCCCTAAGCGATGGATTATTGAACAATGCTTGCAATGGCAGGCGAGTTGTGGCGGCCGCGGCGAAGAGCACCACAGGATCCTCTTTCAAACCCGTTCCAGCAGAGAGCATCATGGAAATCGGGAGGGAGACACCGGTGACGAAGGGGGATAGTACGCATGCAGCCGAAGGTGGTAACGTTGAGGGCTTTCCGAGGGTGTTGCAGATGGGCATGTGGTTGGCGCCGGCGCCGGAAGTGATGTTGAGGTGCTTGTGCGTGAAGGTTTGAGCGGGCTTGAGGGTATTGCGGGCGAGTGTGGTGAGGATGATGAAGAACGCTCCAGCGCTGAAGGTGGTCGACGTCTTCAAAATTTCCCAACTACTTCGCGGGCGGATAGCTTCAGAGGTCGGGCAGCCTGGACACCAACTGTATATGGTACAACTCTGCATAGCATCGTCAACAGGGGAGTGTCGTGGGAAGCTCGGTTGCACCCAAATTGCGGTACGCTTCAATAGGTGATAACCGCACATCTCCCGGCACATTTCACCCAGGTTGTGCAGTGACGATAGAACAAATAGGAGGAACATGCTGCCCGTGTACGGACATCAGGTTCAGCAAGACTTGCAGAGGTTGCAAGGACACGTAGACCACGTCCTTCCAACCCGCTGTGTTGCTGTTGTTCTTATTTTTTGGATACCCGTCGAAATGCTGCACGTTGCGTCCGGTACAGGTGCACCGTCGCCCTACGACGTGGTTTTCCCATAAACATGTTTGCATGTTTGCCGTCTTCGAGCAGGCTTGGTTCAACGACCAGCGGCACTGAAGGCAGAAGATCACGGGTTGAGGACGCGTTTCCACTCGATTGTTTTACTCCGTACCAAATAAGAAGAGCAAGGTCCGATAGATGGAAGGATGGGTTTGAAGTGCAGAAGCCTATAACCCTGAACCAGATGATGACGTGAATAGTCTCCCATCGTCGAGTGCCACTCGCCAAGAGTATCTTGGTTTACTTGGGCCATGACGCGGGTGGCATTAGACGACTGATGAGTCAGGCCGGGCGAGAGGGGTTCTCGATGAACGCCATCTTGCGAAGGCTAGAGCACGCGGTGAATGGCACGTACATCGCAATGGGCTACAGTCAGGGGGAGGAGGAGGAGGAGGAGGGGGAGGAGGAGGAGAAGGAGGAAGAGGAGGATGAGGAGGAGGAGTAGGAGGAGAAGGAGGAGGAAGAGGAGGAGGAGGAGGGGGCGGCGGGGTGGAAACCGAGGAGGACGAGAGCGAGGAGAAGGAGCAGGAGCAGGAGCAGGAGAATAAGAGCAGGAGGGGGAGGGGACGAGGGACGACGAGGGAGAGGGGGGCGAGAAAAAGCTGCCGGACCTCAGCTCGCAGGAGCGTCGGCGTCAAGAAAAGGCAATTTCACTCTCATTTTTGGAGGTGGTGCAGAGGGCGGGACGGTTGGGTGGTGCATATGTTGAGAGTGTGAGATGTTCTGTTTTGAATACAGTGCAAGCTACGCGTTGCCGTCGTTGGCGCACCGGTAGTCGTTTGCGATTACCGGCCCTAAAAACTCATGAATAATTACTATCGTTTGAACATTCTCCGTGAGATAACGTTTCGTCGATAACGGTTTTTATTTGGGAGCGAAACGCTGGCGAACAACAACAAGCTTCTACATATATAGGTGCTTCCGCCAAGCAGGTACTCGTGTAGTGTTCAGCGGTGAGGTGTGACGTCAACCCACGGATTGAGACGGGAGAGCGAACCACCGAGAGAACGAGAGAATACATAAAATGATGAAAAACGAAAAAACATTACTACTTTTTTCCGGGACCCTCCAGGGGGTCCATAGCTACGACGGGTTCGGCACTCCGTGCTCCTCCTATGCCTCGGGTGGCGGAAACGTAGGCGCGACGACCACACCCTATCGTACGCCGACACGCTTGCCAAGACAGCTTCCGAGAGCATAGAGACGATAGTGCGCAAACGGAGGATATTGCTTGCGGGATTCGTAGCACGTATGGGGGGGGAGCGTCTGCCACAGAGGGTGATGTTTCGGGAGCTTGCGGGGGGTAACGGCCACTCAGGGGGGCGAGAGAAAAACTGGATGGCTCATCTGAAGGAGTGATGTATTGGTCTTTGTGAGGAATGAAATTTAAGGGTGGCGAAAGGCTGCTCAGAAGACCGGCAAATGGTTTCGACGAATAGAAGAGGGAACCGAGTTGGTCATGCGGAATTGGCATGAATATGACAGACGCAAAACTGCAGAGCGACGCGCAGAGGCTGCGGCAGCGCCATCCACCGTCTGCATCTGTAAGCGGCCCGGGAGAGGGGGGAGGGGGGGGAGGGGGGAAGGGGGGCGGGGAAAAAGGAGGGGGGGGGGGAAGGGGAGGCGTCATGCCCAAGAGACTGAAGTCTGGGTCTGGCCATCAACGTTTTGAAATTTGTGGGCCTTTCAATGGCCGTCACAAGATAGCCTAAGACCTCCCTGACTTCTTCGCCATGTTGCGTTCTCTACCCAGTGCGATCGATGATGCACTCGATACCCTCTATGAGCCTCATGCGCCGTCTTTAGTCAGTTCCTAGGGTCTGCTAGAATGAAATTCATTTGTCTTTTCCTTTCCTTGCTTCCTCTTCTTGTTTTGTCTTTTCTTGCTTTCCTTGTCTTTGCTTTCCTTTCCTTTCCTTTTTCGTTTTTTCCCTTCCTTGCCTTTTTTTCCTTTCCTTTATCTTCTTTTATTTTAACTGTTTCTTATTTCCTGTTGGCTTGCGTCTGTCGTGCGTATGTATAGTGCTAGATACTACGTGCAATATATACGTGGCAGTCTTTCTTAGATGGCAAGCGGTATAGTCGGTTTTCACAGGCGCGAGTAGTTAGACGTAGGCACCAGTATGGACCTGGCACATCGTAGACTGACTCCCGACTTCACTTTTATATTTCTCAGGTGGAGGCATGAATTGCGTCAGCTGTGATATATACGTGTATCACCTTTGGTTTGTTTGTGTTTTTCCCTGGGGTATTCCTCAGCTCCAGAGTGACTACAGCTTGTCCTGTGACCACGGACTTGATTATGCGGTTTAATGTGAGAATAACAACAACAAGGTGTGTGCGGGATAACGTTCTGCGGGCACTCTTGGATACAGAGTTTTTTTTTATATTTCTCCGTATGATATGGGTGCTGCTACGAATGGTAATTATGGTATGTTGTACAAGGTTCCCCTTCGGGAGGTGGACACGTGCCTCCCGGGGGCGACGCAAGTCGAATGACTACAACTGATGATGAAGTATTTATGCAGAAGGTGTATATCGGAGGGATGCGTAGTGGAAAGAATGTGGATAATATATGATTTCACAGACATTTGGAGGAGGAGGGTTGGGATATTGCTGAGGCTCGGTGTGATAAGTTATTCGAAAGTCCACTCCGTATAACTGCGTGGCAGCAATTAATTCTACGTTTGTACTGCTGTCGCTGCTGTTAGAGGAATCATTGGTGTCAATTTGTTGTTTGTTTTCTGTGTCCAGTATTTTTCCCCGCTTTACAACTGGAAGCCCGTATTGGGGACAAAATTTCTTGGATTTAGTATAGGGAGGGGTTCGGGGGCTCCAAAGGGGTTAAACAGTTAAACAGTTTATACCGATGTTTGTTGCCGATAATATGGTCTGTTGTGTGCACATCGTTACTTTTGCTTGAGTTGTGTTGCTACTTTATATCTCTTTATACAGGTTTCGCTACTGCTGTATGGTATTACGTAACCACCGTGTCAATTGTGAGGGAGAACTCACAGTAATGACATAGCTTGTTCACGTCGTTGCAGCGGGTACATATACACCGCGCCCGCGTCTAGCAGTGCGGGAAAATTCTCTCGCAAATACATTTTGATGCCACCCCGATGTACGTGCGAGGACTAAAGTTCCACCGTGTGTGTAGTAGACGTATTTAAGCCTGACGATATGCCTATATTTTTGGCTCTAAACCGAATTAAGCCCTATCGTGTTTTAAATGTCTAAAACATAGGTCTATTTTATCGACCTAACGACCACGGCAGACCACGGTGAGATGTGGATTTTCCCAAAATATGCACTTGGGCACATTTTGGCCCAAGTGCATATTTGAAGCAATTTTCCGAGTATTTTCCAGCAAACAACAGCATTTCAGACGACAAAAGCTCGAGGAAACATCAGACACTCTGCAGCAGCAGCACAGCACAACGCCCACGCAGTAATTGCAACGCTCAACCTAGCAAGCCGCTTGGTGTATCCCCAACCCGGGTTAATCAACCTGCGTGTACAACACCATCAGAAACGTTGGCGGTGGTCAGAGGCGACCCACTCTCGTGGAGCGGCATGCCTCTACGTACTGTTACTTGAAAAGGAGTCCTTGTTCATTCACGAGGATCGAGCGCACACACAACACAACACACCACAAAACAAAACAACACAGCACAACACACAGACAACCAGCACCCCAACAGCCAACCCAACTACAGCACAACTAGCCGGTGGAAAACGCCCGCGAGACTCCTCCTACCCTGGCGTTCTCTGCGGTCAGAGAACTGGGACTCTGACATAGGTCGTCGCGCGCTCGTGCTCCTGCTCTCTCGTCCTGAGAGGCTGTCATTTTTCGATGACACATTTTTTTTGTTTGGTTTTTGTGCCCGACGTAGCGCATGGCCGGAGCTGCTGCTGCAGTTTACAACCCTGTTGCCTCTTTCCCGCGGATGCCTACATTTCGAGGGTGGAAATTGAACCGGGTTGAGGGCCAGTCCTGCTGTGCTGCTGTACTGACTGCCACACTGAGGCACACCGAAGGCGGCAGACGCCTGCGAGGTATCCTACATATGAAGCGAGTATGGAGTACGAAGCACTCAATGTTTTTGCCAGGCACCAGTTATTTGTTTTGGCCGTTTGTTCAAGCTCGCACAGCATGGGCAGGGGAGGGTCTTTCTCGAAGTTTCCACCCACTCATGTGCTGACTCATGACATAAATCCTCGTCTTGCCATCTGCGTCTGGAGTAGTGCAGAAATATCATAGTCTATTTTCAAGTAGTTTGATCTTTCCTCGGCTTTTCTTTTTATGCGTACTGAAAGAGACCACTATTTCGAGTTTTAGACATATATATGGTGTTTTTTTTATGCATTTAAGGTCGAAATATCGAATGGCCTAGCTCTTCCAGTTGGAAGTACTTAAGACCTAACCTCGAGGCTTAAATACGTCTAGTGTGTGGTTGCCCGGGGACAGAAGTGTCTCATACCCCGCAAAATAGAGCCAGTCTCGGCGGCTTTCCGCGGCCATAGCTCGCGCCACGGACGTCCCATGAGCCCGGCACACGGCTGATAATATACCGAGGGGTAGTCTGATCGCATTGCAGAAGAAAGCACACAAAAAAACTCTGCGCCGGCGGAGAAAAAGGGACGGACTAGGCAAAAAAATCAAAGTGGTACATATGCATATACCGACACGAAGGAGCGATCGATGTAGACGTGATGGATGGAACAGCGGTGATGTGTTGCCTTCGCACGCGAAGAAAGAGGAAAGGAGGCCAGACCTTGGAGTGCAACCTGGAGTATCAGATGTACCACGAGGTAACAGCCTGTAAACTGGAGTGGCGGTGACTTGCTGGACCTAGAAAGAGGCTGAGGCAACTCTGGACGATGGTACCGTTGATACCCGTCCCCTACCCCCTGACCAATCTGCCACCATGTTCTCCACGAGAACCAAACATTCCACAAATATTACAGTGCTCAGTAGAGAACAACTTCATATTTCAACAATCCGTGTATAACCTTTGATTCCAACCATCCGCGCCGTACCAGCACCGCTCTGGCGCTGGTGCCATCTTCTGCCTGGTTTCTTGGCTACCTTCGGCTTGACGGACGTAGCCAAACTAGGACGCCCGCGTTTCCGGCATTGTTTCCACGTCTACCTTTCGTTTCGGTAGACCCGCTGGGCAGAGAGGTGAGGCTCATCGTGGCGGGCGCGTTCGTCCACCATAGTGTTCGTGCTAGTAGTATGATAGACGCAGGCTTTAAGGTTTTGTCTTTTGCCGCTCTTCTCGACCCAAGAGACAATCTCCACCCATATGTTAAACCACGCTGTACGGCCGCGACTTTGGTTCGTTTTACCTCCATCGCCTACCAGGTAGTAGTTGATCGCTGCCCGCGACTTCTCGAGTTTAGTGACACCTTCAGGTGTGTTCGATGATTCGGCGTAGCCTTTCATTGTTAACACAGTGAGTAGCATGAGCCGACTGTAAATGTCTTGGTCTGCGTTCTATTTTAAGTTTTTATTCTAAGCACGTCAGCTGTGAGGCCATTTCTTATGCAGTCGGACTCCGCCAGTCGAAAACGGCCCTTTTCGACTGGGCTTTTTTTCGACCTGTATTCTTCCGCCGGGCGACCTTTTGTAGGGTGGGACAGAATTTTTGGGAGTTCAAGTAGCCGCCGGAGGCGGTAAAAAATGGGTAAAAAGGGGGGGGACGAAACAAAAAAACGAAGAAAATGGTCCTTCTTATCGTCAGTGGAGTAGATTTTATAGTTTTCGTGCTCTTCCTAAAGGCGGTTGGTGTGAGGGATTACTGCTGTACAGCAGGCGAAATCGGTTGGCAGCTCTGTTCTTCGCGCTGTCTCCGCGAGCAACGGCTCGACGAACCTTCGTCCCAGCGAGTTGGTGGCTTTGGGCTCAGTCGAAAGCAGCCAGAGCTACGTTCGTGGATTTGCACTCCGCCGAGAGCCGCCAAAGCTACAGCAGGCGCAGCCGTTGTAGGCAGCATGGGATCGAGACTGCGCGCTGCTGCCGTCGTGTGATACACGCTGCTGGCGACCGGAACTGGGAATGCGCCACGCTGACTTGCTGCGAGAAGCAACAGCAGGGATAGTAAAGCCAGCGTCAGCGCCTTGGATGATACTGCAGTGTGGTACCTGGTATGGGTGTGTGGCTTTGTGGCCTTGTGGGTGTGTGTTTGGTGGTGGGATGGGCGATGCGATCGGTTCAAAAAACACGTGTTAAACTTTTTCGGCTAAGGTTTTCGACTGGAGGATCCAGTCGAAAAAGTCGAGTTTGTCGACTGGATCCGCCAGTCGGATTTCTCAGTCGAACAAAGTTGAGTCGAAGAAGCCCTTTTTCGACTGCGTAAGAACGCCCGATTTGGGCTGTAGTCGAAAAAGGCCGTTTTCGACTGACGAATCCGACTGCGTAAAAAATGGCCTGGGTGTTTCGGCGAATTAAGGGTCGATTCTCATCTTGGCAAGCTGCGTTGTTGGTACTTGTAGTATAGATCCAATATATTATAATATGTGGGTGAGTTTCTTTCTACTTAATGCGGTCGTTTCACTTTATTTCTTCAAATTTTGTACATACAGTACTTAATATACTTCGTTTTCTTCACCATTATGGTTGTTGGTATTTTTCCTTTAGGTGGGGTGTTTCGAGCTACATCCAACATATTGTATATTTTTTATAATATGAAAATGAAATAAAAATTATACACTCCAGCTGTGAGATCGAAGATTTTTTCCAAACTCATCTTTGCAAGCTATGTGTGATACTCCGATCGCGCGTATTACGGGTTGTGTCCTCAATAAGGACATAGGTCGGCGACTCCCCTTGCAACTACAGCGTAGCTATCAGGTTCAACAGGGTGATGTTAGCCAGTCTGTGCGCAGAAACTATAAAACCCGTTTCTGAGGGGGACAAAATCTGACAGCGGTGGAAGGAAATGGATCAGTTTATCAAGTGAATCCTGTATGTCGAGTAACCGGTGAGGAAAGGGCGGGGTTTTTAAGGACGTGGGGGCCTGGGTTGTATAATGAGAAAATAAAAACACACTCGAGCTGTGAGGTCGAACATTTTGTCGAAACTCATCTTTGCCAGCTGTATGTGATACTCCGATCGCGTGTACTACGGGTTGTGTGTTCCTATTAAGGATATAGGTCGGCGGCTCCCTTGCAACTACAGTGTATCTATCAGGGTCAACAGGGTGATGTTAATCAGTCTGTGCGAGGAAACTATAAAACCCGTTTATGAGGGGGGCAAAATCTCACAGCTGTGGAAGGAAATGCATCAGTTTTTCAAGTGAATCCTGTATGTCAAATAACCGGTGAGGGAAGGGCGCAGTTTTAAAGGACGTGGGGACCTGGTTTTGATCAAAAAGGAGCGGGGGTGAGGGGGGGGAAGGGAGGGGGGAGTTTTGAAAGACGTGGGGGCCTGGTGTATTTCTATGGTTTCCACTATACTTGGTACTTCTCTATCATGTGCTTGGTGGATGGCTTGCGGGTGGATGGCTTGGTCGGGGTTGTTGGTACTTGTCGTTCAATGCGTTTTTACCACCAGCGTGGATGCTGGACTTGGCGGCGTGGGATGGTACCTTCCGCCGCCGCCTCGTCTTCTGTTCAATCGCAATACCTCGTACCAATACACCAGATGTAGTTTGGCGGTGTTCGTGGCGGACACCAGGGCCGAGTACCAGACTGGGGAAAAAACACAACATACGTAAGAACATCTACTGTAGCACAGTAGACGATGTAAGACACTCCAACACGTACGATCGATTTCGTTTTCGGATGCATCCGGGTAGTATCGTGTGCGTGCAGCAGTTCTGGCAGCAGCACATAGGTGTGGCAGCTGCAGCAGCCTGTGGCAACACCACAAACAGCGTACACAGCGCTTTTCGTATTCGATGAGCAGCCTGCAGCAGCGATACATTTGACAACAGCAGTGCGTATTATACGTACACGCGTATGACTTAGAATACAAGTGGATTCCATATCACGGCCCACATAATTACCGTCGTGTACCCGACCAACCCTGGGCAACCCATATTGTACCTCGCACGTGCTACAGCAGTAGCAACCGGAGCGGCAAACGGGAATATTTCGCTACGATTGCTTAGTTGGGCCGCTGTACATTTGTTGTACTGGTTGGTCGCTCCGCTTGCTTGTGTACGTTTGTGGTACAGGTAGTGTGTTTTTGCCGGTATCAAGCTCTTTTAACTGAAAGTGACACACCTGATTGGACGATATGTGCTTTTCACGTCTGTTTTGACACACAATCCTTTAGATACACTGGACGCCTATGATGTGGTTAGTAGTTTTTGTTCCGTGTAAACGGCTAAAAAACCGTTTAGCGAGACATGTAGGTAATCGAAAAATACGACTGTAGCGACACCACAAACGCTTGGGGTCGGCCTTGGCACACAATTTCAGGACCAACCGGTTTCCCTAGCGAAATCAATCACAGGCCTGAATTTCATAGTTCTTGAACTTATCAGTGAACACGAATATTCAGCTTATCTCTAAGACGGATATTTTGATGTAACTAGTCTGAATGTGGTGTTGTTTCTGTGCGCTAGTGAATCGTGCACTCGTCCTACTTTTCTTCTGAACTAAGGTAGGTCAGGCTCGGTTAAAGATGTTTGCGTTTGCTTCGTTGGACCTATACCGCATTGAAGCATCGACCCAGACAGGATTTCGCACTCTGAACAGACCCCCGCCGCGCTGTAGTGGACGAGGAGAGGCCAATGCAGCCGTAGCGAGGTACCGTAGACACGTAGTGGCTTTTGCCGTGGTTGAACGGGCTTGCTGACTTCTGTTTGCTTTCCCTTTCGTTTTCTGTGAGTACCAGCAGTATCTACAGGTGCTAGTGACAACGCAGTATATTGATATTGACGCCATTGACCTAAACCAACTTGGGCAAGAGTCGCTGAACTGGCTTAGGACATCGTGTCGTGTAAACCCACATTTTCAAGCGCGACATCGACGATTGCCTTCAAGGTCAGAACCTACAAATATTGTTCCTAACCACGAGAAAATCAGAACTATTGCTAGCGCCACACCTACCTTGTACAAACGTATGGCTTGACGGCAGAGTGTTTTTGCAGTTGAACAAAAATGTGCTTGCGGTACCCCGTGTAACACGCGCACGGCACCTGGCCCATCCCTGAGATGATATAGTGTTCCTGTCAGACTAGTAGCCGTTCACCTGTGTGCAGACACAAGCACGGCTGGCGGCAAGGCCCCTAACGGAGTCATTGAGTATTCCAAACCACGATGTTTTTGTTCATGTGTCTGTCTGGCTTAAGTCTACGTTCAGATTGGTGCTGGGGTGTACTGTGCCTTCATTCGCGAATCGGTTACCAAGTACTGTGCTTCAATACCATAGGCAATTCCCTTCAGTTGATGTTTTGTAACTTCTATTCCCTAGTCGATCTAATCTGGCCGGGGATTTCGAATACGAACTCCATTCGAATATCACCTTTGCCGGTAGTAGTTTCACCTCAAACACCAAGGCCCAGGCCATTCATGCGTTGAACCTCAGGGTGGTGACTTGTGGTATTCACCTATACTCGTCGTAGTCCTCCCTAATACCAAGCACGGTCATAAATATCTGTATCAGGTTTGTCATGGTGCGGCCACTCCAAGTCACATCCTATTGTTTTGCTCGAGGATATTTCGCGTGTTTCGAATGGCGTGACATACTGTCTAGTACGCCAAGCACATCAAGCGGTGTCGGACCCGGAACTATTTTTTTTATTTACGGCCCATCGTTTGCAGGATGCGAGGACGACTTTCTTTATATTTACACGGCTCCGCTATACCGTAGTTGTTAACGTTTTCGTTCGAGCGGCCATTTCTTGAAAGATGGCGCATTTCTTGAAATTTGCCAAGCAAAGCGTAATGGGGACGACACGTGATCATCATGACACCACTAGTTTGTTTTGGAAATTCCGTCATGCTAACGACGCGTGCTGCGTTAGAGGTGTACCCCTTGTTGCTGAGGTATCTCAATGCTGAGAGCTGAAGCCCTCTCCCAAAAAACTGATTTGGAGCAAATGCAACTGGTACTAGATGAAAAATCTCATGGCCTAGGTACGCAACCAGAATAAGGCAAAAAAAAATGGGCGTATTTTCTGATGATTTTAGGTTAAGTAGCCTTGTCATTGAGAAACAGTTAATACGAAAAATGCTGCCTCTGTCGAATCACGCGTCTAATCTACAGGCTGGTTAATGTTTAACGCCCGACTTTTTTTATATTCCATCCAATTCCGCTCGAAATTTCTAGTCTAAAAACGGTTTCTTTTTGGTATCGTACAGACTCCCATGTCCAGTGGAAAGTGACATAGCCGAGTGAATTGTTCAACGGCCTCGCTCTGTGTCCAGGAGCGAAACTCGTATCGACCAACGACGTTTTTTTTGTCATAATTAGTCAGTCTTTTTCTTAGCGCGCGTAATAACAATATTGCTGCGTTTTTCGCACAAAACGGTTGCAGGTACTTGAAAACATCCATGTAGAAATTCGCCTTGCAAGTATTCGAGCGTCTGATCTGCTTAAGTTCAACAATAAGCATCATCTAGCTATGAAATGGGATACTAAGCTTGAGCCACGTTTTCTGAAAGAAATATCCAATGTTACTCTTTTCAACGCACAAAAGGCCCAAACGTCTACGCTGTTTTTGAGAGATGAACCATACTTTTTTTCAACACATGATCTACATGCTCATCCCCAGGCCTGCCTTTAGGGTGCATTTTTGGTTCGTTCTCGAAAAAACGTTTCGTCCGAAGTGGTCCAGGTAATATTTGACAGATATCATTACCTCTGACAAAAAGAACGAGGGAAATGTACACATAAAAAAGTGAGGTCTTCGCAACATCACGTAGAATACGTGTGCAATTTTTCGAGGACTACATCAGGTCAATGGCAGGAGCGTTCGCCGGGAAATACATTTCCGCCTTCTACCTAAAACTATCCTGGACCCGAATGACCTCAACGCAATAAAGCGGTTATCATTCTTCGTAAGTAACGTGCTGCTATCTCCTGGGTGGCAAGAATTGCCAAACACGCTCTAGTGAGCCTTCAACGTGCCGTGTCATGGAAAATATCGAAGCAAAGCATTTGTGACTGTACAACATTTTGCAGCGCTGGGCATGTCTCCAGACACAGCACCAGGCTGCGCGTGCGTACTATGAATATGCTTGGCGACGCTTCTGAGCGTTGTAAAGCTGATCCATCCCCCCTCTCCGGGCATTTCCTGGGAAGGGACTGGATATCGCCGAGTTCTTGATCAACAACATGAATTGCCGCTTCTGACCCCGTATGGTTCGGTTCTACGTCCGGTCCAATAGCGTCATATTCGGCACGCGAACTGTGAATATTGCACCCTTACGTCATTCTAGCAAGTCTGTCAATCACGGTGTAACCGCTATCCTGTGGGTAAACATTCGGCGGCGATGCGCGAGCTAATGCTGGATACTGTTACGTTAAGTAAATCCCTCGGTATATCAACCCTGAAACAACTACTTGTTTGTGACGCTCAAACCTACCAGGTTGCGTTTCGCTGAATTCACGATCTACAGGTGGTGTGCGCAGCTCAGCTGTGGACATCTTTTATGCTGACGACATAACGACCAGAATCCGAGGCTGTTATGGGGCGTTGTTCGCGTGACACTTGCATGAAGCAGGCGAACTTCAACGTCGCCGGCAGCAAGACTCCAAAGTACTGCAAGACACATGGTGACAACGGCATGGTGGATGTAACCAGCAGGCGTTGCTTACACGACTCGTGTTCAACGAGACCGAGCTTCAATATATTCGGCAGCAAGACGGCAGTGTATTGCAAAAAACATGCAGATGATGGCATGGTAGAGGTACGCAGAAGGCGCTGTTCACATCTCACGTGCACGAAAGTACCAAGCTTCAATGTTGTTGGCGGTAAGACTGCGGTATACTGCAAACGACATGCCGACGATTCCATGGTGAACGTTCGCAACAAGCCATGTTCGGTAGACTTGTGCGTAAACCGCCCTCGCTACAACGTAGTTGGCACCAAGACGGCAGTGTACTGCAAACAACACGCGGAGGATGGCATGGTTGACGTGCGCAGCAGACGTTGTTCACACGGCACGTGCACGAAGGTCCCGAGCTTCAACGTCCTCGGCAGCAAGACAGGCGTGTACTGCAAGCAACATGCCGACAATTATATGCTTGACGTGCGGAGCAAGCATTGTTCTCACCACTCCTGCACCGGATGGCCGCGGTGGGGGGTTATATCGGATTGTTCGGGATCTGTATGCTCTCAACACAAGAACAGCTTGCCGGCCGGTTTGGTTGTTGATTTCAAGCAAAGGTGTGAGGTTACTGGTTGCCGAGCGGTTGCAAGATGGGGGATCGCGGAGACGCAGCCCACCCACTGCCCCGCTCATGGCCGCCTCCGCGAGGGGCTGTCCTGCACTGTAGGATCTGATCCCACAAGAAACACCTCGTCCAGCTCATCGTTCAGTGCCGAACGGGGGGCCTCGTTATGTGTGAAAGCTGAGTGTTTATACTGAAAAGTTTCGCGGTGTACCATGTTTAAATTGGTATTGTCCAGTTATATGCTCTTTCTTAGTTATTGGGGAACTTACTTGAAGTCCCTGCATCATGTAGTACAGTCTGCTGTTCTGCGTCATTCGCAAGAGGTCCTACATATTTTGACATTAGGTGCGTTGAAATGCTCCTTTTGAAGACGGCCAAAGATGTGAACCGAAATGGCGGCTTCTTGCCGGGCGTAGGGGCTCTTAGTGTCCCAACCTCATCGTTCGTTTAAATCGTGTCTGTTTGAGGTGGGTCTGGCCTGATTATTGCGAAGTGTTCTTGGCGTATCTTGGTCTGCTTCTGCGTTTAAGGCTTGTTACGCTAGTATTAATGATAGCTCTGCGCGCGATGTCCATCTCGGACGTCTACAGTTTACTAGTTGTAGAGAGCTTAGAAGCTAGTACGCCCGTTGACCGTCTTGTTGTGGGACGAAGCCGTCATCAGGTTGCACGAGCGTTAATACACGTACGATAGCATTGACAAATCAGATGCGAAGGGTGCGGCTGCTACATCGCGCCGGGTATGCAGTTGTGTAGATGTACTGTGTATTTTTGAGGCGCATTTGATGGAGATATATTCGCAACGACAGGTAGAACGTGAAATTCCATTGGTGAACATTGGTCTCTTTCGCTTGTTATAGCGTGGTTGGGATTGATTTGTCACGATGTTATACGGCTCGGTGTGAAGGCCGTGTGTCGCGGCCAAGATCACCTTTCAATTTGTTAGGTCGAACATACGCTAGTGGTGGAGAAAATTCATATTTCTGTATTAACTTTGCTGTGGTGGGGTGTTCCTTGATTCGCTGGTACTCTCATCCCAGCTTTGTCGCGAATGTGTTAACGGCATACAAACGAATGTGCCTTTAATCATCATTGGAGTACTTTTTTTTTCTTCTTATGTGCTAATTGAACAAAATTGTACTAGAGGGTGATGGATTGTCCTTTTATGTGGTGCTCGCGATGCATAGTTTAATTCGTCGAGAGTATATGAATCATGGATACGCGAATAAGTATTGCTGCGCAGTAAGTTACTTCTTGCTAAGTGTGTCGCGGCCAAACAAAAAAAAAGTTTGGCAACCATCTGGAATTTTTCGATGAGTCAGTTTTTGTACGATTTATAAGGATGATTTTCTCTCGGCTGGCAGCCCTTCACTTAAGCCTGTGAGACAACCTTGCATCGTATTCCAGTCATGCAGAGGACGATAACCAATGACTTTTCTGTTTTTTCTTCCGTTATTTCACCGACGTTTACTTCCTACCCTGTATGAAAAAACCCTCCGCCATTTTCGGGTCGGCTATTTTTGTTTAGACTTTTCGGCCGTTCAGGTTATATTAATGCTTGAAAGCAAATGTAACGCGTGTAAAGTTACAAATGAATAATAAAATGTACATTTAATCATGCATTCGGACGCGGTTAAGCGCCCGTTTAGACCTGAAACTTTTTTTCTAGTCGCAAAGAGGAAGTTTCATGTGTAGTGTCTATACGACAACACTGTGTGATTCGCAGAGCGATAGGGTAGCCGTCAAACGGTGAACTGTATCCAACACGGCAAAGACGTCAAACTTCATTCTAAACACCCGTGGTACTTGGCGTAGCTTCGACGTTGTGATGTCAAATTCTTGGCCCTTATCGATAAAGGTTATTTCACTGTCGATCTCAAGGGCTTTGGGTTTACACCATGCGCGCCGGTATCTCAGCGTTGTCGACACTACTGGACCAGGTCGGGACACATGAAGAACGCATCAACTAAGAGCATGCGCGACTGGGAAACGGCAATGGCGAAGAATCGCGTTAATTAGACCCCACGAGCTGAAAGAAGTACTTCTAACGACACCCCAAGGTTCTGGTAACGTCATCACGTTGACAGGTTCAAGGCAGTTCGCCTCAGATATTTTCCGCCCGCTCGGTAAAGCAAAAAAAGCGAGAAGAGAAGGGGGGGAGAAAGGTTGGGGGGGGAGGGGGGGAGGGGAGAGACGAGTCGGCGAAGAAATGAGCTCCGCGACGTGGCGAGGGCCAACCAAGCGAGCCGCGGACACCGGTTCTTGGGCAACCACGTCGATGGCAGCGGCGGGGGGGTCGGGTTGGGCACTGGGCCGAAGAGGAGAGCCGCCCCTTTAGGGTCGATAGTTGTGTCAAATTGAGGTGCAGCAGTTGGGAACGGGGCAGCAGCTCATGTGTTCGGAGATATTGCGAGATGGTACGCATTTGCAAGAGTTTCAACTTCGACTCGAACAAGTTACGAGGCGAATTGGAGGATGTGCGTTCGAGCGGGCGGTCTTTCAACTAAAAAGGGGTGCTGGCGCTGCGGAAAGACAGAGATGGACCTGTAAGGGGAATCGATCGAGTTAATGGGTATAGTCTAGACTACTGCTGTTGCCCAGAGAAAGGGAACCAGGAGTCGACCTTAGTAGGGAAGTTGGTGGCGGTAAATTTTAACCATGACCAGTTGTTGGGGTTATCAATGCCCGTGGGCAACCGTTCGATCAAATCTGTCAGGGAAGGTATCAAGATGTCGCACGTGGGTATGGGCAGTGAGCAGAACGTGACAAGGCCTTTGACGTGGGGGAATGCTGACGGAGATGCAGGAGAGCGTTCTGGCATGGGGGGCATGTTATGGATTGGCCTTGCGCTATGGTGTTCTTGTAGGTTGCGAGCATCGGAAATGTTTGCCAATGTAAAATGGGTGTTCCATGAAGTACGCTTTTTGAGGGGGGGGGATATGGCGTTCTTCGGGGAATACGAGTAGAGCCATCCCACGAGAGGGTTGCAGCAGAACGTCTCTGAGCTCCTTACGTGAGGAACTCAATATCTCACGCGAAAAATGACTTCGAAGGCATTCGTTCGCGCAACCCGACCAAGCCTTTATGCCTTAGTCCTACAACAATATGTACTCGGGAAATTACTTCATTGACCGGCAGTTCCTCACATGAGGAACTCAATCGCCCAGGGACTTTTTGGCGCAAAAAGTGCAACCCCTATCGTGGGATGACTCAGTAGTTCGTAGGAAGCAAAATACATCAAACAAACGAAGTGGAGGTAAGATTGAAGGGATCTAGGGGAGACCAAGGGAGGAAGAGAGAGGTACTGGTCAGATCAAGCACCCAGGGCGTGCGGGGGAAGGAGAAATAGCGGCTGTCGGGGTTTATTAGTGGAGCGTTTAAGGTTGTACGGTAACGGAGATTTAACTGAAGAAGCGTCCTTGATTTCATCGACTATGGGAAGGGATGGTTGGGAGGTTTGGTCGAGGGGACGGGCATCCCAGTGCTTGAAGGATGGCATTGCAAGGGTAAAGGAGAGGTGGACAGAGGAGGGAGAGGCGCGGGGGCGAGTCTTACGTATGAAGAAGTCGCGTTTCATTCAAGGAGAATAGGCGGCGCGACAGATTTGGCCCAGAGAGGGGTACCGGAGGCCGTAATATATATAAATGGAAGGTGGTCGTCAGACTCGT
Organism: Undaria pinnatifida; assembly: GCA_012845835.1. Classification (NCBI taxonomy): domain Eukaryota; class Phaeophyceae; order Laminariales; family Alariaceae; genus Undaria; species Undaria pinnatifida. The sequence continues at coordinate 3,433,965 of JABAKD010000023.1, read as the reverse complement.
TTACGGTGTGCGTTAATGCGAACTTGGAGGAGCTGGTTTGCGTGTCATATGTGTTGGAGCACGGGGCACGGGAGTTTGCGTGACAGCCGAGACAAGGGACTAGATTGGGCGGCATGGGATTTGTGGATGTTTCCTCTGCCGGGTAATGTAACGACCGCGTGGGGAACTGCTATCGGAACCTTAACGGTCATGACATAACAGGACGCGGGGGTGGTGAAAATCTCGGTCTCGGGCGGGGAGGCGCTTCACTTCTAGCGGGCTGCGACGGGTGGGTAGGTCGATGGCCTTTTAGTTTGTGTGGGTGGGGGAGAGTTAAGCAACAGGGGAATAGGAGCGAGCGACTCCTCCTCTCCCTCTTCCCTCCCGCTGTTTTTTATGGAGGTAGGGGAGGCGTACTCATCCGGGGTGGCGGGGGGGGAGGGGCAGGACAGACACCCCCCCCACACACACCATTTCAGCTTGCTCAATGTATATATAGCATATTTCGTAGCAGTAAAACCCTAAGAGGAGGGTTGTCGCTGGGGGAACCTGGTGTTTGGGGTAACTGGTGAAGACAAATATAGAAGCCGAAGAACGGGAAAATCACGATGTTTCTAATGTAGGGTAGCAGGATGTTTGGTACGGGGTATTATAGAGAAAAATGAAAGTTCGGGATAACTATAAGAAAAAAAAAATCGATAGACACCAAGAAGCAACTGTAGAGCCGTGTGAAGCCGGGAATAGTCGGCGAAGCAAATAGCCAATGGGAGGTAGCTAACGGGCGAGGCCCTGCAGGAGCTGGAGCGGACCGGGGAAGAGGGCAAACGACGTCACGGAGTCGTCAAGTGTTACTATTTTCCCGCCCACCCTTGCGCAAAAATTCCACGGTGGAGGGGCAAACGTAAGGGAAGATGACAGCGGTCGATTAGTGATTCCGTACTGCCGATCGCAAGGGCCGTTACACGAGGAAATTATCACTCTTGAGAAATTGTCACATCGGGAATTAAGCTTAAACGAGGAGATATTACCTACTTTTCTCTTGCCCTTATATTCCTGGCAATCATCGGATGTTTTACCAAACACCAAATACCACTCTCTCCCTGCCTGAGTTAACGGACGTGGCTGCTGCATTGGTGCTGTATGTAGGTAACATTCCGCTGATAAGCGGCTGCTGCTCTCCTGGTGACTTCTATGGTTAAGAGCAGAAGTATGCATCTCACTTTCCACATGTCAGCATGCTGTACGTATGTACTAGGTACTCTTGTGTTGGACTATTTTTTGTTTGCGCGGCGTACATGCTTGCACTGACACGGTTGTTTCCCAAACATGAATCGAGATGAACCTGTTACACGTTGTACTTGCTGTACTCGTTTCTCATGATGAAGGGGCTCCAAATTCGAAACACTCGTATTCTACGATTTTATTGTTTTCGTCCCCGTTATATTTTTTTTATAACATGATCTAAGGATGAATGCAGACAATTGTGATTGCTCCGGGTGCACTCGCTTTAGGCGCCCCCAGGCCTTTAATCTCCGCACGTTTGCCGGCTGCCCTTTCCGTTTCCTCGTATCGTAGCTACACGCGCTCTTCTATAAAATTACTTTGCTTTTCTCCGCTCTGTCGCGCATTTTCCCGATGTTGGCCGTTTCGGGATTTATGTTTACTCCGAGAACATTTTTGCACCCCGCGTTGCCCGTTTACTCACATTTTTTTTTTCTTCCGTCCTATTTCCCGGAGATTGGGTATGTTGCACAACACAACCTGTATATTAGCCTCTGTCGTACCACAATAATTGAACACATCAACAATACGTACGTGAATGTTGTCATTTCGTTCTCTCAGGGTCATTAGTCTATTTTTTGATAATCACCCGTAAAGGAAGACGACCACGAGGCATCCGAAACGCCTGTTGTCTGTTAGTTATGCATTTTTTTGCTTTGTGTTTGAATTCCAAAATCTACTTCACTGGATGTTTGCAGCTATGCATGCCCACGTTCCATCTGTAAATTTGTATCGGCGGGAAAGATCCCACAGTTGCTGCTGCGTCACATTCCTTCCCATGCAGAAAGGCTCGCATCTCGCACGCTCCGTTGTACTTTATCAACCTTACTTGTCTCCCGTGTGGTTTACTCTGCTACTTGCTGATTTCTTCTGTTGTTGCTGTCTTCCGCTTGTCTGGCCGCCTGTTCTCATTGCTGATTATTTTGTTCCGCATGCCCTTCTCAATTGCGCGCATTCTCGTGCACACATTGTTTGGGTCCCTTCATTTGTGTAAAAAGGCGCATACTGCGCTGCATTCATCGGCTTTCGCGTGACACACTTCTTTCGTTCATATCCCCGGCTTCGCTGCTGTTCCCTTCGTCCGTTGTTGTATTGCCTTCTGTCGTTTCTTGTTTCTTGTTCTCCTCAACTGACCATGATAGTATGAGTCACATTGTTTGCATTCCTCCGTTGCTATAAAGGGTCGGATACTGCGCTGTATTCACCAGCAGCTGTGGTATCATACTCTCCGTATTACGAAGCGCCTTCCCCGGCTGCGCTTCTGCTGCCTTCTGTCGTTGCTGTGTAGTTTGCTCTGTCGTGATGTGCATCTCATTCCCAACCGAACATACTTGTACTAGCCACGAGTGCACACACTGTTTGCCTTCATTCGTTTGTATTGAGGGACGCATACTGCGCTAATTAATGCAACGGTCGTTACACGCCTTCCTTGTGTATTTTTCCCCTGCTGAGCTGCTGATGCTTTCATCCGTTGTTGCTGTCTTGCCATCTGTCGTTGCTTTCTCACGTGTCTCGACTTTTTCGACCCGCACGCCTGTTAGCAAAAACATATAGTTGTGTGTCGTTAACTGAATGTCGTTTCACACCTTTCTCGTGGTATGTTTTTGCCCTGCTGCGCTGCTGTTGCTTTTTTTTGTTCGTTGCTGCCCTGCGTTCTGTCGTTGCTTACTCACGTGTTTCGACCTTTTCGAACCGCACGCCTGTTTTCATGATAATATTGTTGTACTGTGCTGTCTGGCCATGCCGTCAACCGTTCACCTGCTTGTTAGTGTGCCGTATCCACGTGAGCACACAGAAGCAGTCGATCATCCACCACAAGTGCCCAACAAGCTCATTTGCCGCTTCAACGATGGTATAGGTTCATCGGTCCTTTTTCTTCCGCTTCATTAATGCCCATACGTTGCTTGCAGACCCACTAACACCGACACGCTTGGATTCCGTCGTACGCAAACCCCTGTAACACTTATGACACGCGTGTCCTCTTTCTCCATCCCAAAGTCACTGGCCGTAATTTTGTCTGTTGCATGTCTTCTGCATGCCCCGCATTTCCAGTGATGTAACGCCAACGAAACTCATTGTGTTTACATACATCGCTTTGCCAGACATCTTCTTTCCACTGTTTTGCCAACGTCCACTGCTATCACCAAACGAACTCGTCGATATCGAGGCCCGCAGATATGCGTCGCCGAGAATGCCGCATCTGTTTTTGATTTCGCGCGTCCACTGATATCGCCGTTCTAACTCATCGCCATTTAGGCGCGCAACTCTGCGTCGTCGAGAACGCCGCATCTGCTTTCGGTTTCGCGTTAATCGTTTGATTTCGTTTTTGCCCATTTGATTACTTGTTGCTTCCCTCAGAGAGACGGAATATGCGCCTATACTTGGTTGCGGCTTTACCTACAGGGACCGACGTTGCTGTACCCCACTGTAAAGGAAGCCAGCAACCTGGCCCTTTAAGCCTGTGCCTTGCTATGGGGCATGCAGCTTTTTTTCGTTTTGGTTGTTCGTGCTTTTGTTGCTTGATATTGTGTGGTTTTTAACAGAAGAGGGGATTTCTTTCAAACATGGTTGCGCCCAACCTGTTGGGACCCTTTCTGCTGTCTCCAGCCCGAAGATCTTGTCTCCAATTGGGAAGGAGACGACGTTCCGGCCCCTGTTCGGCTACGTGGGTCCACCATTTGTTTTACAGTCCCATTTAACGTTCGTGTGCCCACAAGTGTTACAGTTGTTCCTCTCTGTTTCTATATTTCGTTTACTTTTTAACTCTTTGATGATCGGGAGGTGCTGCCTTCGCCCGAGTCCTGTCACGGCACGAAATAACCCGACACCAAACAAGGGGTACCAAGCCCGCATGTCTACCGCGAAAGCGATGGCAGGACTCCTATCTAACCCAGCCTTAAGCGCGCTGTTTTCTTTCCCGTGCGCCGTACCCTTGCGTCGAACCCTTGCTTGTGCGCACTCTCCCGTTCCGAACTCTTGCCACTGCGCTGCTTCCTCACCCGGAGGCTTTGCCCACTCGCTGCTTCGTCGTTCCGAAACCTTGCCCGTGCACGGATCGCTCGCTCTGAAGTCTAGCCGGTGGGCTGTTCTACGGTCCCTTCGCCCTCAATCCTTGCCCGTGCGCTTTTGCGCCGTTGCTTCGCTCAGAATCGTTGACGTTGGGCTGTTTCTTCGATCCATACCGTTGACCTGGCCCCGCTCCTTCGATATTTATGGTCGCGCCTCTGTTTTCCCTTTCTCTCGCCTAGCCACTCTCTCGTTAGTTCTCGCCGTGCCTTTTTCTCATCCGCTAAATTGGTATCTTCGGCATGTGCAACAACTTGAGGTACTTGTTGAGACTGCAAGAGTCACGTGCCGGACTACAACAAAGGCTACTGGCGACTGCGCTGGAGCGACAGTAACTGGGTCCGCCGACGCGGCGAAGAGTTTTATACCTTGTCTTTGCTTCTCGTATATATATGTTTTTTTTTTTCAAGGACGTCAGCCGTGATTTCGTGTGTGACGGTTGCAAGCTCACGATTACAGAATACAGGCCTTTCGTTTCAACAGGGCACACTTTTGATGCGGCCCCCTCTTGGTCTTCTTGTGGTATGCTTTAGGCCGCAACCTGAACACCAACCACGCCCCTCACACGCACAATTCTCCAGACAACACTCCTTCGATCCTAGATATAAGCAGTCACTACCGATCTATCTTTACATCTCTAAGGAACACCAACATTGTACACCTGTGCAACCGAAGCCACCTGGCTTCTCTGAGACTCTGGCAAGCGCTTGTCCGTCTTCGCGGACCGCTGAAGGCCAGCCATTATGAGTTATATGTATCTGTGTTCTTCATTAGTCCGCGCCTGTATCCGGTGTGGACTATGCATGCTTTTTTGTCTCACCGGTATTGTCTAGACCTCACGGCTGAAGGCTGACGTTCGTTAACACTACACTACAATAACAAACGCTGTATCGCCGCCATTTCTGAGCATGGCAGGGCACGCCATCTCCTCGAACGAGGAATGATTTCGTGACGCTGTGATGACGAAATTAGTAGGAGTGTTCCACGATCAATCTCAGCAGGCAGATATGTTTTCGGACTCGTCGTACAAGTAGGAGATAAACAGTTATGTGTGACAAACAGCCTCCTAAGCCGGATCACAGCGAGGAAGGTTGCCGGGGTAGAACTCCATTCGCTGACAAAGCGTGGAGTATCAGTGCCTCTCAGCTTGTTCAGTCGTCGCTTGGTGGTACCGCGGTGGGGACGAAACCAGCAGAGCAGGTTCAATCTAGGTAGGCTACATGATTAGAGAATCGGAAGTGGATCCTAACGCAAGGCAACGCAAATAGCTAGGCAAGCAACGCCACCTCGAGATGAGTGACGACAAGGAGAACGGCGATGACACCTGGCCATTGTGACATTGGTTTCGAGAGGCAGTGGGAGCTCGTCGCGGAGAAATATATTGGATCACCGTCGGTGGCAAATCGGCTTGAAGCTCGAACCTCGTTGCATATCAATCGCAGGTCCTGTGTTTTGAGCTCTCTGGGTCTAGTTTGTAGAGAACGACGAAGAGCGCCTGATCAATTTCTTGTTTTTCACATTTTCGAAATAATATTTAGGAAGCACGCACCGACCATGAGCAACCGCCACAGAGGATTTTTACTTAGTTTTCCTTGTTTCTTTACAAACCTCCATATTATGTGGAAGCAACACGTTCCACACGTTGATCCTTATCTATGTGCCCAGCATGTACAGCGAATGAAGTGAGATACGTGGAAGAGATGCCTGATATGCGGATAATCTTATTTTTGCACGTCCGCGAAGCCGAAGATGGTTGGGAGTTTGAGTAGTAGATAGTACCGGCGCAAGAAGAGTGATTGTACGGGGCCGCGCTCGGTTAGAGGAGACCCTGTATGATATGTGTTGTTTCTAATCCAATGTTTTTTCAATGGGAACAATTTTCATTTGGAGTGCACAGGGGCCGCTCAACACCATCCCCTGTAGCACCAACGATGGTGTGGATAATATTTTTCGTACATGTGGTGAGATTGGGTTTCGACACCATTTGCGAGGCAATGGGACACTTAGGACATATAAAGAGCCATTCCAAGTAAGTGCGTGAGGACCACCTCTCACACGAGGATGACTCAACGCTCATGTGCGGTAAAAATGATATACGCGCGCGGCGGGACTGTTGTTGTTGGTGCTCTCGCATAATCAAGTCCGTGGTCTAAGGACAGGCTCCAGTCACTTTGGAGCTGAGAAATACCCCAGAAAAAAACACAAAAACAACCGAAGGTGGTACACGCATACATGACAGATGACGCACTTCATGCCCCCAACAGAAAGATGTAAAAGTGAGATCCGGAGTCAGTCCACGATGTGCCAGGTCCATACCGGTGCATATACGTCGTATTACTCACGCCTGGGGAAACCGACTATACCGCCTGCCACCCAACGAAGACTATCACGTATATATTACACATAGTATCTATCACTACGCATACGCACGACAGACGCAAGTCAACTGGAGAAAAGAAAAAAAAAAGAACAGAAGATAAATGAAAGGAAAGAAAGAGAAGAAAGCGAAAACACAAAAGACGAAAAATGAATGGAAGTGAAAGAGAAGACACGAAAAGCAAGTAAAGGCAAGACAAGAAGAGGAAGCAAGGTAGGAGAGTAAGCAAGGAAAACAAATGTCATGATAGCAGACCCTAGGAATTGCTAATGACGGCACTGGGCTCATGAAGGGTATCAAGTGCATCATCCATGGCAATGGGCAGAGAACGCAACATGGCGAAAAAGTCATGGCGGTCTTGCGCTTCCTTGTGACGGCCATTAGAAGGCCCACAACTACGATGATGGCCAAACCCTGACTTCATTCTCTGGTGCATGACGCCGCCCCTCCCCCCTCCCCCCTGTTCCCTCTCCCCCTATCCGTTCTCCCCTCCTCTTGCCCTCCCCCCCCCACCCCCCCCCCACCCCCCCCCCCTTACCCCTCCCTCTGTCCGCTTAGAGATGCCGACGGTGGATGGCGCTGCGTCACCCTTTGCATGTCGCTCAGCAGCTTAGCGTCTCTCCGTTTCATGCCAATTCCGCATGAACAACTCGGCTCCATCTTCTACTCGTCGAAACCATCTGCCAGCTCTCTGAGCAGCCTTTCGCCATCCTTCGAATTTCACTCCAAAGACCGAAATATTCTCCTTCAGATGATCCATTCCGTCTTTCTCTTGCGCCCCTGAGTAGCCCTCACCCTCAACAACCTCCCCAACCCTCACCCTCTGTGGCAGACGCTCTTCCCATAAATGTTCTACAAATCCCGTAACCAATGTCCTCCGTTCGCGCACTTTCGCCTCCATGCTCTCGAAAGCTGTCTTGGCAAGCGCGTCGGCGTACATTTGGGTGTGGTCGTCGCGCTTCTGTTTCCGCTATCCAAGGCATCGGAGGAGCATGGAGTGGTCAACCCGTCTTTGCCTCCTATACGAACAGTATAACCTAATGAGACGTGATACGCGGAGCAGAGCAGTACAGAGACTTGATTAGGCAAAAGACGATCTAATTTAGAGCTGTGTTAGAGTGAAAGTACATCGGAGTGGTATGCAGGCCATACAACCTTGTTGGATAGATAGGTTGGGGCTTCAGAGAGCGTTTGAGCACAGCAGAGCGATGAGTTGCGGGTTGTTGCGGCCCAGAATGCACCTGCTTAAGTGACTATTGCAGTCTAGAACGATGGACAGTTGTGTTTCTGCGCTGTTGGCGTGCGTACATAGGCTCAGATGGGGCAGCCGTCACGGCCCCCTTCTCATCAATTATCGTTTTCCACAACTTTTGGCCGCACTTAATAATAATGAAGACACTTGATTCTAACATTGTTCTCCTTCATTCACCCGGGACACTGCCTTCCTCTCCCTAACCAAATAAACTCTGAAGGCCTCCCCTTCAGTCTATCAGTTATTAATAGCACGGCCCTCGTACTTACGCCTTCCTGACATATACGCAGGCGTTTTAGAACCTCTGGTGACCATCTTGACCGATGCACCATTTTCAAATCATGTGGGAACTGGAGACCTTGCCTCATGTCTACAGGCGCCTGTGGCTCGTCGATGAGTGTGTGGCTGCCCTCTTCTTTTGGTGTAACCAGCGATTCAGGCTGTCAAAAATCGTGGGCGAACGATCGAGAGCATTCGGTAGGCCATCTCGCGCATCGACAAGTTCCGTATTTATTTTTCGAAGTTGTTGCTGTTGCAACCGTGCCCGCGAGTGTTGCGTTGCCGTAGTATCAGGCACCCCGCGTGTGTCAGACCGCCAGCGTACCGTGCTAATCAGCGCAAGTTTCGTGCGTCAGACAGTCAATGTACCGTGCTAATGATAAGCGCAAGTTTCCGTTTAAGAAACAGTGTTCTATAATGTGCAAAAAAATACTAGGTGAATGCGTCAAAATTTTGATTGGAATTCCAAACTACCGACGAACTGCGGGCCACACCAGTTCAAATTCTCAGCATTATTCGCATCTATCTGGTCAAAACGGTGATGTTCTGAGCGGTACGGAACCGGCATTTATTGCCTGCAGACTCCATACACCAGGAGGTGCAGCACGAGCTGCCCAACCACGGCTGCGCGCTAGCCTCCAAAGTCCGTCAACGGCCTGCGTCTGAGACCACCTCTACTCTTCTAACGACTTGTTGACTCGAGAACACTGTCATCACCGGACAACCTAAATTTTAACCGTAGCGAGAGTGCGTTCATACTTTTTTTCATTTACGCAACTTGGATCTGGATCCATGGGAGAATGATAACTTTGTACATATTAAGGTTCGTATACTCATTGTTAGATTGAGTGCATTGTTGATGTTATCACATTAACTCGCAAAATCAAGTCCGTGTTTACAGGACACGCTCTGCAGCTGAGGAATACCCCAGGAAAAACACAATCAAGCCAAACAAAGGTGACACACCCAAAATACATTACAGCTGACGCAATTCATGCCTCCACCAGAAACGTATTAAAGTGAAATCCGGAGTCAGCCTACTACGTTGTGCAAGGTCCATGCTGGTGCACACGTTCCACTACTCGCGCCCAGAAAGACCGACTATATATACCGCTTGCCCCCCAAGCAGTATTATCACGTATATATGTATTGCACGTTGTACCTATTACTACGCATACGCACGACAGACTCAAGCCAAAAAGAAAAAGTACGACAAAGAAATGAAGAAAAGATAATAAAGGAAATAAAAGCACGAAACCGAAAGACGAATAAGGAAAGGAGAGAAAGAAAATAAGCAAAAAAAGAAAAGCAAGAAAAGACAAGAAGAAGAAGCAATGAAAAAAAAAGAGAAAAAACAAAATCTTACTAGCAGACCCTAGGAATTGGCTAAATTTTAAAAGACGGCATGGGGCTCATACTGGGTATCAATTGCATCATCAATGGCACTGGGGATAAAACGCAACATGGCGAAGAAGTCAGGGCGGTCTCACGCTACCTTGTGGCGACCATGAATCAGAAGGCTCACGAATTTCAAGGCGATGATTCATGCACGAGGACGAAGATGAACTATTCACATTCATGTGCGAAAACGAATGTCGGCTGCAGAGGCAGAGCTGCGCGCTGCTAAAACGTTTTAGTTGCAGCTCGGACACAGGCAGATAGATAATTAATCAATAAGGTTCCCTTCCGGGAAGTGCCTAAATGAGTGGCGCAAGAACGAGACCCGAACATCCAACATCTGACTGCCTGTGGACAAGTAAGATGTACCTGGTGGTAGTGAAAACTATGTTCTTGTCCGCAGCCCCGGAAGCGGAGTGTAGAGAGGCACCCTCCCGGGTACGGTTCGCTCTCTCGCCGTCGTGGTGGAGAACCGTAAGTAAGTGGTGTAATCCCCTCAGTACATACATGGTGTCGTACGATGCGGACTTTTATACCGGCGACTCTTATGCAGTAAAACTTGCGTGGTAGAAAGTAGAAGGGCGACCAGGTGGATTTTCAACCGGCTAAAAGAACAAAATCAGCAGTTGTTATGTGAGCCGTCTTTTTATCATGGTTTTGATGTTTTTTCTTTGTTTCCTGTTGTTTCGTATGGAAATCAGTAATTTCAGAATAGTTACTCCTCGTGTCTTATTGAGCCTGATATTGAACTTCACGACACCAGTGATACACGCCTGGATGGGCAATCATCCCCCTTCACCACCAATTCGTCGCAGAGAGTGCGCGGAATGAGGAACTGCAGAGCTTCTGTTGACGCTGAGACAGAGAAGCCCTTTCTCGTGCAGCATCAGCGCCTATATCCACTACCTGCTGTTTGCTTCTTAGATTAAAAAAAAAGCACGCTGGATTGTTTAGATCGTCGTCCGATTCAAAATCGTACCCTCGACGGGGAGACGAAAACAACTCGCCTTAGCATAGCGAGGACTCGCCACGCGCACATACATGATGTATGTTACTACTGATGCTGTGCGGCAACGTTGTACACGTAGCGTTGTGTTGTCCTCATGTTGTCTGGTCCCTGTCATCTGTGGTGTGAACGAAATCTCCGACCCAAAACATTGCCCCTCGGTTATGTACGTAAAATACTCTGTGTATTTGCACGTGAATGTGAGGAAAGATTTGTGAAAAAAATTGTCAGAAAGGTTCTCATATTACCGACCAAATTAACGCGATCTATGGACATGCAACGGAGATGCGCACGAATCGGCAGCACAGAGGAAATATGGGGTATAGTGGGGTGAAAAATGCCACGCCACGATCAAACAATCAGCTACTACAACAGCAGCCACACGCGCATAGAGTTGCAGGCTGCTGCTGCTGCTGCTGCTGATAGGGGACTGGACTGCTGGTGTGGGCGGCAGGATTGTACCGTGGTTCTCTGTGCAAAATAGGCAAATAAATGTGTACTGTACCCTCTACGAGCAGAAAAGCCCGGTTTTCATCCAAATCTTACGTGCGTACGCGGGGATAGGGGATGCAGAAACCTAATCCTCAGGGATGTTGCGGAAACCCGGGGATTTGCCTTAAGTGTGCCCAGGGCCAAGAAAGGTGCCACACGAGACACACTGCACGGATCGCGCCCAAACCTCCGGCAACGTGAGCCCGACGGTCTAATTGTGCCCACCCCACCCGACGTTTGGAAAAAAGGTGCAAGCACAAAGAGATGTGCCCAAAAAACAGAACATGAAGACTAGTGGTGTCTTATGCATCGTTGCACTAAAACTAGCGTTGTGCGCTAGATGTACAAACGGTAAGCGAGTGGCCCAGTTGCTTTGATTGATTATACTGTGATTTGCTAGCATTATGTGAATCGTGGAGTGCACCCGTTCGGACACTGAATTACCCTGCGGCCGGTACGGCATTGTGCGGGTCTTTTTGTATCCGAGTATTTTATTATAAAAAATGAAAATACACTCCACCTGTGAGATCGAAGATTTCGTCGAAACTCATCTTTGCAAGCTGTGTGTGATACTCCGATCGCGCGCACTACGAGTTGTGTGTCCTCATTAAGGATATAGGTCGGCGACTCCCCTTACAACTACAGTGTAGCTATCAGGGTCAACAGGATGATTTTAGTCAGTCTGTGCGCGGAAACTATAAACCCCGTTTCTGAGGGGGACAAAATCTGACAGCTGTAAAGGGAAAGGGGGCCTGGTTTTGATCAAAAGCGAGCGGGTTTGGAGGTGGGGGGGGGGGGAAGGGGGCAATTTGTGCATGTTAGCTATAAATCCTGTAGAGGGGATAAATCTGACGGTTTTGGCACCAGTATAATGTTGGGGGCGGGGGGGGGGGGGGGGGGGGGCGTGTGGGGCAGCTCAATATGTGCCTGGAAACTGTACATCATTTTGAGGGGATAAATGTGACGGTTTTGGAAATAATACATCAGTTTATCATGAGTATTTTATATAAAATATTTCAAGGACGTCAGCCGTGAGTTCGACAAATTTCAGGTCAATACTTGTTGCAGGTGGTATATCACAGTTGACTCAGCTGTTAGCACAAGAGCCAACAACGGTGTTGAGAGTAGCACCTGCAGACATAGCAGTACACACCCGTGTCTACCATGATCTGACGGGCACTCTACCCGGCGTTCCGGTGGGAAAAGCCGGGGGGAAGGAGACGTTGAGATATTTGTCGTACCCAACAGGGGAGAGGCTGTAAGAAGCGTGACAACTCAAGCCCGTGCCCGACAATCCGTTCCAAACTGGACAAAACAGCCACAAACAAAATTGTTCGAACACTAAACACAAAGGGGAAATGAGACCCACGCGACTCCACCCCATCTAAAACGAAGTCACACGTTGATGCACCTAGATCAACTGAGCTTAGTCCGAGAAAAAATATCTAGGAGGACCCGCCCACAAAAGGGATATCACTAAACAATTTCCCTGCCCGTGGTTCCCAGAACAGCCACCACGAGGGGCGAAACCAGTACGTGCGGCCACACGGAATACGTGCGTTGAGATACTATTTGGAAACCCCACACAACTCGAGTGCACGCTGTCAGCATGCAAGCTTGAAAATGTAAACATCTTCGCTGGCCCGGTGTTTTACACTCGTGTTTGCAAAACACGTCATGTTTAAGGAGTAAATACAAGCATATAACAGCTGCTGTGTCTCGATCCGATAAGTCGACACCCCGTTTCCTAAAATTGTCATACTCCCGAATACCGCTACAATATCATTCTTAACGAAGATGGACTTGCAGCGAATACAGGGGGGGGGTGATGTGGAAGACACGGTCGTAAATACCTATCGTGTATCGCGTACACCCATGCGCGAGAGGAACCGTCACCGGTCAGGCAAAACACGATATCGGGCCGCGAACGGCGTCACCCGTCATAGACGGCGTTGACCTGTCCCCGGAAGGTCAGGCCCCGAAAGATTATTCCGCCGCATGACGGAGGTCATAAGCCGACCGTTACTCTAGCTCTAGCTCTAGCTTTAGCATCTCCTTGCTACATGTAGGAGGGAAAAGGTTTTCATCGTGCGTCCGCTGTGAAAGACGACCGTCAAGGGACCTCAGCACCGCGACGCCCTCTCCGCTTCGACTTCAGCTCTTCGACGCCGTCTCCGCTTCGACTTCCGCTCCGCCACGGGTACCAGACCTCCGGGACCGCCCTCTCCACTTCGACACCGGGACCCCGTGATAGTCCAGGTTGAATAGTATCGTCAGTAAAGGCTGAGTGCTCACCGCTCCTTTATGGGTACATACATACAAAAGAATCAGCAGTCAGCAGCCAGCTGAGTAGCGACACCTAATGGTCAACTGAACGCCCGGACGTTCGTGTATACGAGGCCACCATGTGTACGTTGACAACAAATATATAACATTAAGACAGAAATGTTTGCCTCGAACGACCCTTCCTTTGTCCGGTCGGCTTAGAATCAGGTTGACCTACGGTTGCACATCACCGTAGAGACGTGGTAACAACTCAAAGACATAACCTATTCTGTGTTCAGCTCTTTGCCACTGCGGTGTCCACGGGTAAAGAAAACTGCATTCATGTATGCTAGATAGCTGATACCTATTGTAAGCTTGGGTTGATCACGATAGGGAAACAGGTTGGCCTTTAATTGGATTCCACGGTTCTAGAAGTTCCGGGTATTGTGGAACGGAAAAAAAAAAATACAGAAGAAGTTCAGGGTGACTACAAAACACCATGTACACGTACCCCGGGCATTGCGGCACGGGTGTTACCGGACTCACAGAAGTTCCGGGTACGGGTACGAAGGTCTTATAGAACTTCCGGAGGTTCCCGGTAGGCGTATAAATGTCTTACAAAACATCCACAATAACTCCCGTGTACTGTGGCATGGTATTTCAGAATTTCTACAAGTTCCGGGGGCCGGTGTAGACGTGCTGTATGTACCCGTATCCCGGGTCTATGTGGCTCCGACGTACAGAACTTTCGAGAGTTCCGGCTACGGGTATAAGTGTCCTACAGAAGTTGCAGAAGTTCTTTCTAGGGCAATACCAGGGTAAAATACCCCGGGTATGGTTTTGTGAGTACCCTATAGTATACAGACGGAAAAAAAAATGAAAGTTCGGGTAGTACGGGTATGAATGTCGTACAAAATTCACAGACGTTACGGGTACGGGCAGAGTTGTACAGAACTTTTAGAAGTTCCAGGTACGGGGTATTCCCGGTTAAATACCCGTCTCACAAGTTAAGGGGCGAAATAGAACAACATTTGACTGGTAAAAAAAATACGTGATAAAAACTGTCGATGCTTTTTTTACAGTTACTACTGCGAGAGGCGAGAAAATACGCTGATGGAAATAAGTCGTACGTCTACTACTACTGCTACTATTACTACTACTACTACTACTACTACTACTACTACTACTACTACTACTACTACTACTACTACTACTACTACTACTACTACTACCACTACTACTACTAATACTACTACTAGTCTACTGTTCTTCTGTAAACAGATCATACCATACTCGTACAAGTGTACCCCGGCTGTGGTGCCCGAAAAAAAAATATCTCGGTCGTAATCCCAATATTTATTTCCGCTTTTAATAGCTCGATAAGCCAAGTGCCACGACGGAGAAGAATCAAAGCCACCGAAAACACAGAGAGAGAAAAATGCAAAACTTCGACGATATGAGAGCGAGATCTGCTTTATTCCGATCGGAAAGTAACATTGACAATGCGCAATACGTGGTTTCCCGATAAGAGAAAAAATACGCTGTTGAAACTAATCCAATTACGTAGTCTAATAATGCAAAACACAACTTTTTTTCTGGGGGGGGGTTAACCCCTTTAGAGCCCCCGAACCCCTCCCTGTACTAAATCCAAGTAGTTTTGTCCGCTAAAAAGGGTTTCCAGTTGTAAAGGGGTTGAACCTGAATGAACAGACAGCTTCCCGGATATTGTTACGCGTACCCCGGGTATTGTGCCACAGTCACATAAATTCCGGGTAAGTGTTAGAATGAGGATCTTACAGAGCTTCCAGGAGTTCCGGCTACGGGGAAGAAAGTCTAAACAGAAGTTCCAGAAGTTCCGGTATTAGTCTAGTCTACACAAGTACAGGTGAATGGTGTTATGGCGCACAGATCTCACAGAAAGTTCGATCGAGTACGAAACATGCCGTACGCGTATCCCGGGTATTGTGTCCACGGGCGTATAGAATGTCCAAAAGTTTCGGCGGCGGGTACAAGTACGAATGTCATACAAAAATTTCAAGAAGTTCCGGGTAGGGGTATGAATGCCCTACATAACTTACACAAGGTATTTGTAGAGCAATGAATATCCGGGCTAAAATACCCCGGTTACGGTAAAAACGTAGCCTACTGAACACAACGTCAATATTTTCATTCGATTTTCAAAATGCCTGGTTTTGAGCGATTTACGTCGAAAACAAACTCCAGACCAAATCATATGCGCCCAGGGTTTCGCCGGGTTGGCGAACGTTTACCGATCGCCCCGGTGGAGTATCAGTTTATCCTCGCACCTGGTATAGGTCAGTTTAGTGTGTTCGAATCCCCCCGACATACTCGATATCAATTCGTGGGGACTTTTTCTTGTGCACAAATTGACTTGTGGAAAGCGCGAGAGCTTGAGTTAGCAACACACGATGAAACATCGACGAGCAATGGGATTGCTGAACCCTATGCGCAATAAATATTGCAGGCATGGACCGAGGGGGAGAGGGGGCGACACCTGTCACCACGGCTCGGTGTTACTTGTCCAGAAGCTAGAAAGTGAACGTGTGAAAAACAAATGAATGAAAAATATATAACAAAATGCAACACACTACCACGTGGGAAGCAGACGCCGGCAAGTCTGGTGTCCCATTCATCGCCAAATGGGGTCAACCCCGGCAAACAAAAAACGAGCAGTTCCACGAATGGACAGCGTCCTAGAGGAGCAGGCTTGGAGAAGTATTGTTGTTGCTGCCGCGGTTGCCACTGCTGCACATGGGAGGTACTATTTGGGTTGCCGAGCGTTTGTCGATTGCACGAGGGCAATCGTGAGGGCGTAATACTTGATGTACTTGTTTTCTGGGTCAGATGCATGCACATGTTATACCCGCGGCTGCTGTGAATTAAACCGGTGCTGCAGTGCTGCTTTTCGCATACGACAAGGGTTGTTTTTACCCTGCTTCTTGTCTTGCTGGAGGCAACCGCCGCTGCTCCTGCTTCACACGGCCTTGGGATGAATTCTCGCGGGATGCATGGTTTTCGTGGAGAATGTAGAGGCGGAATAATCGCGGAACAATGGGGGACTGATGTCAGCAGTATCATCTGGCAGCTGGAGGCCAGCTGCCTCTCCCTTTACCTCCTTTTTAGCCCAGACACAGGACCCCGCTCGAACTAACAAGGCTTTTACGTTGAGGTGCATCTGATACTCAGGGCTCCACTTCGAGGTCTCGCCGCCTTTCTGCTTTGTTGGCGTGCCGAGGCAAAACCACCGGTAGTTCATCCTTCGGATCACTCCTTGTCGGTATACGTAACCCGCGAGGTGAGGCTCATCGTGCCAGCGTTTTATCCACCATATAGTTTTGGGTAGACAGCAACAGCATGGCACTATCACAACGTGTCTATTCCATTGCCCCAGACGACAGTCTTCATCGATTTCGGCCCTGCCTTCATCTATCCGCTCTCCTTGGGCAACCGGAGCCGCCTTCCGCTTCACCGCAGTTCTGCTTTACTATGTAGAAAACAAATATGGAACTCGGTGAAGTTAGTTTGCCCCACCCGTGATTCCAGTACTAGTTGTTGGTGGTAATCAGGGGCCGCGGCCTCAATACCTGCAGTAGTTTAAAAATCTGCGATGCATCATGCATGGAGTTCTTGGAATGTACACCTCTGCTTCTGGGTATTCCGATAAAAAAGACTCATGATGAGATAAAGCTGTTCTCGACGCGCTTGTGGGCTTGCTTGTGGATGTAGGTACTCGTACAGCAGCTGCTTAAAAATGCTAGTTCTCCCGTTTTTTTACGTTGGATTCTTGACACGACGATCAGCATCTATCTCTGGTATTGTGGTATTCAAAAATGTTGTGTTCTACTGTACGGTACGTACAAACCGTACCCGGGGGTATTTCCCTCAGGTACTACCCTACGGAGAACTTCTGTAAGTTCTGTAGGGCATTCATACCCGTGCCCGGAACTTTTGGAAGTTCTTGTACGACATTCAAACCTGTACCCGGAACTTGTGGAAGTCCTGTACGACCGTGGCCACAACACCTGGGGTACAGGTACATGATATTTTGTACCCGCTCGGAACTTCTGTGATTTCTGTACGGCAGTGCCACAATACCCGGAACTTCTGTAAGATCCCCATACCCTTCCCCGAAAATCCTGTGACTCCTGTAAGACTGTGGCACAATACCCGGGGCACGGGTACACCGCTACAAATACCCGGAAAGCTCTGTATGCATTCAGGTTTAATCCGAAAAGTGCATTATGCACAAACTAGGATGTCGTCATGTTTGTCAGTACCACAAAACGACACAGAAAACAGCAAGCAGTGTGTATCATATCGTAGACCGACTCCTGATTTCACTTTTATATATTTCTGGTAGATGCATGAATTGCGTCAGCTGTGATATATGCGTGTACCACCTTGGGTTGTTTTTGTGTTTTTCCCTGGGGTATTCCTCAGCTCCAGAGTGACTGGGGCCTGTCCTGTGGCCACGGACTTGACTATGCGAGAACAACAGCAACACATTTTTATAAAAATTAAAATACACTCCAGCTGTGAGATCGAATATTTTGTCGAAACTCATCTTTGCAAGCTGTGTGTGATACTCCGATCGCGCGTATTACGGGTTGTGTGTCCTTTTTAAGGATATAGGTCGGCGATTCCCCTTGCAACTATAGTGTTGCTACCAGGGTCAACAGGGTGATGTTAGGCAGTCTGTGCGCGGAAACTATAAAACCTGTTTCTGAGGGGGACAAAATCTGACAGCTGTGAAAGGCATTGCATCAGTTTATCAAGTGAATCCTGTAAGTCGAGTATCCGGTGAGGGGAGGGCGGATTTTTTAAGGACGTGGAAGCCTGATTTTGATCAAAAGGGGGGCGGGAGGGGGGAGGAGGGGGGAAGGGCACGGGTGGGGCAGGTCTATTTGTGCGTGGAAACTAGGGGGAATGTGGCGGGGAGGGGGCCGGGGGCGGGGGGGGGAGGCTTTAGGTCGCATAGATGTAGGGGTTGGCTATACGCGGGGTGCTAGGTCTAGGCGATGGTGCGGAATGTTGTTGTTGTTGTTGTTTTCTCACATTAACTCTTGTCAAAAATCTAGAGTCCGTGGTCACACAAAGGTGGTGGAGCCCTAGGAAGATCTGAAAAACAAGTTGTAATCAAAATTCGTCCGGGGAATACTACGCTTTCCCGCCTAAAACGCACGATACGCAAAAAGGCGCACCACAAGTGAAGAGGTCCAATGTGCAATCTGAACTCACATGGCCGCGGGTATCCACTCAACTACAGCATAGACTAGAGTTCCCCCGTTCCCACAACTAACTAACTCGCGGCTACAAACTACAGCGGTTAAGCTGCCCGCACTGTATGAACCGCACGGTAATCGTGAGTAAAGACGAACGCGCCTATTGTCTGGAGTGCTGTCAAATTGACGACCCGCGGGCATGCAGTGAAACAACAGCAATTGAACAAAAAACCACAGCAGTGCAGATATCAATGATCGCCCCTCCTTCCCGAGGCATTTGACAGGTTGCAGCGCAGCTACGACGCCCGTGCATGAAAATCGAAAATTGCGGCGGGTCGTTCCCCGTGAAGGGTAAACAACTCCTCTACAAACTCTACAAAAATCAGTGACGTTAAGTAACATATTGTACTACTGCCTCGTAGAAAACCGATCGCTGCTCTCATGATGATGATGTCCGTGCCTGTCGTGGGTCTCCGTGTGCCATCCTCCTGCTGTGGTTCTCGGTGGCCGCCTTATCGCCTTAGCTCACTCGGCCCGCTCCTTCGTACTTGCTCTCGTTCACACTCAATTCCAATCGGTTCCCCTTCTCCCTCGTCCAATATGAGCCACCTGTTGTTGATATTTGTTTCGTTTGTAGGGGCACGTATTTACTTTATAACGAAGAACACGTTTGAATCAAAAAATATTTTTTTTTACGAATCGAAGTGACTTTTTTCGCCTCCCACTGTATCTGGAAACCACGTATTTCGTATAATTGTAATTCTTTTTTTTTTCTGATCGGCATAATGAAGAACCCTCTATCATATCATTGAAATCTTGCACAACAAGGTATTGTTTTTTTTCTTATCCTCCGGCGGATGGGGAGAAAAAAAGCTTTAGCTCACCACACACTTCCACGTATTTCCATACGCGTCGTGTGTCGATTTAACTCAGTTGCTTTCGCAGCCCAACACTAGCTGGCGCACCCTTCGTAAATTTCTATCCTGTGTTTGCTGTGGCTTTGCTTCTTGTTTGTCGTGTCACTTGGCTCATCAATCTAGCTAGTGGAAAAAGTGAGCTTGCGACCGCCATTGTTTGATTTTTTTTAGCGCCAAGGCCGGGGTACGCTATGGTATGATCTGTGTTACACAAGAACAACAACATTACTTGTAGTAGTAGACGTATGTTATTTCCTGTTAGTGCAGTTTTGAGAAGTTGGTGAAATTATCCTATGCATATTTTCATTATCAATGTTCAGTAGCGAATGTACAATAACATTGCTGCAGTGCCACAGCAGTAGCACGTAGCCTACAGAGTTGCTCGTCGGTGTGGCAATGCCATCTGTAATACCCGCAGCGGTCAAGGACACTGCGCTATCTGCGTCGTCATTTAGTGTCGGCGAATCCTACCAGATACCAGCTACAAGGTTGTGCTGCACAAACACAGCAGTGGTGTAGTGGCTGCTGTTCACTCAAGAAATTGGGTTCCCTGGGTACTCGTAGTTCGCCTTCTTTAATGAGGATTCTCGGTAGATCGTGTTTTGGGAATATTCGAGGGTTTTCTGACAGTCATGCAACGGTCTATAGGCTTCTGGAGCATGGCTGACATCTAGAGGTCGGTCGAAGAGTGTTTTAGACCTAGCGGCTTTTTCGATGTCGAGGAATCAGGTTGAGCCCCCCCTCTCTCCTCTCACTCTTGTCAACCCCATCTGAGCGGCTTCCCGTTCATCGGTCAGTAAGTTTTAGTTGGGCCATCGAGCGCCCCTGTTGAACTGAAAATATACATATGTTTATCTTCCCAACCATATGTGATGCTCGAGTTCGTCTCGCAACGACTCTGCGAGCAACACCTGAAGACCGCCACCTGACAGTGTACTAGTTTCTCAACACCTAGTGTATGCAGTATGCCAATCGCAATAATTGAAATGCGTTGACCATTTGAAATGTTTTTTTTTTTTTTTTTTTTCTGTTTGGCAAGCCAATTTGTTGTCTTTTCGTCACCTTTTAGGTCGGTACGTATTTACCCGTGAATTGCCGGTGCCCGGGACTTATTATGTGAGTTATGTGCAATATTCATACCCGCACCCGAACTTTCTATTTTTGTTCTGTGTGTAGGGCACACACAAAACCATATCCGCGCTATTTACCCTGGGTATTACCCTACGAAGAACTTATGTTACTTCTGTAGGACACTTATCCCCGAACCCGAAACTTCTGGATGTTCTGTACTCCCGTGTCACACTACCCGGCAGTACTGGAAGTTATGTAAGACTTTCGTACCCGTACCCGGAACTTCTGGAAGGTCTGTAACGCCCCCATACTCTTACCCGGAATCCACAAACCCTACATGACTTAATAGTGGTATTTTTGTTGTTTCGTACGAACATCTACGCTGTTTTAAATCTACGTTCTGTTTTCAGATAAAATAAGTCGTCGATTAACCTCCTGTGAGTAGGTACTTTTACAGCAGCAACACAAATATTTTGTACAGAAAGAAAAAGCCGTCAAACAACGTACTGAAAATAGCTACTACTCGTAAAGCAGAAGGTGTATAATCAGCGGTATCAAAAGCAGCACGACACACGGGACCAGGGCCTGCTCAGTGTGTCGCTGTTCGTGTGTCTCGTCGACTAACCTCCTAATAATAAATGTTCGTATACAGCAGCATCCTGCAGCATAACAGATATTTCTTCCTTTTTCTTTATTGAGTTGTTGACGCCTGACAATCAGCACAAAGAAACGATCAGCATGGGACAAACCTATACTGTACTCGTATGACGTAGCCCAGCAGTGCCTGTTGAAATTCAACATGCCGCACACCCAGTAGTGTCTTGACAGAGAAATACATAGTCGGTACCCGTACGACTGGTGGTGCTGAACTCGTAGCAGCATCAGCATTAGAATCGGGAGCAGCACAGCAGAAGCAGAAGCAGGTGTATGTAGCAGCGGTTTCAACAGCAGCACGGCACATGGGGCCAGAGCCTGGTCAGTTTCGCTGTGCGTGTTTCTCGTCGATCAACCTCCTGAAATAGGTCACCCGTACAGCAGCATGCTGCATGAAAAATCATGCTGTTCTCGTACATATGTAACGAAGCCCAGCAATGCCTGTCAAGTCACAAAATGACGCACACCCAGTAGTGGGTGCTGTGGAATCACGTTGCCGCACTTATCTCGACGAACTCTCAACGGCTTACAGCGAAACCGCTACGGGAACAGTTGTCTGTCATTTGTCCGTGCACAGGACCCGCCGGAACTGGCCTTGGTGCGGCGTACGCTTAAAAAGGTGGACAAACGTGGCCGAAGAACTTGATACAAACATACACCCATACACACCTACAGAGGAAGTTATTTAAGGCACCTTACCATCGTATGCGATCCGATCTGAAAATGATTATTTTTCTTGGAGAATCAGAAATACAAGGTTATGTGCTGCGCGCTTCGTGCGCCTCACTTTTTAATAATCAACGATTAATAGTGTACAAAAAGGATCGTAATGCCTGCTTTAGACCTTAACTATATACCGTGACCCGAGCCCCGCACCCAACGCAATACATTTTACAGTTTTGTAATTTTGTGGCGAGGCCTCTACACGTCTTACAAGTGTAATCTGCAATGCTGGGTGAACACGGAAAACACAGGCGGAGACCGGCAAACGAAGGAACGACAAGTAAATGTGGTAGATGCGAACTGAAAAGCAACAACGGGAAGGAACATCTCCGTTGCTTGTCACCTGGCATTTACGTTTTTCTTCAGAGGAAATATAAAATCGGTACTCGTACGACTGTTGTGGTGCTGTGCTCGTAGCGAGGACAGCATTAAAATGTCCAGCAGCGGCAGCAGCATCAGAAGCAGAATGTGCCGCAGCGGTAGTAACAACTGCGCGGAACACGAGATCTCACCCGTGTGAGACTGTCTGCGTGTGTCTCGTCTATCGACTGCTTGAAAATCGCTACTCGTACAGCAGCACTTTAGTCTAATTCCCGATTTGTTTCCGTTTAATACTTGAAGGCGGAAATCTGCATGTCCGACCACCAAAACACAACCGACATCGGAGTCACGTGCTTTTTATCACTTGCCGCAACGGCGTTACCGTAACGTCTCAAAAATATACCACAACAGACAGTCCAAATCACTATTAATATTTATAGGAAAACTACGCTCTATGATGTTTTCTGACAAACCCAGGTACTTATCATTCGTGCAGTTGTGGTGGCGACAGCATAAAGGTGCCGCAGCAGAGGCAGGCTGGGGAAACACCACAAGCGTTAGCTGCAGCACTCTTAGTGTGAACAGTAGTGGAGCAACAGTAGACTTCATAGCAGCAGAATGTTATACATATTGACTACATGTACCTGAGTCAGAAAGCAACTACATCACGTATCACGTGCACAAACAAACATAGCCTGTGTTCGGCCAACCTTTGCAAACGCAGTTGCTGCAACGTACGTGTAAAAACAGCAACCCAAGCAGTAGCAGCATCATTTTGCCACAAGGGCTTGCTCGGCTGAGGCGCCGAACACATGGTCCACTACAGGTGTCGCTTGTCGAGATCGTTCCACTTGGGCAATGATTGCTTTCCCACGACCAAGACCTGGCTGTAATATGGGCGTCTATGGTTTACTGCATAATTCTTCGTTGGTGAAGTAGTACATGTTTTCAGCGAGACAGTGAGAACATCAGACAAGATCCAGGAACGGAGCAGATACTGCAACAACACCGAGGTCGGTCGTGGCATTCTCCGGCAAGGCTAACACTTTTTCTCCGACGAAACCTAACCACGCCTTCAGTACGTAGCAATTTACCAGTGTAGACCCTGATAGCTACACTGTAGTTGTAAGGGGAGTCGCCGACCTATATCCTTAATGAGGACACAATCCCTAATACGCGCGATCGGAGTATCACACAGCTTGTAAAGATGAGCTTCGACGAAATATTCCATCTCACAGCTGAAGTGTATTTTTTTTTAATATAATATAGACTACGATGATGCAGCTTTTCTTGTAAGGCGCCATCGTAGTTAAACTCCTGGCACTGTCGTGTTCGTGCTGTGCACTTGCGGGTCATATCTTCACCGTTGCACTCCAATTAGTCATGTAACTGGTTCCTTCGATTAAAAAGATTTTTCCTTCCCTGGGATGGCGAAGTGCCGCAATGAACGACCCACTGATGCGGGGACGTACGTCGAGCAGCCAACTGACTCGATGGACTTCAAAGAGTGACGCCCATGCGCGTCAAGCGGTATTGGCACCAAGACGCAGTTTTCATCTTCAGAACGAGTTTTCTCACATCTGTGTTTCCTGTACTTGCGGTGTTGCAAGTGCCAACCCCGGGGCAAAAAGCGCTGACGATGGTGAGATCGCTTCCCTCGTGCAAGCCCGAGGTTGCAACCTGCTAACAGCGCGGGTTTGACATGCCTAATTTATCTGGACGAAGGGACGATGTTGGGGTGCTGCTGGGTGACCACTTTCCGTGGTTGTCTGTGGGTGCGTTTGAGTATGGAAGCCCGTGATGTGATCGGCAAGCAACTCAGATACCGTGGGGCTGTCCCGTATAGCTTACGAAATGACACCGCCGTAGTTTCATTTCTGGTGATAAGAAGACACTGTCCTCACCAAATCACGAATTTCGAAAAACCACATTCCACACCGCCGCGGGTGTTGAGATGGGGCAGAATGCCTGCTTTTGATCCGCTTTTCTTCGTTGCCGTTACAACACGTTGGAAATGTCACCCCAGTTTGTACCCGGAAATATGGCCGGAGACGCATGCATTATCTCATCGGCTGCCTTCGAGACGATCAGTGCCTCACGTTGAGCTTCGACTAGCTTCACTCAATCGTACCGATTGCTTCTGAGGAGTGCTAGAGCTCCCGTGCGTATTAGACAGCGTGGACGATGTGTGTTGTCCAAGCACTCGTAAGCCACTTGTATCCCGATGATGGGTGGACGTGATGAAGAGAAACCGATAACGGCCACATGGAGATGCGTTTAATATTTCACGCCCTTGATTGATTACCGAACCAACCCGAACCACGATAGAACGAGTCGCACAAACCGTGCGCCAGCGCATCCTGCCCCCATCCTATACAGTTCAACCAGGTACTCAGTGGAAGTATACCGTATGTTGGTCAAACGGTACAAAGGACTGGAGGTTTGGGGCACGTTTGCAGAAGACAGAGTACAGACGTGATCCCCCCGCGCCCTTCCTTGCCCTCTCCAGAGAGCGCTCGGATAAACGTAGAAAACCATCGACTTGTTTGCGACCTTTTGAATTATAGTCGGTTGATAGACTACACGTTTAGGCCTCTTTCCGTATATTTCGACCCTCGTCAAACCTTCACGGGCACCTCAATAGTTCAGTTATTTTCAACTTCGACTAAAGCAATAGTGATTGCCACCCCGCAACACGTGCTCGGCAGAGTACATTGCTCTAAGTGTACTCCTACAGGACCAATGCAAGAGGTCACGCGTCTATATCTGCAAATTAACGCTCTCGTGTGCAGGAGTGTCTCTGCCTATATACCTCAAGTTTTATATGGTGGGGCAAAGTCTTAGTGGTTTATAGCTGCTGCTCATACCTAGTTGAGTGTTTAGTTGGTTAGAATGACGAGCAGACTATCTACAGAAGAACATATGCCATGTAGCGACCCCTTCCTTTCGCAATTGTAAAGGGATCACGTCGGAGCTATCAAATGTACCAGTAAATGGTGAAATGAGGTGCGGCCTCAATACCCGCAGTAGTCACATCTGCGCTGAATCGTATATGGAGTTCCTTGCACAGTCGACCCGCCTTGATTAAAGAGGCACATTTTTATTTTTTCTTAGATCGTCTTTAACGCGCAAAATCGGGACTTATCGAATTGAAGGTGTACCGGTAGGTTCGACATCATTGCTTCGGGTATCCCGAACGAAAAAAGTGTAATGAGCGAGAACCGTTGCTGTTCTCGGCGTGTATGTGGGCTTGCTTGTGAATACAGTAGGTACTCGTACAGCATCAAGAGGAAACAATTTTAAACAATATCATTGCTATTTTGTACAAGGTAAACAAACATATACGTGTTTGATATTTTCGTTCTGTATTCGGAGATCAAAGTGAGGGGTAGACCATCCTCCTGAAAATAGGTACTCGTACGGAAGCAGCATAGACAAGTTTTGCAGAAAGGAAACGTCGTCTAACAATCCCCTGAAAATAGCTACTCGAACAACAGAAGGTGTAGATTCGGCGGTAGGGACAGCGGCACGACACACGAGACAAGAGCCTGGTCTTAGGGTTATTCGCTGTGCATGTGTATTGTCGATCAACCTCCTGAATATAGGTACTCGTTCAGCAACATGCTGCAGCATAACAGATAGTGCTCCCTTCTTTTTCGATTGGATTGTTGATGGCTCACAATCTGCATATCCGATCACCAAAACACGACCAGCATTGGAGAAACCAGTGCTGTACCCGTATATAACGTAGACCAGCAATGCCTGTAAAATACAAAGATGCCGGACACCCAGTAGTGTTATCACAGAAAAAAAGCCGGTCATGTTCCCGTAGGACTTGTGGTGATGTACTTGTGGCAGGGGCGGCATTAGAATCAGCAGCAGCGGAGCAGAATCAGAAGCTGGTGTATGCAGCAGCAGAAGTGACAGCCGCACGCCACATGGGACCAAAGTCGGGTCAGTGTCGTTGTGCGTGTTTCTCATTGATCAAACCTCCTGAAAATAGGTACGCTCGTACAGCAGCATACTGCTGCAAAGAAATACTGTACTCGTGTATAACGTAGCCAAGCAATGCCTGTGAAATAACAAAATGCCGCACGCCCAGTAGTTGGTGCCTGTGGAATCACACGTCGCCGCACTTTTCTCGACGATCTCTCAACGACTTACAGCGAAACCAGCACGAGAAGAGTGGTCTGTATTTTGTGCGTGCACAGGGTCCGTCGAAACTGGCCTTTGTGTCGTGTACGCTGAGTGCGGTGGACGAACGTGGCCGAAAAACTTGATACAAACAAACAAACATACACATACACAGAAAGTATTCAGACACTCTACCTTCTTATGCGATCCGACACGAAGAGTTTTTTTTTTTGCTTGGGAAACCAACAAGAAAGGCTCAGCGACGCGCGTTTCGCGTGCCTCATTATGACTTGTTGTTTGTTTGAGTCTTCCCGATGCATGTGTGCAAGGAAGTTTCGGGTCTCTAAACAAACGGGGCTCAAATAGTACCCGAAGCACCACTTCAGAGGCATTCGCGCTAGCAATTCGATGCACACTTCAATGCGCTAGTCGCCAAAACAAGTTAACCCGTATCGGGATAACGGGTAGTTCCTGGTTTGATAAGGCAGACCGGTAAGAAATGTGAGCCATGACGTACAACCCTTACCATATGATTGCTCAGGTCGCCTGGTGACTCAGACGTGGCTCCATAGATGTCTTGAAGGCTTTACTTAGTTCCGAAACGCGATCTGATCGTGAGTCGGCGCAAATGTCGTTAAAAGGAACTGGCGAATCATGTGTCATTTTAACTAAAGCCGAAAGCTCGACACCCGTGATAGCTCTCTACATGCTAGATGCAAGTGGTTACGTCGAAATCAAAGTGTTCACGTCGAAGACCCCTTCTCCTTTTCCCGGGTACATCGGCGCGCGAGGCCTTACATGAGGATGTGTCTCAAATTTTGTGGATGCATCGTTGCGTGCTGCGCTCCCGAGCTACTTTCGTTTGTGTTCGTGCCGATGTCGTACGTTTCTTTATATTACCACGCTGTCAGTTCGGGAAGTCCTCTCATTATCGCCGTGGGCTGGAATTCCCAGCGGGAGTGCGTTATCCTGCGTCTGCTACGGGCGGAGATAGCTCCTGAACGGGTTCGACATGGCTGGTATTCGACTAACCGTAAAAATGCAGGAGAATTTCCGGCGGTCAAAACATGAGCATGTAATATCACACCCACAGCATGACTTCGGAAGCATTCGTTTGTGCAACCCGACCGACATGCTCATGCCCTATTCCCAAGCATACAAACGAATGGTGAAGTTTCAGTAGTAAACGATAGTTCCACACTCGATCCGTCATCTGTTGAGAAAGGTTTTACCCCAAGAGTGAAGAGGCAACCGTAAGGATAACCCTTCTGCAACGTTGCTTTATTTACACGCGTATGGACATTGCTTCGCTTTTTGCTGCTGCTTTTTATGCCTGCCTTTCAGCGTCGAGCTGCGTCGAGGATTTGTAATCACGTATACTGACGACGCATTTTATTGGTAGTGGCACCATCGACCAAAAACGGGATTCGCGCCGAGCTGTTTCGTAACGCCGTAGCGAGTAAACCCACATTTTCAAGCACGACATCAATGACATCCACATATTCAGCCCTCACATACACACCGCTAATGACGGCATCAGTGGAAACACTGATACCACTACACCTACCATGTTTAACCTCATATATTGGGTCAGGGGTATATTTTTGTTGTGCACAAATGTCCTTGTCATAAACGATGGTGGCACGCGCACAGCACCTGGTCCATTTCTTGGAGTATATGGCGTATCTTACGGAAGATTACCCCTTCTCTTTTGTGCAAAAACAAGCATGGCTAGCAGGTAAGTCCGTAAGTCCCTAACGCAGTCGAGGGGTTTGCCCCAAACACCCACGATACTTGTAGTTTCTATTGGTCGGCCTTCCATGTCACCTAATATTTTTGCTTGGGTATAGTGTGCTTTAATTCTCTTCATGATTACCAAGTTCTGTGATTCAGTACCTGATGTAATTAGCATCACCTGATGTGTTTTATGTTGTATGATCTCGTCCATCTATCATAGCCCGGAATTTCGAAAACTAACACAATCCTATCAACACCATTGCGGATTGAGATTCCGCATCCAACGGGCTATATATGTGTCCAACCTGTCAGAGGGAGTCAACGTGATCAGTTGTTGTGCGCATCTCTACCTGTTGCAGTTCTTCGTGGAAGCAACGGCAACATCCAATATCGATGTTACCTTTTCCGTTGTGAGGCCACGTACAAGACATGTCAATGTGTTTGACTCGAGGATATCTTGCATATTTCGGATGGCGTGACATCAACAACTGTCGGTTACGTCGACCGCACTAAGCGGTGTCTATGGCGGAACCATGCATTATTTTCGGACAAGATGCCGCGTGCTACGATGGAGATGGCGCTTGTCACCGAAAAAATGGCTTCAACATATCGGGGCTCTTCAACCTAAAATCGTCCGAGACTGGTAACCTTTGCCGTGGATGTTTTCAACAGGTAGCTCCTTTCTTTTGCTGCAATTCAGTTCGTTGGAGCTCCTGAACTAAGGAACGTTAGCAAATAGGTGGTGCACCCTCTGCCGTAGCACACGTCAACAGGTCATCGCTTGCGGGATGCCGGGGAGGATTTTCTGTTTATACGTGTACGGCTCCGCTCGTTATTTGCGATATTTTTGAGCGGTAATTCGTTGAGAGATGCCAGCAACAAGCATTACTCGGACGGCATATACGTATCATGTTTTTGCGAGTATCGAAAAAGCACAACCACCATCTCACATTTTTCCAGGCCTGTTCAAGTAAAACCGCGTAAACGCTCTCCCACACGAATGCCGCTCCGCAAGATCTAGTTGAATGATTTGGATTGGTATCATGCTGACCCCTATTTTCACCGGCAGAAGGTGATTTTTTTTTTATTTTTTTTTTACGGCCTCGGGGTGTTCCCATGAGCAGAGCTCGTACCCACTAAATGGCAGGTCTTCCGTTTTTTCGAAAATTTTGACTCCTTTCCCACGAGCGGCCGAAACACATTGCTATGCATTGGGCACGAGCCTGGTGAAGGTATTTTGATGCATCTATGTAGAATTTATCCCGCAGATAATACTAATATCTTGCTCATATAACAAACATAATTCAGCCACGAAAACAGATTCTGCACCAAAACCTAGTTATTTGAAAACAGTAACTGATGTTACTCGTTATTGCGAACGAATGCTCCAAACGTCTGAACCGTTTTTGAGAGATATACCCAAGTTTACTCGTAAATTGTGCTTACCCATCCCGAGGCCTGACCTCCCTGTGTAGATATTTTTTTTTCGATGAAAACGTTTTGTCTGAGGTGATCCGAATATAGTTGTCAAATAAATCCTAACAAAAAAACGAGTGGAATATATACATGAAAGGAGAGGTGTTCGCAACATCACATCTACATGAGGTTTGCAAAATACAACTGTCTGAATCCATTAATACGGCGGGAACATTCGCCCAGGGATGCAATTCCTCCTTTTTGCTAAAACCAGCCTGTACTTGCAGGGTTTTACAATGCAGCTTGAGTGCTATCCGTTCAGCAGAAAGAATGTGCTCTTGTTCGTGGCCATTAATAATAACCGATCACAGCTCCGTGAATGTTGAACTTGCCGTGTCCAAGAAAACTATCGAAATTCAGGGTTTGGGGCTATCAAACGCTTGGTAGCGCTGGGCTTGTCGTCTCCAGACAAGCATAGTAAGCCTCCACACTTGCCGTCGCCTCTGGTCGTTGTGAGGCATGCTCATCCCCGCTATCCAGGCATCATCAGGGATGGGAATGGAATCACCGCGATACTAAACAGAAACATGAATTCCCTCTTTAGGTCCCTTATGATACACGGTTCTACGCTGGATCGGATATCGGGCATTTTAAACATGCCGAATGTCAGTAATACAACCGCACGACATTTTGTCAAGCCAATCCGGTACACCTTTACCGCCATCTTGTGGTTAAATCTTGGACACCGATTCGCGGGTCGGTACTGGGTGCTGTTATTAGGCATGCTCCTCGGTATATCAAGGCCTTTAAGCTGCCTAGTTGTGACGTTCAAAAATACTCTGATATGTTTCGCTTAATTTACGTTCCACCGGTGCGTGCAGGTCATCTGGGGACGTCTTGTATGCTGGCGACGTCACGACCCTTAATCAGGGGCTATTATGGGGCGCTGTTCGCATGACACTTGCACCAAGGAAGCCTACTTCAACGTCGACAATAACAAGAAGCCCTTGTACTGCAAAAGGCATGCGGACAATGGCATGGTGGATGTACGCAGCAGACGTTGTTTGTACGACACGTGCACGAAGAGACCGAGCTTCAATGTTGTTGGCAGTAAAACCGCAATGTACTGCAATCAACACGCGGAAGATGGCATGGTGAACGTGCGCAGCAAGCGTTGTTCACACCCCACGTGCACGAAGGCACCGAGCTTCAATATGCTAGGCAGCACGACGGCGATCTACTGTAAGCAACATGCCGACATTTCCATGGTTGGTGTAAGTCGCAGGATATGTTCCCACGACTCGTGCACCAAACAATCGACTTTCAATGTCCTCGGCAGCAAGACGACATTGTACTGTAGACAACATTCCGATTATGGTATGGTAGACGTTCGCAATAGGCGTTGTTCGCACCACAAATGCACAAAGGCACCGAGCTTTAATGTTCTTGGCAGCACGACGGCGATGTACTGTAGGCAGCATGCCGACGATTCCATGGTTCACGTACAACGCAAGCGATGTTCACATGACTCGTGCACAAAACCACCGACATTCAATATCCCTGGCAGCAAGACTGCGAGCTACTGTTCACATCACGCTGAAGATGGCATGGTAGACGTACGCAGCAGGCATAGTTCACACGAAGAGGGCACGACGGCACCCAGCTCCAATGTGGGTAGCAGTAAAACCGAGGTGTACTGTAAACAACACCCAGAGGGTTCGGTGATACGCGTACCCAGCAAGCGATGTTCATGCTATTCGTGCACAGACAAAGCAATCTTCAATATCATCGACAGCAAGAAAGTTGTGAATTTTACACGACGTGCAGAGGACTGTATGGTGAAGGTCCGCAACAACCATTGCTCACACGAGTCTTGTGGCAAGCGCCCAGCCGTCGATGTTGCCGGCGTCAAATTGCCTCTGGACCGCAAGCAGCATGCTGAGGACGGCAGCGTGAACGTCGATATCAACGTTTTCTCGCATGGATCTCGTACGGAATTGCCGCGGCGGGGTACCATGGCCGACGTTTCGGCATCTGTACCCTCCCGACATGAGGACAACCTTACGGCTGGGTTGGTGGTTGATGTCATTCGAAAATGCGAGGCCACGGGTTGTCGGTTGGTGGCGACGTGGGGACTCGTCGAGGCGCAGCCCACGCATTGCCGCGACCATAGCCGCCTTCTAGCCGGCCTGTCGCACGCTGTAGGAGCCCATCGTAGCGAGAATACGACGTCCAGCTCATCGTACCGTGCCGAACAAAGGCCCTCGTTCCCTGTAAAAGCCGAGTGTTTATATTGACATGATTGGACTCTGTACAATATCCGCTTAGAACCTTTGCGTTTCGGATTTTGTCGGAGTCGGTCTTCCGGTTGGTCCTAAAGTTTTGTCGTCTTGATCAACTGCGTGGCGGCTGCAACATTGAACTGATGCGTCATTCGCCAGCAGGGCAGGATATTTTATGTTGGGTGCACTCCAGATATAGATATATGGGTTACGGCGATCAGATATATTGAGACGGGGGTTTAACCTTAGGCGTAGGAGCTGTTGGTGACATCTTTTATTTTCATTTTTGCCCAGTCTGGTTGAAGAGTGTGCTGCCTCGTTGTGTCAAAGTGATCCTAACTTGCCTTGTGCTGGTCCTGCAGCAATCACTAAGTATGGCAAAATGTAATATGACCAAGCGTGGCATGTTCACCACGGAGCCTTAGACTGACGATTAGTGGATTGCTCAGAAGCTACGGTCCCTGGCAGCAGTTATATTGCGAGACAAAGCCGCCATGAGGGGGTACAACTGATGGTACACGTACGACTACGGTGACGAACGAGAGAGAACGTTGCGGTGGCCACATCGCGATGAATGCGTCGCTTTGGGAGATACATTCTAATTAAACATAGGTCGCGATATATTGATGCGGACTTCAACCTGAACATGCGGCGCTGCAGAATGGGCTTGGTGGCTTGCGTATGGTGGTGATAGAATTGATTGACCGCCGTCACGTCATTTTGCACCAACGCTCACGGTGTCGTGAGAAAGATCGACCTCGTTTTTTTTATAGAGTATTTGGACATTTTTGGTAATGTTGGTATAGTTTTATCACCACGTCTCCGGTGGTGGAGGTTTGATGATTCGCTTGCGTGGTATAACCAAGTTATGCCGAGGAAATGCTAACACCAGATAAAAAATGCACACGCGATCGACAAGGATATTTTCATGTATTTCTTTTCTGTGCTTTTGTTGTCAAATTTGTTTGTGCTGCAGATCGTATCTCCCTCAGAAATGTGTGCGTGATTGGTAATGTAAGTTGTTGAAAGTGCGTAGTAAGTCGTAGAGACGTTTTTTTTTTATTGAAAAGGTAATCGCAGTAAGACTGAGGAACACGTTTAGGTCAAAATCTCAACAATTTCGTCAATGTTCAGCATTTGTCGGGGAACAACTGTAATATTTGTTTTGGATTCTGACTTTAAGTAAGAACGGAAGGATTCCAATAAAGGCAGAGGAAGTATCGCAAAATGTCCCAAAGGTGCATTCTACCACACGTTTTGTTTCGATTAAGCCTCCTATCTATGAGTTTTTAGTCGTTTTCCCCGCCAGAATATGGACGATGTACGGCGTATTTAACGATGTTTCTACTTTTTGCCCGATAAGATATACATGGTACAGCGTGGTGCATGACAAGAAGCATAGACTGTATCAATAAAAAAGTATCTACATATCTAGACTATCTTTATATGTAGTCTAGTCTATATATCTACCTCTACAAATATTCAGAAAATATAAACATCGCGCAGTGCAACCCTACACGGTTGAAGGCCTGTCTACCGTGCTTTGCTCATGGCGCAAAGGACGCGAATATGTGATGCCGTTCCCACACCCAACATTGGAATTGCAAATTGGGGTGTAGACTATATGTGTACCCGTAAAATGATTCGCCGTATCCAAGCGGGCAAATACGTCTAAACCCTGTAACAAACCCGCGTGGCGTTTAGCAGTCTTTTGTAATAGTTTCATTGAATGCTTGGCTATTATCCGCGGGAAATTGTGCCTTTTTCACAGACCAAACAATCGCAAAGGCGCTTGGAAGGCGGTTGTGGCGGGCAACCGACCTGTTGAACGACAAACGTGGGGAAAAGTATTTGGTTCGTTCTGGGGGAACGTGCGGCATCACCCCAGTACAGACCCCGCATTTTCTATTTGTCCCCAGCCACGTACGCCACCCGAACACCTTAAAATCGCCTACTCATCCACGCCACACGCACCGCTTGTGAGCGGAGACAGAGGATCCCGTCTCACGACGTTTGGGTTCGTATATGATCCATGTCAATGGGTTGAAACGTTTTTTTCTCAAACACAATTGGGAGTTCTTTTCCCGCATACATGTTGATCTCACACCACTGCATGTACTCAAATGTCTGGCTCGGCAAATCCAGGGACTACATCATGTCTGCTTACGTTTTCAGGAGAAGCCCCCGACTCACTTGCGCTGAGCTCGCCCTTGCCTACCTGCAGCGTGGGGTATCACCAGAGAGTTGTCCCGGCGTGCTCGTTAACAGTTTTGTATGGTCTACTACGACCCAAACTCGCGACATTAACATGCTCCATTCTCTCTAATGACCTATGCTACGATGATAGAGGTAGCGATTTTCGTCAGAACACGATGTTTCTGAAAGAACGGGTCTCCTTAACCCAAAATCGTCGGAAAAAAAAAAAAAAAATCTGCATGATTCTGGCTGTGTACCTCTAGGCCGTGCGGTATTTTTTTTTCATCTCCGGTTTTGTTATCTAGCAGTTAGAATTTTTTTCCTATATAAGTTTTTGGAGGAGGTCTTCTTGAGCTATAAAGTTGAGGAACATTACTTAGAAAGTGGTGTAGCACGCGTCCTATCAGAATACAGCAGGAAAGACAACCGCTTCGTTTGTTACCGTTTCGTGCGTGTGCAGACAAACCTATACGACAATTTCTGCTTATTCTTGTTTTTGCTGTTCCATGAGTTTCACCTCCCTTTTGAGTTTTGTATTTATTTCTCCGTCGGGTCTTTGTTCTATGAGGTCAGACAAAACACTGTTGTTCTGGTCTACTTGATACAATGCCATCACTGCTCCAGCTGCTAGAGTGGTATAAACGACGACTAACTGCTGTATATCAGTCGTGAACCGGAAATATATGTTCACGTACCCCGGGTATTTAGGCACGGGTCTTAGAGGACTCACAAAAGTTTCGTGTACGGGTATGAAGGTCTTACACAACTTCCGGAGTTTCCGGTTAGGGGTACGAACGTCTTACAAAACTTCCATAACTCCCGTGTATTGTGGCACGGTCGTTCAGAACTTCCAGAAGTTCCGGGGGCCGGTGTAGACGTGACTGTACCCGTACCCCGGCTCT
The DNA here is from genome assembly GCA_012845835.1 of Undaria pinnatifida. Classification (NCBI taxonomy): domain Eukaryota; class Phaeophyceae; order Laminariales; family Alariaceae; genus Undaria; species Undaria pinnatifida. Next base: position 3,398,974 of record JABAKD010000023.1, on the reverse strand, counting down.
ATGTGGGACCGGCGTAAAGCATTTTCACAAGTTCCGTATTGTGGATATTGTGGTGTACCCCAGCACGATGGCAGAGAGGCTGTGTCCCCGACGCTGGTCGGGTTGGTGACACTGTGCAGTGCATAGCCTGGAAGACTCGAGTGCTTCCTTGTTGAGAAGATGTAAAGACATTGTAAACACTGGCGCTTATGTGGCCAACACACACGAATAAACCGCAGACTATGCAGGAGTCCAGAAGTTGGCTGGGTACTGGAGATGACCAGGATTGCTACGATGCTAGACAGTCCAGAAGTATCCACACGAGAGAGTGAGCTACTCGTCACGGCAACAGAAAATCCTACAGAAGTAATTCCTCCGCATATTCATACGCACGTTACATACCAACGGACACATAACAGATCTACGATGATCTACGACGTACAAGTGCAGCGCTACTGAACATTGACTCATACTGGCCATGTGGTAACATTTCCATAACACTCCTCCTCAATGAAAGTTGCTCTGAACTGTACCAAAACAAATATGATATAATTAAGCAAACAAATGCGTGTTATGCGTGTTTCAACCAAGTGATGATATTCATTGTTTCATACACAACCGACTACAATCTTAAATCCTACGAAAGAAATCAAAAGTGTAAGCTAATTCCAAACCGACAGAGTGAAACACAAAAATTCCTCATTTTCATAAAAATCGACGGTGGTGAACTTGTTGACGTCGAACTTGCTGATGAGGTCCATAAAGTGATTGAATCTGTGCTTGTTGCAGTGCTTTGTACCGATGTAGTCGAGGTTGTCTTCCGTCGGGACGTAATGGATGAAGATCCTCCCCTCCGTTACCAGTTCTCTAATACTCCGTAAATAACAAGCCCAATGCGATGTGCTTGGTCCTCGAGCCGAAGGACCGGTTCCCCAATGCATGTAGGGTAGCCGTGTTGTCGCAGTACACAGGCATTTGTGCAAACTCTTTCCCGAATCCAAGCTCCGTCAGCATGTTTGAGCAAAACACTGCTTTTTTCATCGCCAGGGCGGACGCGACCAGCTTCGCTTCCATGGTAGACATCGCAGTCAGACATTGCAGCCCCGGACTGAAGCTCATCGGAGCGTTTGCCAGCATCGTAATGTAGCTTGAGGTCGACTTCCCGTTGTCAGGGTTGGTTGCCCAGTTCGAGTCGGAGAAGGTCGCGAGCTTATAACCACCTTTCTTGTAGGTGATGCTGAAGTTGGTCGTTCCTGCTAGATAGCGAAGAGTATGCTTTGATGCCACCATGTGCACCTTGCTAGGTTTCGTTATCGGGCGAGCCAGTTGGCCTGTTGCGTACATGATGTCATACCTCAGCACTCGCGCAATGTACATGAGCGATCCGACGATCCCTTGGCATTTGCGCGTCTCCTCTTCGTTGAGGAGTGTGTCCTCGGGCTGGTTGTTTGACATTTCGGAGCCGTATCCAGGTGTATTAGTCGGCTTGCAGTCCGACATCCCGAACCGTTCAAGGATTGATTTGCAGTATGCCTCTTGAGAAATAGTCAAGGTACCTGCCTCGCAATCCCTCTTGAATTCCATTCCGAGTACGAGAGATGCTTCCCCCATGTCGGTCATTTTGGAGCGCTTTTGCAACTTCCCTTTCACCATCGAAATAGCGTTAGAGTCGTTGCCGGCCAGGAGAAGGTCATCGACGTAAGGAGTCAGGCAGATCTTGGCCCCGTTGTGATCGTACAAATACACGCACGGGATCTGACTTGAGTGTACGACGAAGCCAATCTCGACACGCACGGGATCGATGGTGTTGAACCTGTTGCCTGGGCTTTGAGCAAGTCCGTAGTGGCTCTTCTTCAGCTGCATTACCATATCACCTCCATCCTTGTCCTTGAAATCGAAACCGGGTGGTTGTTCAACGAACACTTGTTCTGGGATGTCCGCGTAGAGGAAAGCGGTAGAAACATCCATCTGGTCGAAGATGAGGTTGAACTCCACGGTCATGGACGCCACCATTCGCACGCTCTGGATGTTGCACACCGGAGCGTAGGTGCTGCCGCAGTTGAGTCCGTGAACTTGGTTCCAGCCCTGGGCCACGACACGTCCCTTGAAGGAACCGTCGGCCTTGCGTTTGAACACCCACTTGGACTTGATGCGCTTCCTTCCCGGAGGGACGGCTGAGCGCGGGACGAGTTCGTGGACCTTGCGGTCTACGAGGTTTTCCGTCTCGCGTTCAGCAGCTGCGTTCCATTTCGCTGCGTCCGGTGATGCCCGTGCTTCATGGATGGTGCGAGGAACGTCTGGTTGCACTGCCTTTACGGCGTATACGTATTTCGTTAATCCCAATGTGGCGTCCCTGCGCGCGACGTCAGGAAACTACCCCATCGCGAGAAGCGCGTACGAAAGCCGACGAAATTCGCTGAGGGTCTTGTGGTTGGGCACGCGCGATATCGCCCGGGTAATCCTGGTGTCAGGAGGGGCTGACATGGAACCGCGCCCACCACGAAAACCACGCCCACTCACTGAACCACGTCCACCACGCGTCGCGATCCCTCCTCGCGCAGATGCACCCTTGAAAATAACCACCGCGGGTGTCACGCCCACCTCGAGCTGAACCTCGCCCACACGGGGAACGACCCCGCGATGCAGCACCAACTGGAGCAGAACCAGTACCCAACGTACCAGGCGGCGACGCAGGACCAGATGATGAACCGGCCGGAGCAGGACCGGAAGTTGATGCGGCAGGTGAAGGTGCACCGTTACCCGACTCAGGAGGGCTGACTCCTCAAGGCGAGGCAAGGCTGTCGTCGGCAGGCGCATCTTTGGTGCAGTAGAAGGGTCAGCGGAGCTGAGCCTAAAGTCACGGTTGTGGACGGTGGAGATGTCTTCGAGAAGCTTGAGAACAGACGGGTCCCCGACAGCATGATTGGTAGAAAGCGCATCGACCGAGTGGTTCGTGGTGTAGTTGCCCACATCTCGGATCATGTCGTTCTGGTCGGCGTGAGCGAACTCCCCGTCGTCCAAACCACGCTCGTCCAACGAAGGCGGCACGGGAGTCGTTTCAATGAAGATAACGTTGCGACTCTCCCGCACCCGTCTCGTCTGATCGTTGTAGATACCGTACGATTTGCTGTCCAGGCTGTAGCCCACCAACCGTCCTTCCCACGCACGGCTTTCCAACGTCTTGGTGTGCGTCTCTTCATGCTCAAACGCCCGTACCCCGACCACCCGAAGGTGTCCAAGGTGCGCGTCCTTGCCGTAGAGCGCCTTGTACGGCGTCCCGTTGTGCAAGGCTGCATGAGGAGTCCGGTTTCTCAGGTAGAACGCCGTGTGCCTCAGTTCTCCCCAAAGAAGGCTCGGCAGCGTAGAATCAGCGAGAATGCAACGCACTATGTTCTCAATCGTGCCTGCACGCTCATTCGCTCCGAGCTACTGGCGGGTGTTCGGCGATGCAAATTGTAGCTGGATGCCGATGTCCAGGCAGTACTGCCGGTAGGCCGCGCTCGTAAACTCGGTTTCCTTATCCGCACGAAGAACGTGGATGCGCTCGCTGCGGGGGATGACGGTCCCCTGTTGGAACAACTCAGTCGAGCAAGTCTTATCCTTCCTGAGGACGACCTCCTTCCACTTGGTGTGTTTGTCGACAAACCTGGCGACGTATTTGAAGCCGCCCAACGCGGTAGGCGTCAAGGGACCAATGATATCGACGAATACAATCTGAAAGGCGGGTGAAACGCTGTAAACGGCGTGCTTTAGGTGCGGCTGTTGAGAGCTTTTACCAAGAGGGCACGCATTGCAGTCCTGCACGTCGCCGGTGTAATCGATGCCGTTGGCCGCCTCTTTCTTCAACACATCCAAACTCTTGCTATTGATATGGGTGCCAGAGACTAGCCGTCTCCACCCGCAAGGCATGCGCAGCAGGAGCTTCCCCGAGGGTCTTCCGACCCTCATCCCCAGCGCCGAGCTTCACGGTAATGGAGCAAGTGATCTTGCCAGTATCATCCACTCCTCGGATTGTCATGGGAACGACTACGTCCCCCGACTCCAGCCTGGGGCTGTCCGGATAGAAGAGGGAGGTCATTCCATTGGACAGCGCAGCGGTGACGGAGAAGAGGTTGGTCCCCAGCCCCGGTACTAAGACGACACGGAAGGAAACTTGCCTGTTGTGGCCGCTGTCGTCGGCGACCGAGCCGAAGAGAACCCCCGTGGTAACGCCGTGAAGAAGGTGCTGCCCAGCGGCAATGATCGGGAGCGGGACCCGAGGGTCTTCAAAGTCACGCATATGAGCCCGCACGACAGGCGTAAGCACAGGATCTAGGAAATTGTTCGTCGCTCCGCTATCCACCAACATCAGGATGGACGATCAGTCGGAGCGAAAAAGAGCGAGCGCCGACTCCGCCGCAGAAGAAGCCATGGAAGCACCGAAGTACTCGGAAGGCAAGTGGTGGTCCCGCGCAGACGACGCGGATAAGGCAGACGCGGAAGCCGCCGCCGAGGCGGCGGGAGCTGCATAGGCGCCGAGAGCGTTGAAGGAGAACCCGAACGTGGTTGGTTCCGAAGGGGTCTGAGACGTCTGGGGCGCCGCCGCCAAAAACGGATGCACCAAGTAGGAGAAATTGGCCAGACCGGCTACCTGAAGCAGTGTCAGGTTCGCAGCCAACCCTCGAAGCTCCTCTTGCTTCTTCTTGTTTCGGTTGTCCTGCTGAGCCTTGCACTCAGCATCGCTGTGCGTTTCCGTGCGGTGAAAGGAGCACCACATAGACTGCCCACTCCCCCACTTCCGCGCTTTTTGCCCTGCTTCTTCCCTTGCGTCGGTCGGAACGGCTGTGCAGACGTCGGACAGTCTCGCTTGGAATTTCCAAACTCCTTGCAGCGGTGGCACTGGTCGCCGCTGGACGCGGCCATCGCGGCTCCCCTGCCCGAGACCGCGGGCCTCGCCGCCCGGCGCGACTGCTGGTCCACAAAGAAGCGGTTGGCGGTGTCCTGAAGACAGGCGACCGATATAAATTCGTTTCTGTAGTGCATCTTCTGGATGAAGTAGAATTCCGGGGCAGACGTCAGGCCCGAGAGCATGATATCCAGGTAGACTCCGTCTGGTACTTTCTCCTCCAGAGTCTCGAGTAAGAGCTTGAGCTCGCATCCCTTGGAGAAGAAGTCAACAGGAGCACCAACCGCAACGTGCATAAGAGCGAGGAGCTCCTTGTGGCACGCATGCCGAGATTCCTAGGTGTGGGCGTCGAACCGCGCGTTCAGAGCCGCCCAAGTCAACTGTTCGTTGCAATCGGCGCTAGTGCCCGTCTTTCGGAGAGGCTAAACGGTGGTCCGCGCCCGGCGCGTGGGCGCGAAAAACAGGAGGGAGTAGAGTCGGCTGGCGGCTTTGTCCCAAGCTGTAACATCGGCCAGAGTAGCAGATAGAAGGCCTAGCCGGGCAGATCGGCGTAAGACCGTGAGAAGCTCTGGCGCATGAATGTTAATGACGTGCTCGAAACTCTCCTTCCACACGCGAAAGGTAGACCCAGAGCATTGTCCAATGGAAGCTAGTAAACGGTGGAGTCCAGAGCTAGAGCTTGATGAGTTCGCCATGGCTTAGAGACAGGGACACGCGATGGGCGTGATTGAAAAGCGCTGCACCCGCAAGACGCCCGGATCACCTGAGACGGGCCGACGCGCCTGAAATGTGGGGGGCAGCTCTACACAGAGGTTGAGAGAAAGGTAGGTCGCAGCGCCGTAGTTGGCAACCCGAGTTTGCCGGAAGCTCGCAAGCCCACCGCTCAGACGACTGCGCTCCCGTGAGCACAGCTGTGACCAACCGCAGTTGACGAGGCTGCAGTGATGTGGTGAGTGGTCAGCTCCGGCCACTTAAATGGTCCTGCAGGTACACAGCGCGGTGCACTGCGTAATGTTACGCGTCTTTCAGCGCAAACTTCAAGTGAGCTAGCACGTGTGAGTAGCTGTAGCAGCGGCTGGCTATCAGCTAGCAGTCGTATCCTCAACCTACACACGCGACCAAGCCCGCAACAAGGTATATGGAATGTGTTTTCGACAGACTGCACCTCGCGAAGAATCTAAGCGCAGGCGATTTGGTATTCGGAAGTTAGTTGCAAACCCGCAAAACCGAGTATAAGAAAAATATCAGCAATCCGCGCGCAGAACCAACAACCTGTACAACTCTATTCACCGACAGGAGTCAGCGCCCAGGAATTGCGCCCCCGAACGCATTACACAGACAGTTGCGTACCGAATGTGCAGCCAAGGGCCCAGGTGATCAGCTCGGGCCCAATACGCAGACGGGTTCACTCAGTGTGGCTTCCAGCAGAAAGCTGACTCCAGCAGTAGCTCCCTGCGGAAAAATATCCAAAAATATCCAAATCCTGCAGAATCCAAAAATATCCAAACCCTGAAGGATCCAAAAGTTGCGAATCCTGGAGGACGGGTGTGCTCTCCACAGCACTCGGCGACAGCAGTAGACGCGCAGTCACCGCAGGCCCCCACTCACACACACGAGGCTAAAATAACCTATTATGGATATTGTGGTATACCCCAGCACGGTGGTAGAGAGGCTGTGTCCCCGACGCTGGTCGTGTTGGTGACACTGTGCAGTGGATAGCCTGGAAGACTCAAGTGCTTCCTTGTTGAGAAGATGTAAAGATGTTGTAAACACTAGCGCTTATGTGGCCAACACACAGATAAACCGCAGACTATGCAGGAGTCCAGAAGTTGGCTGGGTACTGGAGATGACCAGGGTGGCTACGACGCTAGACAATCCGGAAGGATCCACACTGGAGAGTGAGCTGTTCGTCAAGGCAACAGAGAATCCTACGGAAGTAATTCCTCCGCATATTCATACGCACGTTACATACCAACCGACACATAACAGATCTACGATGATCTACGACGTACAAGTGCAGTGCTACTGAGCATTGACTCATACTAGCTATGTATGTGCTAACATTCCCATATCACCAGGTATTTGGGAAATTTACATGTGATGGTGTAAAGACGGTATAGATAGGCAACCAAGCTGAGCACGTTTTACTTCCTTTGACGAAGGACTCCTTGTCTTTAATTTGCTGCGGTATAAGCTCTATGGAGAGATTAATTAGGAGTGCTGCGTGTTCTCACCAAAACAATTACTGCCGACAAGCGGAGAGCCTCTGTAAGTTTTCCGTCATGTCCACGTTTTACCTTTACATCAGCGTGGCATGGGCATTATGGCTCGGGTACGTATGTGTTACTGGCTTGTTTGGTAGTGGGAATGTACGGTACGGCATGACGATGTATCGCGGGTACGATATTTTACCTTAGGATGATGGCAAAATGGTAAATTTATGCAATTTTTTTAGAACGCTATGGTGTAGTAGCATATTGGTGAGTAGTCGTACAAATCATCGGCAAAAAGTCCGAAATGTACAGCCTTAGAAAAACACCAAGAAATGTATCGATCATTGGAGCAAATAATGTCGAAACGGCAGACGCATTCGGTGGGGCAGCACAACACACGGACAGATCTGTCTCCACCAACGAAAGCTGCTCTTACCAGTTGAGTATCACTTGCAAAGATGAAACATCACCGCGTGTGAGGATACGATATATTTAACAACTTGTGTGAGGAGTTGCACTTTTTGATGTGTTTCCCAAAGTCGCCATTGGGCTGGCCTTCCAATTTGCGGAATTGTTCGGGTTTGTAGTCGTTGTATATCAAGTAGACCAGAACAACAGTGTTTTTTCTGACCTCACAAGAGAAAGATCCGACGGCGGAGAGATAGACTAAACATAAACCGCAAAAAGCGAGGTGCACCTCATGAAAACCAAAAAACAGAATGAACAGATATTGTTGTAGTCTAGACTAGTCTATAGCTTTGTCTGCACACGCGCGAAACGGTAACAAACAAAGGGGTCTTTACTGCTGTTTTCTGATATAACGCGTGCTACACCACTTTCTGAGTGAGCTTCCTGAATTTCGGAGCTTGAAAGAAGACCTTCTCCAAAAGCCGATTTCAGCAGTAAAATAAAATTGCTAGATAAGACCGGAGATGAAAACATCCCTCACGGTCTCTAGAGTTTTTTTTTTTTCATCCTCCGGCGGATGAGGTGGGAAAATAAAGGCTTAAGCTCACCACACTTCCACGTATTTTCTTACGCGTCGTGTGCCGATTTGACTCAGTTGCTTTCGCACCCCAACGAACGATAGCTGGCGCGTCCTTCGGATCCCACTATAGCGATAGCGTTACGAGCGGTCCCTGTCAGCGGTCTTCGGCCTAGAGGGACACAACCAGAATCAGTCGGAAAACAAATATTTTTTTAAATGATTTTGGGGTAAGGAGCCCCGATGTTTCAGAAACATCATGTTCTGACGAGAGGCGCTACCTCTATCGTATCATGCATTAATTAATGTTAGAGGTAGTGGACCATGTTTACGTCGCGAGTTCCATTCGAGGAACATTTTACAAAACGATTAACGAAGCACCCCGGGACAATTATAGGGTGCTACCCTCCCGCTGCAGGCAGGCAAGGGCAAGCTCGGCGCAAGTGAGTCGGGGGCTTCTGCTGATAACGTGTGGGCACACATGATGTAGTCCCTATATTTGCAAAGCCAGGCCTTTGAGTACATGCAGAGGGTGTGCGATTATCATGTAGGAAAAAAGAACCCCCCGTGTTCGAGAAAAAAAAACGTTTCAACTCATCTACATGGATAATATCCGAACCCAAACGTCGTGAGACGGGATCCTCTGTCTCAACTTACAAGCGGTGCCTGTGGCGTGGGTGGGTGGGCGATGTTAAGGTGTACGTGTGGCGTACGTGGCTGGGGACAAGTAAAAAATGCGGGGTCTTGGCTGAGGTGATGCCACACGTTCTCCCAGAACGAATCAAATACTTTTTCTACGTTTGTCGTTCAACAAGCTCGGTTGGCCGCCACAGCCGCTCTCCAAGCGCCTTTGCGATCGTTTGGTTCTGTGAATAGGGCACAACTTTTCACGGACAATAATAGCCAAGCGTTGGATATAACTATCGCAAAAAACAGCTCAACGCCAAGGGGGTTTGTGATAGGTTTTAGACGTCTTTGCCCGGTTGGATACAGCAAATCATTGTACGGGTACCACTACACACCTTACAGTGCAGTCATAATCTTGGGTGAAGGAACGGCATCACATATTCACGTCCTTTGCGCCATAACAAAAACACGGTAGACAGGCCTTAAACCGTGTCGGGTTGCACTGCGCGATGTTTTTCATCTTCTCAAAATATTTGTATATGTAGTCTAGATATAGACTGTAGATAGATATGTAGATGCTTTCTTTATGATATGTGTATCTCGTTTTCGTGCACTACCTAGTACCAGGTATGGCTTAACGTGCAAAAAGTAAAAACGTCGTAAAATAGCCCATACTTTGTCCATATTCTTGGAGGGGAAAACGACTGATAACGTTCAGTCTAGACTAGAAGGCTTAGTCGAATTATAGCGTGTCGAGGAATGCATCTCTGGGACATTATGCGATGCTGCCTCTGGCTTTATTGGAAGACTCCCGTCCTTGTTGATGTTAGAATAAAAAAACCGTATATACGAGTGTTCTGCGTAAAACGCTAAACAATGACGTAATTGGTGAGATTTCGGCCAAGACATTCTCCGCAGTCTTGGTAAGTACTGCGATTACCTTTTATTGCTGTTTTTTTGAAAAAAATGCATTCTTAAATGACTTACGCATTTTCAAGACTTTAACTTACGATTCACAAACACAGTTTCGACGGGGAGATACGATTTGCAGCACAAACGACTGCGGCACCAATAAATAGCACAGAAAAAGAAGAAAAAAATTAACGTCGTTGTCCATCGCGTGTGCATTCCGCGTCTGGTGTTAGCGTTTCCGCGACATAACTTGATTGTACCACGCAAGCAAATCACCAAACCTCCACCACCGAAGACGTCGTGATAGAACTATACCAACATCACCAACAATGTCCTGATGTTCTATAAAAAATACGAGGTCGATTTCGATCGCGACACCGTGTGTGTCGATGCAAGTCACGGCGGCCAATCAATTTCATCATCATACGCGAGCTGCCACGCTCATTCTGCAGCACCGCATATTCAGTTTGAAGTCTGCATGAAACATCGCGACCTGCGTTTAGTTAGAATGCATATCTCAAAGCGAGATATTCGGCACGATATGGCCACCGTAACTTTCAGTCTCGTTCGTCACCGGAGTCGTACGTGTACCATCGGTTGTACCCCCTCATGGCGGCTTCGTGCGCATTATGACTCCTGCCAGGCACCGTAGCTTCTGAGCAATATACTGATCGTCAATCTAAGACTTCGTGGCGAACATGGCACGCTTCGTCATATTACAACGTGCCACACTTAGTAGTTGCTGCAGGACGAGCCCAAGGCCAGTCAGGATACCCTTGACACAACGACGCAGAAATCTCTCCAACCAGACTGGGCAAAAACGAAAAAAAAAAAACGTCACCAACAGCTCCTACGGCTAGGGTTAAACTCACGTCTCAATAATATAAAAAATATATCTGATCGCCGTAACCCATATAATTACCTCTAAAGCGCATCAACGATAAAATATTCTGCCCTGTTGGCGAATGACGCATCAGTTCAACGTTGCAGCCGCCACGCATATCACCAAAACGACAAAAAGTTTAGGACCACCCGGAAGATCGACTTCGACGAACTCCTAAGCGGATATTGTACAGAGTCCAATCATGTCAATATAAACACTCGGCTTTTACAGGGAACGAGGGCCTCGGTTCGGCACGGTACGATGAGCTGAACGTCATATCTTCGGTATCATCAGCTCCAGCAGCGTGCGACAGCCCGGCTAGAAGTCGGCCATGATCGCGGCAATGCGTGGGCTGCGCCTCGGCGAGCCCCCATGTCGCCACCAACCGACAACCCGTGGCCTCGCATTTTCGAATGACATCAATCACCAACCCAGCCGAGAGGTCGTCCTTATGTCGGGAGCACACAGATGCCGAAACGTCGGCCATAGTACCCCACCGCGGCGATTCGGTACGAGACCCATTCGAGAAAACGTTGTTATCGACATCCATGCTGCCGTCCTCAGCATGCTGCTTGCAGTACATAGGTTTTACGACGCCGGCAACATCGACGACCGGGGGCTTGCCACAAGACTCGTGTGAGCAATGGTCGTTGCGGACCTTCACCATACAGTCCTCTGCATGTCGTTTGCGATATACTCCTGTCTTGCTGTCGATGGTATTGAAGCTCGTTTTGTCTCTGCCAGAGTCGCATGAACATCGCTTGCTGGGTACGCGTACTACGGAACCCTCTGGACGGTGTTTACAGTACACCTCGGTCTTACTTCCAAGCACATTGGAGCTCGGTACCGTCGTGCAGGTTTCATGTGAACAACGCCTGCTGCGTACGTCTACCATGCCATCTTCAGCGTGATGTGAACAGTAGCTTGCCGTCTTGCTGCCGAGGACATTGAACCTCGGTGGTTTCGTGCACGAGTCATATGAACATCGCTTGCGTTGTACGTGAACCATGGAATCGTCGGCATGCTGCCTACAGTACAGCGCCGTCGTGCTGCCAAGCACATTAAAGCTCGGTGCCTTTGTGCATTTGGGGTGAGAACAACGCCTATTGCGAACGTCTACCATACCGAAATCGGAATGTTGTCTACAGTATAATGCCGTCTTGCTGCCGAGGACATTGAAAGTCGATTGCTTTGTGCACGAGTCGTGTAAACATAGCCTGCGGCTTACGCCAACCATGGAAATGTCGGCATGTTGCTTGCAGTAGATCGCCGTCGTGCTGCCAAGCACATTGAAGCTCGGTGCCTTCGTGCACGTGGGGTGTGAACAACGCTTGCTGCGCACGTTTACCATGCCATTTTTCGCGTGTTGATTGCAGTAAACTGCGATCTTACTACCAGAAACATTAAAGCTCGGTCTCTTCGTGCACGTGTCGTACAAACAACGTCTGCTGCGTACATCCACCATGCCATTGTCCGCATGCCTTTTGCAGTACAAGGGCTTCTTGTTGCTGTCGACGTTGAAGTTGGCTTCCTTGGTGCAAGTGTCATGCAAACAGCGCCCCATAATAGCCTCTGATTAAGGGTCGTGACGTCGCCAGCATATAATACGTCCCCAGCTGACCTGCACGCACCGGTGGAACGTGAACTCAGCGAAGCATATCGGAGTATTTGTAAAGAAATGTCACCATTAGGCAGCTTATAGGCGTTGCTATACATAGGAGCATGCCTACTAACAGCACCCAGTACTGACCCGCGAATCGGTGTCCAAGATTTAATCACAAGATGGCGGTAAAGGGGTACCGGATTGGCTTGCCAGAATGTCCGTGCGGTTGTATTACCGACATTGCGCGTGTTCAAAATGCCCGATATCCGATCCAGCGTATAACCGTGTATCATACGGGACCTAATACGGGAATCCATGCTTTCGTTTAGTATCGCGGCGATTCCATTACCATACGAACCAGATGTGATCGGTTTTTGGTAATGGTCACGAATAAGAGCACATTCCTTCTGCCGGACGGACAACATTCAAACTGCGTTGAAGCCATGCGGGTACAGGCTGGTTTTAGCAAAAAGGAGGAATTGCATTCCTCGGCGAATGTCCCCGCCGTTTTGATGAATTCAGAAAGTTGAACTTGCAAACCCCATGTATGTCATGTTGCGAACACCTCACCTTTTACCAAATTTTTTCCTAAGACTTTTTCGTTCGGATATATTCGAAAACTCTGTTCGAAAGACCTCAGACTGAACGTTTTCGGCGAAGAGAAAGAAATACACACGGAGGTCAAGCCTCGGGATGGGCATGCACAATTTGCGAGTAAGCTTGGGTCTGTCTCTCGAAAACGGTGCTGACGTTTGGAGCATTTGTGCGCAACAACGAGTAACATTCGTTATTGTCTTCAAAAAACTAGGTTTTGGCGTAGAATCTATTTTCGTAGCTGGGTTATGTTTGCTGTTGCGCATGGGCAAGGCATTTACATATTTGCGGGACAAAATCTACATAGATACTTCAAAACACCTCCACCTGGTTCGTGCCCAACGCGGCTCATAATATTTTGCGCGCTCTTGCAAAACGAGTCAACACTTTCGAAAAAATCGAAGGTCTGCCAACCTGGTGGGTACGAACCTCGCTCATAGGAGCACCCCGAGGCCGTTGAAAAAAAAAAGTCACTTTCTGCGGTTCATCATGGGGGTCAGTATATTACCAATTCATACCATAAACCTAGATTTTGCAAAGCGGCATTCGTGTGGGAGAGCGTTTCCGCCGTTTTGCTTGAAAGAGCTTGGAAAAATGTGAGATGGCGGTTGTACTTTGAATATTAGCGAAAACAGGATAAATGTATGCCGTCCGTGTAACGCTTGTGGCTGGCATCTTTCAACAAATTACCGCTCAAAAATATCGCAAATTACTAGCGGCGCCGTACTCCTCCATACAGAAAATCCTTTCCGGCATCCCGCAAGCGATGGCCTGTTGACGCGTGCTACGATAGAGGGTGCACCACATTTTTTGCTAAAGTTTCTCACGTTCGGGAGCTCCAACAAACTGAATCGCAGCAAAAAAAAAGAGCTTCTGGTTGAAAACATCCACGGCAAAGGTTACCGGTCTCGGACGATTTTATGGTACAAAAGAGCATATAACCCATTATAGGTGAAAAGCGCCACCTCCATCGTAGCACGCGGCACTTTGTCCGAAAAAAAAACATAGTTCCGCACTAGACACCGCTTAGTGTGCTAGGCGTAAAAGACAGTTGTTCATGTCATGCCATCCGAAATATGCAAGATATCCTCGAGTCAAACACATTGATATGTCGTGTACGTGGTGTCACAACGGAAAAAAAAATATTGATATTGGATATTGTCGTTGCTTCCGCGAAGAACTACAACAGCTAGAGTTGCGCTCAACAACTGACCACGTTGACTCCCTGCCATAGATTCGACACATCGTTGGCCCGGATCTTGGTATTTGATGTGGAACCGCAATCAACGGCGTGTTAATCGAATTGTGTTAGTTTTTGAAATTCCGGGCTATGCTAGATGGACGAGATCATAAAAGCTAAAACACATCAGGTGATGGAAATTACATCTGGTACTGAAGAATCACAGAACTCGGTAGTCATGAAGAGAACTAAAGCACACTATACCCAATCACAAACATTGAGTGACGTGGAAAGCCGAGCAATAGGAACTACAAATATCGTGGTGTTTGGGTCAAACCTCTGGACTGCGTTAGGGACTTACTTGCTAGCCGTGCTTGTTTTTCGCACAAAAGAGAACGGCTACTTTTATGCAAGGTACACGATAAAATCCAAGTAATGGACCAGGTGCTGTGTGCGTGCCACATTGGGTACAACAGGGACATTTGTGCACAATTTTAGTACACCCTGGACCCAATATGTAAGGTTAAACTTGGTAGGTGTGGTGCTATCAGTGCTTCCACTGATGCCGTCATTAGCGGCGTGTATGTGAGTGCTGAATACGTACATGCCATTAATGTCGCGTTTGAAAATACGGGTTTACTCGCTGCGGCGTTCTGAAACAGCTCGGCGCGAAAACCCTAGTTTGGGTCAGGTCGGTGCTGCCACTACCAATACAATGCGTCGTTAGCACACACGCTCACAAATCCCCGACGCAGCTCGACACGGAAAGGTGGGCATAAAAAGCAGCAGCAAAAAGCGAAGCAATGTCCATACGCGTGTAAATAAAGCAACGTTGCAGAAGGGTTATCCTTACGGTTGCTTATTCACTCTTGGGGTCAAACGTTTCTCAACAGATGACGGAGCAAGTGTGGAACTATCGTTTACTAGTGAAACTTCACCATTCCTTTGAATGCTTGGGATTAGGGCATGAGCATGTCGGTCGGGTTGCACGAACGAATGCCTCCGAAGTCATGCTTTGGGTGTGATATTCAATGATCATGTTTTGACCGCAGGAACTTCTCCTGCATTTCTACTATTGGTCGACCACCAGCCATGTCGAACCTGCCTCCGCTCGTAGCAGATGCAGGATAACGCACTCCCACTGTGAATTCCAGCACACGGCGACAAGGGAGAGGAGTTCCCGAATTGACCGCGTGGTAATAGGCAGGTACGTACAACAAAGGCACGAACGCAAACGAAAGTACCTCGCGAGCGCAGTACGCAACGATGCATCCACAACCCGAAACACATTCTCATTTAAGGCCGCGCGCGAATGTGCCTGCGAAAAAGAGGAGGGGTCTTCGACGTAAACACTTGCATTTCGACGTAAACACTTGCATCTCGCATGTAGAGAGCTGACACGGGTATCGAGCTTTCGGTTTTGGTGAAGATGACATACGATTCGCACGTTCCTTCGAGCGGCTTTTGCGCCGACTCACGATCGGATCGTTTTGGAACTAATTCAAGCTCACAAGACATCGATGGAGCCACGTCTGAGTCACCAGGCGACCTGAGCAATCAGATGGTAAGGGTTGTAGGTAACAGTGCACATTTCTTACCGATCTGCCTTATCAAAACAGGAACTACCCGTTCTCCCGATACGGGTTAACTTGTTCTGGCGACTAGCGCATTGAAGTGTTCATTGAATTGCTAGAGCGAATGCATTTGAACTGGGGCTTCTGGTGTCACATTGAGCCCAGTTCGTTGTGAGATCCGAAACCTTCCTGCACACATGCATCGGGGTGACTCAAACAAACAACAACTCATAATGACGCGCGCGAAACGCGCGTCGCTGAGCGTTTCTTCTTGGTTTCCCAAGAAAAAAAACAACTTTTCGTGTCGGATCGCATAAGGAGGTAGCGCGTCTCGAATTACATTATTTTTATGTGTATGTTTGTTTGTATCAAGTTCTTCGGCCGCGCTCGCCCACCGCACTCGGCGTACACGACACCAAGGCCAGTTCCGACCGGTCCTGTGCACGCGCAAATGACAGACAACTTTTCTTGTGCTAGTTTCGCTGTAAGTCGTTGAGACTTTGTCGAGAAAAGTGCGGCGACGTGTGATTTCACAGGCACCAACTACTGGGCGTGCGGCATTTTGTGATTTGACAGGCATTGCTGGGCTACGTTTTTTACGAGTAAAGTATTTCTTTGGTGCAGTATGGTGATCCTATGTTCAGGAGGTTGACCGACGAGACACACGCACAACGACACTGACCCGACTCTGGTCCCATGTGGCGTGCCGCTGTTACTTCCGCTGCTACATACACCTGCCTCTGCTTCTGTTGCACTGCTGCTGATTCCTGACCCGCCTCTGCCATGAGTACAGCACCTCTTCCTATCGTGGTTCGAGTTGGTTCGGTAACCAATCAAGAGCGTGGAATGTTAAACGCATCCCCATGTGGCCTCTATCGGATTATCTTCATCATATCTAGCCATCGTCGGAATATAAGTGGCTTACGAGTGCTGGAGCTACACACAACGTCCACGCCGTCCAATACGCACAGGCGCTCTTGCATTGCTCAGAAGCACTCGGTACGATTGAGTGGAGCTAGTCGAACCTTAACGTGAGGAATTTTTAGTCTCGAAGGCAGCAGATGAGCGAATGCATGCGTCTCGAGCCATATTTCCGGGTACAAATTAGTGTGACATTTTCTACGTGTTGTAACGACAACAGAGAAAAGCGGACCAAAAGCAGGCATTCTGCCTCATATCAACACCAGCCGCGGTGTGGACGGTGGTTTTCGAAATTCGTGATTTGGTAAGGACAGTGTCTTCTTACCACAAATCATCAAACTACGGCTGTGCTATTTTTTAAACTATGCGGGACAGTCCCACGGTATCTGAGTTGCTTGCCGATCACATCACGGGCTCTCACTCAAACGCACTGACAGACAAACCACGGAAAGTGGTCATCCAGCAGCACCCCAACATCGTTATTTCGTCCGGATAAATAAGGCATGTCAAGCTAGCGCTGTTAGCGAGTTGCGAACTCGGGCTTGCACGAGGAAAGCGATCGCACCATCGTCAACATATTTCCCCCCGGGGTTGGCACTTCTAACATCGCAAGAAAGAAAAAAACAGCGGTGAGAAAGTTCGTCCAACGATCAGAACTGCGTCTTGGTGTCAATACCTCTTGACGTGCAAGGGCGTCACTCTTTGAAATTCAGCGCGTCAGGTGCCTGCTCAACGTACGTCCCCGTCTCAGTAGGTCGTTCATTGTGGCACTTCGCTATCCCAGGAAAGGAAAAACCCTTCCACCGAAGGAACCACCTTGATGATAATTGGAGTGCAACGGTGAAGATATGACCCGCAAGTGCACAGCACCAACACGACAGCGCCAGGAGCTGTATTACGAGAGTGCCTTACGAGAGGAGCTGCATCTTCGTATTTACTGGTAAATTGCTACGCACTGAAGGCGTGGTTGGGTTTCGTTGGAGAAAATGGGTTAGCCTTGCCGGTGAATGCCACGACCGACCTCGGTGTTTTCGCAGTATCTGCTCCGTTTTTTGGCCTTGTTTGATGTATTCACCGTCTCGCTGAGAACATACTATTTACACTCACGAAGATATGTGAACCAAACCATAGACGCCCATATTATGGCCTGGTCTTGTTCGTGGAAAAACAATCAATGCAATAGTTGATCGACCCCGACAAAGGACACATGTAGTACAACATGTGTACGGCGCCTCGGCCGAGCAAGCCCTTGTGGCATAATGATGCTGTTATTGCTTGGGTTGTCGTTTTTATACCTCGTTTTTATACCTACGTGGTAGCAGCTGCGTTTGCAAAGGTTGGCCGAATACAGGCTATGTTTGTTTGTGCACGTGATACGTGATACAGTTGCTTTCTGACTCATGTACATGTAAACTACATGTATAACATTCTGCTGCAATGAAGTCTACTGTTGCTCCACTACTGTTCATTCTAGGAGTGCTACGGCTAACACTTGTGGTGTTTCCGCAGGCTGACTCTGCTGCGGCACCTTTACGGTGTCGCCACCACAACTGCGCGTACGATAGAGGACCTGGGTTTGTCAGAAAACATAATAGAGCGTAGTTTTCCTCTAAATAGTTTTACGGGAGACCCTAGTAAATAGGACCTACGGTGGATACAAAAACCTATATATTCATATATTTTTACTAATAATATTTGGTCCTATTTACTATCGTCCTCCGTTATAATAGTGATTTGGACTGTCTGTTGTGGTGTTTTTGTGAGACGTAACGGTACCGCGGTTGTGGCAAGTGATAAAGAGCACGTGACTCCGATGTCGGTTGTGTTTTGGTGATCGGACATGCAGATTACCGCCTTCAAGTAATACCCCAAAACAAATCGGCAGCTATAGACTAGTGATGCTGTACGAGTAGCGATTTTCAAGGAGTCGATAGACGAGACACAGCAGAGAGTATAACACGGGTGGGGTCTCGTCTTCCGTGCAGTTGTTACTACCGCTGCGGCACATTTTGCTTCTGATGCTGCTGCCGCTGCTGGTGATTCTAATGCTGTCCTCGCTACGAGCACAGCACTATAACAGTCGGACAAAGTACCGATTTTAAATTTTCTCTGAAGAAAAACGTAAATGCCAGGTGACAAACAACGGAGACGTTCCTTCCCGTTGTTGCTTTTCAGTTCGCATCTACCACATTAACTTGTCGTTGCTTCGGTTGCCGGTCTCCGCCTGTGTTTTCCGTGTTCACCCAGCATTGCAAACTGGACTGTAAGACGTGCAAAGGCCGCGCCTCGAAATCACACAATTGTAGAATATGTTGCGTTGGGTTCGGGACTCGGGTCACGGTTAGAGTGAGGGTCTAAAGCAGGGATTACGATCCTTTTTGGGTATTAGTTAAACAAAAAAAAATGAGGCCCACGAAGCGCGCAGCACTCAATCGTGTTTTCTTGGTTTCCCAAGAACAAAAAAAGCCTTTTCATATCGGATCGCATACGAGGGTAGGGTGCCTCGAATTACTTCCTCTGTATGTGTTGAAGCCTGTATGTTTGTACCAAGTTCCTCGGCCACGTTCGTCAACCGTACTCATCGTACGCCGCACCAAGGCCAGTTTCGACACATCCTGTGCACGGAAAAACGACAGGCAATTTATTCCCGTGCCAGTTTCGCTGTAAGCTGTTAGGAATTCGGCGAGATAAGTGCGGCAACGTGATTTCACGGGCACCAACTACCGGTTGTGGGTCATTTTGTGACTTGACAGGCATTGCTGGGCTACGTTACATATGTACGAGTAGAGCATGTTTTTGTTATGCAGCATGCTGCTGTATGAGTGACCTATTTCCAGGAGGTTGATCGACGAGAAGCACGCACAGCGAGACAGACCAGGCTCTGGTCCCATGTGCCGTGCTGCTGTTAAAACCGCTGCTACATACACCTGCTTTCGCCTACGCTCTGCTGCTGCCGATTTTATTGCTGCCGCTGCTACAAGTACAGCATGACCAGTCGTACGGGTACCGACTTTGTATTTTCCTGTGAAGACACTACTGGGTTTGCGGCATGTTGTGATTCAACAGGCATTGCTGGGCTACGTTATACGAGTACAGTATGGTTTTCTCCTATGCTGATCGTGTTTTTGTGCAGATTGTCAGGCTTCAACAACTCAATCGAAAAAAAAGGTAGAACTATCTGCTATGCTGCAGCATGCTGCTGTATACGAACATTAACTTTCAGGAGGTTAATCGACGAGACACACGCACAGCGACACCGACCACAGCTGTTAATACCGCTGTTTCTACACCTTCTTCTGCTGGACGAGGAGTAGCTATTTTCAGAAGGTTGTTAGACGACTTTTTTCTTTCTGTGAAATCTATCCATGTTGCTGCTGTACGAGTACCTACTTTCAGGAGGTTGATCGACGACTTCTTGTTTTATCTGAATTCAGAACGTAAATATCAAACAGCGTAGATGATCGTAGGAAACAAAAAAAATAACACGCTAAAGTTCTGCAGGGTCGGTGGATTCCGGATAAGGGTATGGGGGCCTTACAGAACTTCCAGAAGTTCCGGGTATTGTGGCATAGGCGAACAGAACCACAGAAGTTCCGGGAGGGTACAAAACATGCTGTACCCGTACCCCGGGTATTGCGGCACGGGTCTTACAGAACTCACGGAAGTTCCGGATACGGGTATGGAAGTCTCACAGAAATTCTAGAAGTTGCGGATATGGTGGGGAGAGTATCACAAAATGCCCAAAACTGCCGGGTATTGTGGCACGGGCGCACAGAACTTCCAGAAGTTTCGGGTTCGGGGATAAGCGTCCTACAGAAGTTACAGAAGTTCTTCGTAGGGTAATACCTAGGGTAAATAACCCGGGTATAGTTTTGTGTGAACCCTACAAACAAAAGGAAAATAGAATGTTCGGGTACGGTTATGAATGTCGTTCATAACTCACAGAAGTCCCTGGCACGGGCAATTCACGGGTAAATACCCACATCAAAACTGGGGAAAAAAAACAAATTAGCTTGACAAAAAAAGAAACAATTAGTTGTCAACGAATTCAAATTACTGCGATTGGGATAAAGCATACACTGCGTAAAAAAAATTGGTACACTTTCAGGTGGCGGTCTTCAGGCGTTACTCACGCAGTCGTTGCGAGACGAACTCGAGCATCACGTACGGTGTACCTGGTAGAAGATACACATATTTCCAGTTGAACAGGGGCGCTCGATGGCCCAACTAAAACATACTGACCGATGAACGGGAAGCCGCTCAGACGCGGTTGAGAAAGAGTGAGAGGAGAGAGGGGGGGCTCCACCTGATTCCTCGACGTCGAAAAAGCCGCTAGGTCTAAAACACTCTTCGACCGACGTCTAGATGTCAGCCATGCTCCAGAAGCCTATAGACCGTTGCATGACTGTCAGAAAACCCTCGAATATTCCCAAAACACGATCTACCGAGAACCCTCATTCAAGAAGGCGAACTACGAGTACAGGGAACCCAATTTCTTGAGTGAACAGCAGCCACTACACCACTGCTGTGTTTGTGCAGCACAACCTTGTAGCTGGTATCTGGTAGGATTAGCCGACACTCAATGACGACGGACATAGCAGTGTCTCTAACCGCTACGGGTACAGTATTATAGATGGCATTGTTACACGGACGAGCAACTCTGTAGGCTACGCGCTACTACTGTGGAACTCCAGCCATGTTATTGTACATTCGTTACTAAACATTGATAATGAGTATAGGCTAATGTCACCAATTTCTCAACACTGCACGCGAAGGAAATAACATACGTCTACTACTACGAGTACTCTTGTTGTTCTTCTGTAACACAGTCCTTATCGTAGCGGACCTCGGCTGTGGCGCCAACAATAGATCAAATAATGGCGGTCGCAAGCCCAATTGTACCACTAGCTAGATCGATGAGCCAAGTGACACGACAAAGAAAGAAAAGCCACCGAAGACACAGAGAATCATAGTTATAGTTCAAGACTTCCGATG
Organism: Undaria pinnatifida; assembly: GCA_012845835.1. Lineage (NCBI taxonomy): Eukaryota > Phaeophyceae > Laminariales > Alariaceae > Undaria > Undaria pinnatifida. The sequence continues at coordinate 3,377,623 of JABAKD010000023.1, read as the reverse complement.
ATGTGATAGCGAGATTTGCATTATTGCGACCAGGAAAGAAAAAAAAAAAATGACAATAATACGCAATTTGTGGTTTCCCGATACAGCAGTAGGAGTAACAAAAATCGTTGTTTCGATCAAATCGAATCGAATTGAATTAGACTCGTAAAAGAGAATAATATTTATTCAAAAGTGTCCTTCGTGAAAAAAGTTAACACGTGCCCTTAGAAACGACAGAACTACGATATAAACAACAGGTGGCTCTTGTTGTATGATACACACTGCTTGCTGTTTTCTGTGTAGGTTTGTGGGACTGACAAAACATGGCGAAATCCGAATTTATGCATAATATAATGCATTCTTCGGATTAAACCCGAATGCATGAAGAGCCCCCCGGGTATTGTAACGAAGGTATACCCGTACGCCGGGAATTGTGCCACAGTCTAACAGGAGTCACACGATTTTCAGGTAAGGGTATGAGGATCTTACAGAACGTCCAGAAGTTCCGGGTACGGGTACGGATGTCTTACAGAACTTCTAGAAGTTCCGGGTATTGCGGCACTGGCGTACGGAACTCACAGAAGTTCCGAGCGGGTACAAAACATGCTGTACCCGTACCCCAGGTATTGTGGCCACGGTCGTACAGAACATTCAGAAGTTCCGGGTACAGGCATGAATGTCGTACAAAACTTCCAGAAGTTCCGGGTGCGTTATCCCACGGTAGGGGTTGCAGTTTTTGCGCCAAAACGTCCCTGGGCGATTGAGTTCCTCATGTGACGAACTGCCGGTCAATGAAGTAATTTCACGAACATACATTATATTTATGGACTAAGGCATTGAAGCTTTGGTCGGGTTGTGCGAACGAATGCCTTCGAAGTCATTTTTCAGGTGAAATATTGAGTTCCTCACGTGAGGAGCCTAGGGACTTTCTGCTGCAACCTTATCGTGGGATGGCTCGTTTTGCTTACGGGTATGAATGCCCTACAGAACATACAGAAGTTCTCAGTAGCGTAATACTCGGGGTGAAATACCTCGTACGGTTCGTACGTACCCTACAGAACACAATCTTTTTGAATACCACAATACCGAAGATCGATTATGATCGTGCTGTCGACAGTTCAACGCAAAAAAAACGGGAGAACTAAATTCCTAAGCAGCTGCTGTGTGAGTACCTATGTCCACAAGCAAGCCCACGAGCGCGTCGAGAACAGCAACATCTCTAGCTCATCATGGCCTTTTTTATCGGGATACCAGAAGCAGTCATGTACATTCCAAGAACTCAATGTATGATGCATCCCAGATTTCATGACTACTGCAGGTATTGAGGCCGTGGCCCCTCATTACCACTAACTACGAGTACTGAAAGCACGGGTGACTTCCCCGAGTTCCATGCTTAGTCTCGTCTATATATTAAAGCAGAACTGCGGTGAAGCGGAAGGCGGCTCCGGTTGCCCAAGCAGAGCGGATAGACGAAGGCAGGGCCAAGATCGAAGAAGACTGTCGTCTGAGGCAATGGAATAAAAATCTTGTGATAATGTCATGCTGCTGCTGTCTACCCAAAATTATGGTGGATAACGCTGTCACGACGAGCCTCACCTCGCGGCTTAGGTATACCGACACGAAAGAGTGATTGATATACACCCGAAGGATGAACTACCGGTGGTTTTGCCTTGGCACGCCAACACAGATGAAAGCCCGCGAGACCTAGAAGTGGAGCCCTGAGTATCGGATGCACCCCGAAGCAAAAGCCTTGTAGGTTTTGAGCGGGGCCCAGTGTCTGGACCAAAAAGGAGGTGAAAGGAGATGCAGCTGACGTCCAGCTGCCAGATGATGCTGCTGAGATCAGTCCCCTACTATTCCGCGATTATTCCGCCTCTACATTCTCCACGAAAACCATTCATCCCGCGAAAATTCATCCCAAGGCCGTGTGGAGCAGCACAAAGGTGGAGCAGCTCGGCAGTTGCCTCTAGCAAGACAAGAAGCAGGGTTTAAGCAGCGCTTGCCGTATGCGAAGAGAAACGCTGCAGCACCGGTTTAACTCGCAGCAGCCTGCTCTTGACATGTTGGTGTGTTCCTTTTTGATTTAATTTATTTTTTTGTTTTTTTTTGCACACGTTTACCTTCCAGCTTCTGGACAAACCGAGGTCACAGGTGTCGTCCCTTCTTCCCCGCGGTCCATTCCTTCAATTTTTTTCGCGCATAAGGTTCAGCAATTCCATTGCTCGTCGATTTTTCATCGAGTGTTGCTAACTCAAGCTCTCGCGCTTTCCGCAAGTCAAATTGTGCACAACAAGAAAAAGTCCCCACGCATTTGTACCAGTATGCACTCGGGGGGGTTTGAACTCACGCAACTGACCTAGATACCAGGCTCGAGGATACCTGATAGGCCAATGGAGCGGGGGAGTGATAATGACACACATGTGGGTGTCATTTTTTTGACACACAGGGGACAAAAGAGCTCCATCCCCGGGTTTCCACCCTCTGGTTTATGCTTATCGGACACAGCATGCACCTCTCTTTGAGGTCGCAAAGAAGGCTGGATGTCGCGCCCTGTAGGCACGCCGACACCACCGCAGACAGCAGCACGTAGTCTGCACATCACTGACCCTTCCATATCCAAGTCGTGGAGCCGGAGATGGAAAAATCGTCCAGAACGAGCTCCCTTCGTGGTGCCGTCACCACAGCAGCAGCAGCCCCAGCACAGGCAGCACAGGCACCCGCGCCAGCCGCCAAAGATCTCCGCGGCGCATTGCTTTCCCGTCCGCAAAGGAGGTGTGTCTCATGTGTGCAGCGGCCCATGTCAAATCTGTTCTAGCGTGGCGTTGCGAAGATTGCCGTCACTGCCGGTCAAGTTAGGCTCTCTGCGTGTTTCGCGTACCCGCGCGAACTTTTTGCCTTGTGTTTGAATTTGAAAGTTGCGCCATGTCCTCGCAGTATGTATACCCCAGGACATCATCCGGTATGCACACATGCAGTTGCTACCCGCGCGAACTTTTTGCCTTGAGTTTGAATTTGGAGTTTGCGCCATGTACTCGCAGTATGCATACCCCAGGGCATACTCCGGTATGCACACATGCAGTTGCTCCGCAGGTGCGCTCATGTCTACAGATCGGTCCAAGTAGAACATATTCTTGGGATGGGTTTGTTTCGCAGGTGCACTGATGTCTTCAGATACAAAACGTCAAGGGAGATAGCAGACAACTGCTGTAATCGTGTCGTCGTGTGTATGACGCCTCTACTCTTGGGGGGCCACCCCCACCTGGCCCCAATTGCGGCCCTGGTAAGTGCACGTTGTGCTGCTGCTGCTGCTGCTGCTGCTGCTGCTGCTGCTGCTGCTGCTGCTGCTGCTGCAAACGGCGTGTATCCTTCTACGACGGAACTACTCTAAATTCTTGTAGACGGTAGTGCCTACAGCAGTACAGCAGTACGGGCAGGGTGTAGAATGCACATAGGCAGGTGATGCTGAGACCATCCTGTAGGCGGGTGATGCTGAGACCATCCTGTCCTTTGTTGCTGCGCTGTTTCGGTCAGTGTTATCTCGGAGGCGAAGGCCTTAGAACTACTGCGGCAGCTCGTAGGTTTCTGCAATGGGGTGGTGGCACCGAGACCTGCACGGGACACGGCGTCGGTGGTTGACGGAAATGGGGTACAGGGGAAACCGAAAACACCATTCGAGCGTGTGAAGGACTTTTCGAACACATGCGCTGTGGAGAAAATTTTCGGAACGACATGCGGAGAGCTGCCAGCAGTGCCAAAGTCTCTTGTGGGCGAGAACAAAGACGACACGAAGCACGAGGTGCGGAGGGTTCACACTCCAATGCAGAATCTTTTCTTAGAGCTCACAGTGAGAATGTGGATATATTGTTTTTTGTGGAAACAGTAACCGGTAGCCGCGAGGGGGTGGGCGTGTATGATACGCTTTTGTCCGCGAAGAACTTTAGGCCTCCGGTTGGAATACCGGGTCCCGGCAAAGTAGCGCGATCTCCAACACGTCTGTTTGCAGTGACCGTGAACGCGTTTTCTGCAAGGCGATATGCCATAGAAATCAACCCCTTCCAGCCTGGGCACGGCACTTCGAAGCCTGCGTTGTTTGCCCGTACGTTATAATCCCCATCCACCCTCCCCTGCTTCCAACGTGTGCGACGAGAAGATTGCCCACGACTACTTTGGCACCATGGTTCTCCCGAAGGAGGTGCGCGACGAGGGGTGGATAGCGAAGTTTGTCGCCGGCGACGGAAACTGTGCCTGGCGGGCCTTGGCGATGGGAATTTGGGGCTCTGATGTGTACTGGGCTCCACTAAAGCTTGCGGTCCTCGCATGGACCGCGGCAAACGCGGAGGAGCTTGTATCGGAGGGTGGCATCCTGTGGAATTGCACGCGTTACTACCCCCAAGCGGTCATGAAGTACGCCAGATTTTCTAGCGAGGGAGACGTTCTGTCGACTCGCCAAGGCAACATCAAGATGGTTATTGCTTCCGTTGCTCTTTTCGGAGAACCCAAGCGCTGGGGGGGTGATTTGACTATGCTGATGGCCTCACAGGCGCTCCGACTACGAGTGAAGATGCTCGTCCCCATAGATAGGAAGAGCAGGAAGCAGTATGATGCGCAGGGGGCAGCGCCTTTTCACGGGACGGGTAGGAAGGGCACGAATACGGTCGACGACTACCGCCATTCCCGAGACTTTCTGCCGGACGAAGCCCAGCTTGTGTACCGCGTAGCTGGAGCAGACGGCGGCGAGCGCCTTATCGAGGAGGTTGCCGTGGTGCTAACGCACGGCTGCCAGATAGCCCGTCAAAAGGACTTGTCCGACATCCCCGAAGTTGGAAAGGATACAACGTTAGAAGCAGGGTGCCACTTCGGAACTTTTGCGAAGAGGGACGGCACGTTTCCCCCTTTTCCTGTGGTCGCGGTGTCACCCCCTCTGTTCCAGGTTCAAGTGAGTTACAGTTACAGTACCGTAGTATGTTTTTCGTCGTTTCTTTGCCGGCGAACACCACCTGGGTCGCAGGGTTGATGCGGGAACCGGACAGTAAAATGAGGGAGAACGGGGACAACGGACAATCCCATATCTATTTTGGTCGCTGAGCATTCATTAACGTTTCGCTCCCTCTAGGACGAGAAGTTCCAGGAAGCGTTCGATGACGAAGTCGCTGCCTACAACGCGAGGCGAGAGGCTACATTTGGCTCGACGACGGCAGAGAAAGTGCAATCCGCGGCGGAGAAGGCTGCGGACATGAGGCGACAGGCGAGGCTGGACTTAGTCGCAGAGAACTTGCGGCTGAAGCAGAACGAGTTGGCGGATGCAAGGGTTAGGGAGGTAGAGAAACAGCGCGAAGAGAAGAAAGAGGAAGAGGAGAGGGAGAGGGAGCGTGAGAGGCAGGAGGGGGAGAGGAAAGGTGCTGAGGCAAAAGACGGAGATGGTGGGTTGGATGGTGCGGGCGGAGAAAATGTAGGTGGCGACGGGAAGGAAGCGGCGGCCGAAGGAACAGAAGAAGAGGGGACTGGGTTGGGGACGGGAAGCACTGAGGGTGATGGGATGAAAGGTGAGATGGAGGACAAAAGTGGGGTGGAGGGTGGGGCGGAGACAGCAGCAGCACATGGCGAAGGGACGGCGGCTGGAGCGGGGGAGGATCCCGGGGGACAACCTGAGTGGTTCGGGGGGTCGGCGTGGGTTGGGGGGTCGGATTCCGACTCGTGCCGTGGTGAAGCACAAGCAGCCGAGTTTGATGCGATTCAGAAGAGGAAGGCCGAGGCCAGGGCCGCCGCAAAAAAGCACAAGACCAGATACCACAGGCTCAAGAAGGTGAGATGGAGTGCAAGGTCGCAGTCATCAGAGTCAAAGGGGGTTGTAACACATCCGCTTTATTGTCGCGAATACGACAGAGTGGTTTCCACGCGGTCAACTTTTGTGATTGACGTGGTCGCCATTACCATGTCATTTTGTTCGTTCGGTGTGCCGTCTGTTGTCCCAACCGAACAGGAAATCCACTTTGCCCAAACCCAGCAGAAGAAGCGTGGGCAAGACGCCATGTACAACTACGTCCCAGTAGTCTCAAACCTACGGCTGGAGCTTGCGAAGGGGAGAGTCGCAGCAGCTCAGGCCCGACGTAAATATGACCGTGCTGAGTCTGCGATACGCCGATTCATGCGTCAAGAAAGGAAGGTGTGTCCCAGGTAGTTTCCGTTTGGGGGCCCATGGTGCCTTGGCGTCAGCTGTCGAGCCACTTACAACGCACCGTCGCCAACAAGTCGGTTGTACGGACGCCCGGGCCTCGAATGCACAGGTAGTTGATCGAAGTCAAGCACAAGGTATTCAAGACCACGATGGTTAGCATGCTGTTGTATCGGAAATTTGCCGCGTCATACTGCGCCATGCCGGGTCATGAGACGTTGCGCTGTTCGTTGATGGCATCGTGTATTCTAGCATGTTTAGTCGACCGATGAAAATGGAAATTGTTCCATGCACACACCCCATCAACTGCGATACAATTTTTGACCCTTACGTGGCCGAATTGTTGCAGTTGTGTGTCAGCGAGGGTGTATGGCACGAGGACGGTCGCAATAACAGCGGCGCCGAGAACCTCAGTAACAGTGACGACGACAGCGACACTCAACACGACTGGTTCAGCGACGACGATCTGTCCTCGTGCGAAGGTGAGAGCAGTTTATACGTTATCAACGTCGGAACACGCGGGTCTGTATCCATTCCTCTGTGTCAAACAGAGTCGTTATCAGGCGCCTTGGTGGCTTGTGCCGTGCGTCTTTGCGAACGTCCTGGCGATGCAGGCGATTTGGACGGGTTGGAGGACTCGGTACGCATGGCGGCGAGCGCAGCAGCGGCGGCGCGAAAGGAGGAGGCGGACCACGTCGAGATTCTTCGTGTTGCCGCAAAAGACGCGAAGAAAAAGTACAAGAGACTGTTGCGGGTAAGGGTTGATGGGAAAGCGGTGTGAGGTAGGACGGTGCCTTCCGCCAGCATTCGCGAAGTTTCGGCGCACTTCCCCGCTCGGGGCATTTTGTTTGCTGATCGAAACGAGTGTGTCTGTCGCCTGACGCAGGAGTCCGGTATTGCAAATGGGCACGAGGAGAGCGAGGAGGAGGACGACGGGGGGGAGGGGGTGGACAGAGCTAATCGGGAGAACTCCATCGACCTGGCCCGAGCTGCGAAAACTGCGGCGATCAAAGCCTGGAAGACGTACAAGAAGGCGCAGGTAGCCTCACGGAAGGTGGGGGCCGCGGATCCACGCGTGGGTTCAGAAACCTAACCATCTGGGACACATTCGCCGTGTTTGTGGACTATTCGAGCATGTCCTCTGCAGCATGTGGACGAGACGTCTGTCATACGTACCTGCATGCGGTTTCGCGCCCAAGGAACGTTGTTCTGTGTCTTATGGTCACAGTGTTTAGGGTTGAACAGGACAGCTTCTCCCCTGTTTCGTCGTTTGTCCGCACGTGTTGCAGATTTATCAGGCCTCCAACCCCACGGACATTGAAATTAATGACGGTGGCAACGACTCGAGGTGGAAGGACGCCAGCGACGACGACGTCGAATATGGGTCCGATAGTTGGAGTGGGTGGGAGAGTGAAGACGATGAAGAGGGTGAGTAGAGGGTACAATGGCCGTACATCATCACACGATAGCCGCTGTTTCCCCGTTCGTCGGTCTCATGCGGTCTCATGCGGCTACCGAGGGTGGGATGTCGAAGACCACGCGAGCGATTGCGCATGAGCACCGCGCCCAGGACGTGCTTTAGGTTGGGCGAAACCGGTGAAGGAAAATATGTCGAAGGGTGTGCGGTTGCCGACCTCAGTCAGTGTTACCCCCGGATTGATGGTTTCGTTTCGATCACTTGGAAACAATCAACTAAACAGCCATTCAACGGATATTACGAGGGTAGAGCAATGGCATGCTTATATCTTGCTCGCTCTTTGACGCAGATGAAAACGAGGAGACCCCTACGGAAGAGCCGTTAAAGATCGAGTCTGGGTACGCGTTCTCCGTTCTTGACGATGCCGAATCTACCTGGGAAATGGTGATCCGCAGGATCAAGGCGGAGCTTCGACGCCAGGGTTTCACCGGAAATAAGTCCACAATCAAAGGAGACCCGGTGCGTAAAAAGAACGACAACAAATCGCGTGTTTGCCCACCCTTGTGCCAGTAGCATCCCTCTCGAATCCGGATCTCGTCAGAGTAGACAACGGCATTCTCACACCAGCACGTACCACCCTAAACAGATCGCAGGGAAAGGTAGCCGACCGAGCCGGATTACGTTGAGGTGCGCCGCTTATGGGAGGGCGAGAACCTCGAAGTTGCCGGCGCCAAGGAGAACATCATGGTCGGCGAAGGCAAGTATTTCTCGATGTAACCGAGATGCCATGTCATCCGGAATGTTCCGTCCAAGTTTGGAGCGTGTTTTTATTCGCGATTGTCACTCGTGCCCTCTGACCGGCCTTCTGTTGTGCCTGTCTCTTGACCGCGATTGTTCCGCCGTGCAGTGCGAGTGTGACTTTCGCGTGGCTGTCGCCTGGAACACCAAAGACCCACCGACAATCACGAAGGTAAATACGACCCGACCGTGAATTGGTCTGTGTAGACGAAGATGTGGCGAGGAAGAGATTGGCACCTCGAAGTATATGGAGCTGTACACAGAATAGTGTGGGACGATGTCCGCCCTCACTTGTGCCCTCCCGTCCATTGTTTTCTTCAGGTCCATCTTGAGCACGCTGCCGCCTGTGATATGGATTCTCGCGCGTCCCAACTCGAGCAAGAGAACTTGGTCCCTGTGGATGAGATTGAAAAGCGTTGCATGGGTCAAATCCGCAAGATGACGTTGGGGGGGGTGAGACCACACCTCATCTACCGCTGCGTTGCGGAGGAAATGAAGCCGTACAAGCTCGGCCCGCAGGGTGCACGAAAGGTGTGAACACGGTGAACCGGTCATTACGGTACCTCTGAAAGTTACGGTTTATTTTTGGTTGCCTGTGTCGGCGTCGGTCCCCTCGTTCCGATTCAAAATGTCACTACTGGCGTAGAGACATACCACAACACCCTTCGTACTTTGCTGAAGGGCGAGCGGTGAATCGAACCCCCGCCTCCTCAGCATCTTGTCTACCTTCGCCTCGGTTAGATAGTATCCTCAACGGGTGTTTCATATGACTTCCGTCTATGCTTTTGCGCGTAGGTTGATGTCACGAAATCGGTTGTGTGATTGCAACAACTACACAGTAGCGTCCTCCTCGCCTTTGTCCTCCTGTGTCCCACGCAGGTGCGCAATTTGTCGGCGAAGGTGCTACGTGGGCGCTGGGCATCGGGCGAAGACGCTCTCAACCTTGTGGCGGAGCTGGAAAGAGGACCGCAGACCGTGAAGTGGGATGTTGATGCCGACCAGGTGCTACGGTCCATCATGTGGGCTTCACCCGAACAAGTTATGCTGGCAAGAACCTATGGCGGTGTTGTTATCCAGGACAATACGTGTCTCACCAACAGGTGAGGAGGGTGTGGAAGTCTTCAATTGCCTCTTACCCTCCCATTGATGTGACGACGTTGTTCGTACGTGTGAGGGCTTCGTCCAGTAGTAAAAGATGCCTTTCCTCCGGATCGGCAATCATTGCCGTGCAAACGATGACGACCCACCCACGTACACTGCATTTTCGACAGGTACGACTTCAAGCTGTGTTTGTATGTGGGCGTCGACTCTGAGAATAAGACCATCGTTTTCGCCCAGGGTTTTCTCGGCAACGAACAAAGCGAAACATTCGACTTCGCAAACCAGTTCTTCCTGGAGATTTGCGGGGGCCACCCGAAGGTGAGCTTGTCTTCACGTTTTTTTTGTATGATGAATGAATGGATCGCGGAGCCTACTGAGTAGTTCGGGTTTGCTTCGGTGTCAACGGTGTTGCTCGATCGCCGTCATCACGTATATTATGTTCACAGCGCCAACCTCCCACGGCCGTCCTTAGGTAATCATCACAGATGCCGACGGAGCAATGACGAGTTCGATCTCGACGCTTCTTCCTCACACGAAGCACTTGTACTGCTCCTGGCACATCTGTAAGAACATCAAGAAGCATTGTATGGGGGCCTTGCAAAAAGCAGGATGCACGGAATTGCTCCGGCGGTTCACGGCGGCTTCCTATGCGACATCGACTGAGGTGGGAAGATCGCAGTACCAATGGAACAGGGTTTTACTTGGGTTCTTTTTTTTTGCGCGCCTGCCTTGAATGAAATGGAGACTCATGTTGTTGTGAAAGCAGTTTGTCGCGTCTGTTCTCCAGGAGCTTACTGCATGTTTTTCTTTTTTTCCCGTCTCCAGGCCTTTGAGAGAGGAGCATGCTGTCCCGCTATCACGCGTGAAACAGACCAGGAGACTGCTCGCCCTATCACGTGTGTAGCAATGAGTCTGGTTTCAGGCTATTAAGGCGCGGGAAGTCGTTGTGAAAACCGTATCTCGCCGCGACCACGCGAAAAGCACGTACAACAAATTCGTCCATGTGTATTCTGGGTATAAGATGACGAGAAGACCAACCGCTGCAGACGTGCGGCATCGTCGTTAACGAGTCAGCCCCAACCGGGTGTACATTATCTCCAGCTTCTGCGTTAAAATTATATGCATCAGACTCAGTCAAAATTCTTCAGCAACAGCGTCACGCGTCCAAGCTACAATTACGTATCAGACTCGAAGGAGCGGAGAAGGTTTCTTCCAGCAGCTGCTACCACGCTTGCACGTGTTCAGACTCCGAAAAATAATATTTCAACATGAAGCGTAATCACGAGCTTTCATTCAATATGAAGGGGAGCTATTCGGTTGTTTGTACAGTAGCTGTGATCTCATCGCCGTCATCAAGTTCAAAATTTATTGCATCGCACGCAATAGATGGACGACGAAACTAGCTTTCCTTGCAAACAAGCTATGTTGGTGCAACTTGCATAGCACGAACCTACACAGCAACGGTTCACTGGGGGCAGCTGAAGCACGGTATTCACCGTCATTTCCGCCACGGTCGAATCAGCGATTACATCGTTGACACCGCGTCAACATCACGCTGAAAGGTGCATGTTGCAGAGCTGCACCTCTACTCCATCTTTGACTGAAGCCATCTACAGCAGCACCTACAATGATTGCATCTGCACGATGTAAACACATCTGCAACTAATGCAGCGTCATCGTGTTCTACGTCATGACGACAACTATTTACAGCAGAAGTTATTCGCGCTCGTCGCAGCATCATAGCAACATCATCTGCAACCGGGCGGCATCAGCGACTACTCGTATAACAGCGGTACTTGCCACGCCAAGGAGTAACGCCATCTACAACAACGACTACCACTCCATCGACCACAGGAACGGTACATGCTCAAACCATACGGTGCTCACGCCTAAGAAGCATCAACAGCCAGATGCGGAAGCAAATTATCGGAAAAATCACATTATTTGTCTGATGGAGACGGAAACCATCGTCAACCGTAGCTCAACACTGGGGCCAGCTCGACGACAACATCACCACGACTGTCATCGAATACATGCGTGCTATCATCTTAAGTCGATTCCGAACCAGGTTTGCGAGCTACAAACAAATAGTGCAAAGAGCTAGATCGACATCCCCGCGGGGATTGTGAAAGCAACACGAAATCGGGGTTTCAATTTCATTTATCACTGGGTACTGGGGATGCCTTAAGTGCGTCGCATTTTTTTCGCGGTGCAATCTGCAATCGCACATTGTTTCCGGTTGAGACATCACATCATCATAGCAGCATCACCAGCTGAGCTGCAGCGCACCTTCTTCATTAAAGACATGTCTACACCCGATCATGAATCGTTCACAATCAGCAACAGCAGCATCACTCCACAGCCATACTGTTACGAGCACATCGTTAATCATAATTACGCAGCATTTTTTTTTTTTTTTATCGTCCGGCGGATGGGGACAAATTAAGCTCAAGCTAACCACACTTCCACGTATTTTCATACGCGTCGTGTGTCGATTTGACTCAGTTGCTTTCGCAACCAAACGCTAGCTGGCGCAGCAGCAGGCACGAAGATCGTCGCTTTTTCTTCGCTCACCAGCGGAAAACACTGAAACCTTCAAGGCAACGAGCTACAGTACGATCAATCGTTTTTCATGTTTTTCTGATTTCCTTTTGTTGGAGGAAGAGAGATGTTCGTTTTTCTTTAAGGTTTCACAATTGGCTCTGCTGTGAAGCGTTTGTACGTACGAGTACAGGTATCATACAAGTTCATAGAACTAACTGGTAGGTGGACATTTACTGTTGTACTTACTTACGTCTACCATGTACCATGCTTTTGGGTGCGTGGCTTCTTTTTGGCTCTGTTGTATAGATTTCTTACAAGTGTGTATTATACATACAGGCTGGTAAACTGAACGTGGTACACGTTTACATGTGACACTGGACTCCGTGTACAAGTCCACAGTTTCTTGCTTTTATTTCGATTTCTCAATTGTTCTAGGCTAAATTAGGGGGCGCAGTGAAAGTACAACATATTTTTCTTCTGCTGCTGTCGTTTGCTAGGATATATCTCGTTGATCATTATAACAGCATCACGAGTATATATAGCTTTTGTGATACGATCAAAACCGCACCACGAGTATAGCGTTTGTGATAGGACTCGCTGATCATCAAAACAGCATCACGAGAGTAGTTTTTTTTTGTACGACTACACTCAAAGTCTATCGTCGTACTATCTGTGTTCGTAGAGTTTTCGTTCCGCTACGCACGTACATACATTTAACTGGATATTGCGCATTTTTACTGTTGTTCTGGACAGAGTCCACAATTGTCTATATTCTTCTGTTTAATGTAGATCTACCTTTAGTGGGGTACTATTTCAGGGGGCGTGTTTAACACCTAGCAGGTTGGTTTCCGCTTTCTTTTTTTATCTAATGTATTTCTCGCTGGTAATTGCACCACGGGTAGTATATTGTGACATGATTTTATCCATATTTCAGCTTTTTATATAATAGATGTGTAGTATTCTTCTGCGGCTTCACCGACCATTTAAAGCAAGTATTGGATTAGATGAGGCCTCCTGCCCCGAAGCAGGAGGGTGTCGCCCGGGATGTACTTCCGCGCTGAGCCCTCAGCGCGGCAGTAATCCTGGAAAATAAAATACAACAAAATAAAATAAAGTAACACACAGCGCAGAAGCTACTCAGCACGCAGGATGTCTAGGGTGGTCCGAAATTGTTTCTGCTTCCTCTTGTTTTTGCCCGTTGGGCGGAGGTTGAATGCAATGGTTGTGGCTCCGGTACTGTGCCTCAGATACATTCAAGTAGGCCGGAACCAACAGCTTTGTTCTAATCTCGGATCCATTTGAAGACATCCTTGGTTTCTTCCGCACCGGGCTGACTGTTGCAAGGCGCTCGCAGACTTCTCTTGTCCGCAAATTTTGTAAAACAACAAACAACTGCATGCATACGCTGGGTGGGTGGGATGGTCAGCATTTCTCCTTCAACCTATGTTCTCTGGCTTTGGGTTCGTAGGAAACAGACACAATGATCGATGTGGCTTAGATTCTCCAAGTAATTCACCGGTTTCAAATCATGGAGCCACCTCCGTACCATCCATGACTCATTTTCTGGAAACCCGATTTTACTGTAGTATTCTTCTGCGGCTTCACCGATCATTTAAAGTAAGTATTGGATTAGATGAGGCCGCCTCCCCCAGCCGGTGGGCCTACCCATACTTCCATTGCTTCTTATACTCTGCATCGGCTACCGGACTGGGGTCGTCGTCTCACCCAAACTTCTTATAAATTGTTTCCATACAGTGGCGTGCCCAAGGCGAAGGACCGGCGGGTGTGGTAAATCAATTAAGATCAGCCAACTTTTGCGTTCGCTTAGAAGCACCGTCACTGGTTTGATAAGTGCTCCCCGCAAGAGCAGTAGCGACCACCGTAAAACATACATGGTACCTTGGTACTGCTTGTTTGATGTCCCAAACACCAGCATGATGTAAGCTCGTCACGGAGTAGGTGTTCCTGCAGGACGAGTTCGCCCCAAACCCTTTCGTGTTTGCGCACGAAACCCTGCACAAACGCGCTCCCCCCCCGCGCCGGCGTCCCACGCCGGGGCATGCCACGGCCACCGTCGGAGCGGCCATTGCATCGGGTCCCTAAATACGTCTGCTCAAACAGGCAATGTGGGGGAGGGGTTGAGAATCGCCCATGTGTCCACCCACCGATGTTTGTCGGTGGAAAGCTGTGGAATCGAGGGTACAACTGGCCGCACGCCAGTTTGGAGATGGTTTAGGTGTGCCGGGTCATTTCATCCGCGCCCACTTACCGTGAATGCCAATACAAGACTATCTGGATGTCAATACACAGCATCGTACGTTAGAAACGGGGGGCAATAATTTCATGCCCCTTGTTCTGCTAAACAACTAAGTGAACGTCGAAGTGATGCCGTGTGTCCAGCCAATCCATCGAGAAAACCTGACCGTAGCACAGACACTAACAGCGCGACTCCGGGCCACTCCTACCTACCATTACCTAACAGCGGAATTAAGATGTACGAGATAGGAAAAGCTGCCACGAGTCACGCATGTGTCTGTAATACTACTAGTAGCTAACCGGGGCCAGCAACCGAGACTATAGTCAGCCCGCTCAGCTATCTCCCGGGCGGACCGGGGGCGGGTGACGGAATGGCAGGGGAAGCGAGAAGGCCGCGGTCGCCGCCTCCCCGGGGACCCCGACCCCGTCCCGACCTCCAACTCTCCAGGCGCGCGGGCGTTGCAAGCTTTCCCCCGCGGCGCCCGATCGGGGTGGGGGTGGGGGCTGCTGGGCTAGCGATGCGCCCACCCACCCGTCGCGGCATACACCCCTGCCGGTTCTCATACGCCCATATCACGTGGAGAGGGACCCGGGGATGGGGCCGTCGAACGGTAGCTGTAATGGGTTGCGGACGAGCTGTGTTTAGCGTCTCGACTCCTCGCAGCAGAAGCCGGTTTACCCGCCACACCGCGACACCCGCCCATTATCAAACCGTAGCCCCGCGCGTAGGTAGGAATATATGGGGGCAGCGGTCTCGGTATCCGTTGAAATGTATGCAGTGTCCACTGCAACCACGTTGTCAGCACATCAACCATAGATGTGTAACCACTGCTACCAGCGATACACACTATCACCTCTGATAAAACTGCGCAAGCATTACGTGTATATGAACAGAGTAACAAGAGGTATGGCGGTCGCAACTCCGACCCCATGTCAGCCATAAATGTCTGTCAACCGCGACCTGCGAAGCGACGACGGCGACGAACAGGCGTCAGGATCTGTTTAACATCAGCAACAGGCGTCAGGATCTGTTTAACATCAGCAATCAGCTAGGCAAAAACATCTCCGGCACCGCCGTGCTAGCGATGATGGTATAACAACTTTAATCCACGAAGAAGCGATATGTATGGACACAGTCGTGTCATCGGTAGCTTTTATGTATTGACAGCACCCAGAAACTATCATCAGCAACAAGCACATCAACTGCAGCGGCCCAGAAGTAACACCGCCGTGCCAGGCATAGCTGTATATCTACAGAGATCAGCCAAACAAAAGCCTCCAGCACCGCCGTGCCGAGATCCGCGAACCAGAAGCCTCTGGCACTGCCACGCCGAGGTCAGCGAAGTAGAGCCTCTGGCACAACCGTGCCTGTAATTGCTGTATACCGACAGCGATTAGCGAAACCACAGCAACCATACCCCAGCCACGTCAGCAGTCACACAAAAGCTCCGACACGGCTGCGCCGGAGATTGTTGTGTACCAACATCGATCAGCGAAGCTACAGCCGATAGCCCACGCCGGAGGTCGTCGAAAAACAGCAATCAGCGATGCAACAGCCAATATGACAGCCGTGCCATCAACAGCTAAATATATCAACAGCCACAGTGATCAACGACTATCAACGGCGACTAGCGAAGCAACAGCGACAACACATCCGTGTGGGCAATAGCTGCATGTTAACGGCGACCCACAATCCAAAAGCACTTTTGGCACAGCTGTATATCAACAGTGATCAGCCAAGTGAAACTATCTCTGGCACAAATGATGGTTGCATATCCACACAGCCGTGTGTCAGCGATCACACTAATACCGACATTAACCCTTTCAAAGCCCACGCATAGCGATAAAAAACATGTTAGAAAGGCGGTCATTGTCATAGCATGAGAGCGCAGCGCACGATGTTTTAGGCCACGCGCGAATCGAGCAGCTCCTTGCGTTGGAGTCGCACATAAAATCATCACCCCTCAAGCTACCAGCCCGTGTAACGTCGTGTGGCTGACCCTGCAATTGCCAGTTATATTCGTCAACGTTGCCCTCCGAAGTCCCAAAGGGGTTAGTACCCACAGCAAACCGCAAAGCAAAGCATCTGGTGCAGCCGTGCCAGTGATAACTGTTCGATCTGTGCAACAACGATAGCTGTGTAACCACCGCAACAAGCGTAAAGTGCAACCATCCCTGATGATACTGCATCAGCATGAACTGTAAATCCACAGTGAAGAGCGGCACAGCGGTCGGTATGGCGGTCGGTATAGCGGTTGCCACCCTGACCTATGTCAGCCACAACTGTATCTCAGCCGCGACCCGTGAAGCAGTAGCGGCAACGAAGATAATCGTCAACATCTGGATGAACACAGCAACCAGCAAGACACGTGTGTCAACCGCAACCAACCAGCAACCAGTGCAGTTAGACCATGAGTTCGTTCCCGTCTTGTTTCGCAAAGTCACGATCTCTCGCAGCAGACGCGGGTTAACCTGCTACATGGTAACCCCGCCCATTATTAAACCGTAACCCGCGCGCGTCGGTGAGAATACAAGGGAGCAGCGGCCTCGGCATCCGTCGAGATATATGCCGTATCAACTGCAACGACGTTGTCAGCACATCAACTCTAGCTGTATAACCCCGCGACCCGCGACACACACAGTCGCCTCTGATCAAACTGCGCCAGCATGAAGTGTATATCAACAGTAACGAGTGGTGTAGCGGTCGCAACGCTGACCCATGCCAGCCATAGCTGCATGTCAGCCGCGATCCGAAAGTCAGACGCGGCAATGAGGACAACCGAACCATTTGTGTAACCTCAGCAACTGGCAAGACAACATATCTCCGGCAAAGCCGATCCAGCGATGGTGGTATATCTACCACACCCAACCAGCGACCAGAGAGGTAGCAGCATAACGTACCGAGGACAGCGGAACAAAAGCCGTTCGTACTGCCGTACCGAGGTCAGCGACGCAAAGCCCGCTGGCACCGCCGTGCCTACGGAAGTGATATATTGCCTGCGAGGAACGAAGCAACAGAAACCGATAGCAACCGTAATACCACCATGTTAATGAGCGGCCAAACTAATCAGCACAGCAAAATACAACTAACCCAGCCGTGTATCAACCGTGAACAAGGAAGCAGATGCACTGCTGGGCGACGCAGCCGTGTCGACCAGGGCGGTACATTAACCGCGATCAGTCGACCAGGGCGGCACATCAACTGCGATCGGCCCAGCGAGATCGCCTAGACGCGTATCGTCAACGAATAATACACCCAGCCCAGTCGTATGTCAACAAACAGCAAAGCGAAGGCCCTTCAAGGTGCCACAACCGTGTCGACCAGAGCGATAGATTTAGCGCGGTATAGCTGTATATCAACAGCAATCAAAACCTAAAGTGAAAGCACTTCTGGACGATGTAGCCGTGTCGACCAGGGCGGTATATGAACTGCGAGATCAGCCAAGCAGAAGCCTATTTGGCACAACTGCATATCACCAGCGCGGTATATCAACTGCGATCAGCAAAGCAAAGCATATCTAGTACTATCTGGCAACAGCTGTATATCACCAGCAACGCCGTATAGCTTTTTATCAACAGCAATCAAAACTTTAAGCGAAAGCACTGCTGGGCGACGCAGCCGTGTCGACGAGGGCAGTGTATCGACCGCGACCAGCAAAACAAAATGACATATAGAGCAACTGTATATCACCAGCGCGGTATATCAACCGCGTTCAGCAAAGCAAGAGCATACCGGGCGCAGCTGAACATCACCAGCGCGGTATATCAACCGCGATTAGCTTAGCGAAAGAATATCTGGCGGAGCTATGTATCAACAGCAATCGCAATACAAAGCTAAAGCACTGCTGGACGACACGGCCGTGCCGACCAGCGCGATATATCAACCGCGATCAGCAAAACAAAAGCATGCCCGGCGCAGCTGTATACCAACAGCACGGTACACCAACCGCGATCAGCAAAGGGAAATAGTTTTTGGTGCATCTGTATGTCAACATCGCGGGACATCAACCGCAATCAGCACAGTGGAAGCATATCTGGCGCAGCTGTATATCAACAGCCATCAAAAGCTTAAAGCGAAGCCGTTCTGGACAACGCAGCCGTGTCGACCAGGGCGGTATATCAACCGCGAGAAGCAGCAAGAAACATATCTGGCGCAGATGTGTGTCACCAGCGCGGTATAGCGGTATGTCAACAGCAATCAAAAACTTGAAGCGAAGCCGTTCTGGACGACACACCTGTGTCAGCCAGAGCGCTCTGTATATCAACAGCGCGGAACATCAACCCCGATCAGCACAGCGGAAGCATATCTGGCGCAGCTATATATCAACAGCCATCGAAAGCTTAAAGCGATGCCGTTTTGGACGACACAGCCATGTCGACCAGAGCGGTATACCAACCGCGATCAGCCGCAAGAAACATATCTGGCGCAGATGTATGTCACCAGCGCGCTATAGCTGTACGTCAACAAGAATCAAAAACTTGAAGCGAAGCCGTTCTGGACGACACGGCCGTGTCGAGCAGAGCGGTATATCAACCGCGATCAGCAAAGCAGAAACATATCTGGCGCAGATGTATGTCACCAGCGTGGTGTAGTAGCTGTATATCAGCAGCAATCAAACCCTAAAGCGAAAGCACTACTACAAAATGCAGCCGTGTCGACCAGAGCGGTATATATACCACGATCAGCAGAACCAAGGCATATTTGGCGCAGATGTATATCACCAGTGCGGTATATCTACCGCGATCAGCAGAGCTAAGGCGTATCTGGTGCAGATGCATGTCATCAGCGCGTTATAGCTGCATACAACAGCATCACATTCGAAAGCGAAAGTTCTTCTGAATGACACCGCCATGTCGACCAGGGCTGTATCAACCGCGATCAGCGAAGCAAAAACATATCGGGCGCAGCTGTATATCAACCGCGATCAGTATATCGAATGCATATCTGCGCTGTATATCAGCAGCAGTCGAAAATTGTATCGAAACCACTTCCGGACGACACAGTCGTGTCGACCAGTGCGGTTTTTCCAACCGCAATCAGCAAAGCAAGAGAATATCCGGCGCAGATGTATATCACCAGCGCGGTAAAGCTGTATATCAACAGCCATCAAAAGTTAAAGCGAAAGCATTTCTGGACGACACCACCGTGTCGACCAGGGCGGTATATTAATCGCGATAGCTGTATATCAACAGCAATCAGAAACGAAAGCGAAAGCGCTTCTGATCGACACAGCCGTGTCGACCTGGGCGGTGTATCAACCGCAATCAGCAAAGCAAAAGCATCTCTGGCGCCGTTGTATATCACCAGCGTGGTGTACATGTATATCAGAGGCCATCATTGTAAATGCGAAAGCACTTCTGGACGACACAGCTTTGTCGATCAGAGCGGTGTATCAACCGCGAGGGCTGTATATCAACAGCAATCACAAAACTGGAGCGAAAGCATTTCTGGTCGACACAGCCGTGTGGACCTGGGCGGTTTATCAACCACTATCAGTAAAACAAAAAATTATCTGCCGCAGCTGTATATCACCGGCGCGGTGTAGCTGTATACCAACAGCCGTCAAACTCGAACGCGAAAGCACTTCTGGACGACACAACCATGTCGACCAGGGCGGTATCAACCGCGATCAGCAAAGCAAAACATATATGTGGTGCCAGTGTACATCACCAGCGCGGTGTAGCTGTATATTAACAGCCATTAAAAGTTGAAGCGAAAGCATTTCTGGACGACACAGCCGTGTCAACCAGGGCGGTAAATCAACGGCGAGAGCTGTATATCAACAGCAATCAAAAGCGAAGGCGAAAGCACTTCTGATCTTCACAGTCGTGTCGACCTGGGCGGTGTCTCAACCGCGAACAGCAATGCAAAAGCATCTGTGGCGCAGCTGTGTATCACAGGCGCGGTATAGCTGTATATCAACAGCAATCAAAACTGAAGCGAACGCACTTCTGGTCGACACAGCCGTGTCGATCTTGGCGGTGTATGAACCATAATCAGCACAGCGACATCTTCTCTGGCGCAGCTGTATATCACCAGCGTGGGTACACCAGCGTGGTACAGCTGTATATCAACAACAATAAAAACAAAACGAAAGCACTTTTGGACGACACAGCCGTGTCGACCGGGGTGATTTATCAACCGCAATCAGCATAGCAAAAGCAAATCCGGCGCAGCTGTATATCACCAGCACGGTCTATCAACTGCGATCAGCGAACGAAAAGCTTATCTGGCGCAGCTGTATATCAACAGCAATCAGCGCAGCAAGCCCCTCTCAAACACCGCCCTGCAGACATATGTAACATAGCCTGCACGTCCGTATATCAACAATGGGCAGCAGAGCCGAAAGCACATTTGGACCACACAATCGCGTCGATCAGAGCGGTGCATCACCCGCGGTCAGCAAAGCGTATGTCAGCAGCTACTAGCGAGCAGATCATCAAAAGAAACAAAACGACATCGGGACACGTCACACTGCTGTATAGCCGTGCTTTTTACCTTGAAGGGTACGGCGTGACCTGTTGATTTGGCATTTTCAGTATGACAGTTACGTATCAGTTTTGTGTCGGTTCGGGCTTCTGGACTATTATTGGGTGCCTAGTAGTACCTGGTTGGCGTTCTTGATGGTATACTGATGTGCGCTCTCGCTCTGGAGCTCACTCTTCTCGGAGGTCTTCTGCACGAGTTTTCTTTTCAGAGGTCTCACGCATGAGTTCTCTGCTCGACTTGCCTCTACCCTGTGGTTGGGAGACGTAATACAACGACTTGAAACCTACCCCGCTTGGAGCTAACGAACACTCTAGAGCGAACCAATTCGGTCTAGCCTCATGAGGGGTCTGCAGGTCAGCAGTATTGAAACAGGGCCGTGCTTTCATCGAAGCTTGGTGGGGAAGGAAGGGCCATGTTTGTGGAGCCAACCTTTTCGAGATCAGCGGAGATAAGCAGCAAGGGGCAAGGAGGAGTCCGGTGGGTAGAAGGAGAGAGCCACCGCTGCTATGGCAGGGACAGATGCTGTACTGCCATCGTCAGAATTCTTTGGTGGTGGAAGAGGGAGCGCAGTTTGATAGGCGAGTTGTCTTCGGACCTGAAGGTGATGTTTTTGTGGGGACGTCGTTTTCGGGGAGAAGCCACTGCTGCTGTAGGTTACGTACAGCAGTGGTACCTAAAGCCCTACCGTGAGCATGACCGTAGGCAGGGAGTGGCAGCAGCTTACGTACATGGAGATAGCGTAACCTAGGACACCCCCACCGTATTCAGCGGACAGGGGGGTTTACAGCAGCAGCTAAAAGCTCTATGGCGAAAGTACAGCCGTAGGCATCCTCGCCGTGTGTTGCGAGCGGGGGGATTTTGCCGCGCAGCATATATTTTGTTACATGTTTGCCGTGCGCCCTCTACTCCAGAAGGTTGGTTGTGGAGGCAGCGGGTATGGGGTTATCTGCATTTTTCCGCGAGAAGTCGAATGGCCGCCAGCCGTGTGCACGCTACCATGGTGAGTGATTTGGTAGGGCGAAGTCGCGCGGCATAATAGCCGCGTGCTTCCTGCCGCTGGTAACAGTGGTAGGAATGGGCGCGGGGTAATCGTGGGCTGTCTGCAGCAGTACCAAATGAAAATGGGGTTTCGTCTTGGCAACAAGTCCAGCGGCATGGCCGCACGCACTCCATGATATGCAGCAGCAACAGCAGCAGCAGGAGAGGTCATGGAGGGAGCAGATCGGTTCATTATTTCGCCAGCCAGAGCTTCATGGTTCGGCAACATCGCGGGGCTGGGGGGGTGGTCAAAGTGGTGAATATATTTTTACGATGGATTCAATTTTCGATCGAAGCATTGTTTTTGGTCGAACATGACGTTTATGTTTTTACGGCAAGAGTGAAGACCCGTTAAATAGTAAGCGGTTCATTTGCGGTTAGAGTGGAAACCCGCAGATAGTATCATCCAAGATTCGTTCTGGATGGTACAAGTAGCCCTTTTCGCCAGGTGGTTTCGAAGTGTTTTTCATGTTCAAATCAAACAGCCTTTGTAAACCCGAAAAACTTGTAGGGTTTTTTTCTGATATAGACAGGACCAGAAGGGAACTGGTGGAGTTGATATACATTACGATCACGCCTGGTAAATTTGAAAGTGTGTTTTTTCATGTTCAGACCAAACAGTCTTTGTAAATCCGAAAAACTTGTAGTGTTTTTCTGGTGTAGACGAGACCAGAAGGGAACTGATGGAACTGGTATACATACAATAAGGATGTGGAGAAAAAGGTACGTAGGTGCACCAAATTGAGAGGTGTACCGCTGGTGTATGGTATTGATGGTGGCACTGATTGTATTGAATTTTGCGGGTATCTTTTGTTTTGGCAGTAGTCTTCTGACTGATTTTCAAAATAAGAGTGGGGATATTCATGATTGATTGGTTGTTTTACCAACGGAATCATTGCGAACGCTTGTTCGCAAAGGAGGAGTGAAACACGAAATGTTTTTGCGATGGTCAAGTAGTTTGCGTAGCTGAGAGGGCTTGTTGAACTGTTCGTATCGACAGTGGCGACATTTTAATTATTTCTTTATTCGATATTTGGAGATATAGCAAACAAGAGCCAAAAGAAAAGTATTTTCGGTTTTATGATGGTTTCCGAATGACGAATATTTCGGATAATTACGCTTGTTGGCGAGGATTGGTTACATTGGCTAATAGGTTTTGCTGGTATATCTTGTTTGTGGTTGTCTACGTGTGTTGATGAGATGGGATGGGGCATCCTTGTGACCGCACAGTACAGGACATACTGGTCTCAAATGAGAGAGGGGGTGCAAAGTCACAATTAGTCATTGGATTACCGATGTTGATTTTCCGAACTTCATGGGTGGTTGCAATCTTGTTTGGGAATTCGAAGGATGACATATTTTGAGAATTTGATTATTTCATAAGCAAATTGTTTAGCATTTGTTTTGCAATGAAAAACGGGGTGGCTGGTGGATGGTCAGATACTCTTTGTATCGGGGAGGCGTAGGCTTTTTCGCGTCAGATAATTTCTGTGTTTGCGGACAAGAATTTATGCTGTATTGTTTTACCGATATGATCTGTGTATCTATGGCGGTAGTAGGGGACACCGGGTGACCTTGCGATCTCTGGCATTTTATCTCTCGCCTTAGGTTTTGCCCTGATGACGCGGCTGTTGCAATCTCTTCTTGTGATTACAATGGGTTTAAGTGGGAGTATGGGAGAGGTTTCCGCTCATGGGGATGAGTTTCCTCGTGCCATTTTTTGTTGTTTTAGGTGATGGAATTGAGTCAATTATTGATTCGTCACTGTCTTGTGAAGAATCCGGGATGGTGTTGATTTGGCATTTTCAGTATGTATGACAGTTACGTATCAGTTTTGTGCTGGTTCGGGCTTCTGGACTATTATTGGGTGCCTAGTAGTACCTGGTTGGCGTTCTTGACGGTATACTGCTGTGTGCTCTCGCTCTGGAGCTCACTCTTCTCGACGTCTTATGCACGAGTTTTCTTCTCAGAGGTCTCACGCATGAGTTCTCTGCTCGACTTGCCTCTACTTTGTGGTTCGGAGACGTAATTAAATGACTTGAAACCTACCTCGCTTGGAGCTAAAGAACATGACCTAGTTAGATAAGTAAGAGTATCGAGGTTGTACAAGTACCGAGGTTGGTACTGCAAATCGTTTCCAAAACAAGAGCGATATATCAACCGGGGTCAGCAACAAGCGTACATCAGTAGCTAGCCACCAGCAAAGCAACAGGGCGTGGTCAGTCATAAGCCGCAACCTACACCAGGAGTTACCACGCAGCAGCCCCGAGTATTGTTCCGTATCATACACGAAGTACCAGCAATGTCATGCGCGAAACGCCCTCAGTAGCACGGAGCCTGGTACTACTCATCAGGCATGGGGTGTGGCTGGATACAGCAGATCATACAAAATAGACAAAAAAATATCAGGACACCACATTCTGTACAGCCGTGCTTGGTACTTGGCTGAAGTGTAAGGCGTGGTCTCTTCGGATACGTACAAGTACCGAGGTTGGTACTGCTGATTGTTTCGAAAACAAGGAAATAAAACATGATAAATGAAAGGTACCAGATACATGTGGAACTAAAGATGTCTACATCGAATCGTGCATCCCAGCAGCCTCTGGTACGTCATACCCTGGTGCCTAAACTCGTAGCTAGGGCCACGTATCCTTGTGCAATGCTCGTAGGGCACAGGACAGGGTAGCATGCGACCCACGCCCCCCAGACAACGCCTTTTGCCTGGCGGCCTGGATATAGTATAGGTCCTGCAGCCTACGGACTCACCTGACGAAAACAATGCTTTGGAGGGGCGGTGTAATATTCCTTTTATTATCGGATCTCAAATCATGGAAACATGTCTGATTCGGGTTGACTTGCTCTACGGTTATGTTATGAAAGGGGCCACCACCATCTACAGCAGTACCGGTACGTTCGTTGCGCGCGGCATTCTAAGGCACACCTGGTATAGAAAAGGTCAAAACACCCGATATCCCTGGCTGCTTTGGTGAGCACGCACTACGGGGCAGTTGTTCGTACGTGATAGTGTAATACCGCGCCCGACCAACCCCCATGTCGACTACTTGTCCGAAGGCCTCTTGTCTGCCCGTGAAACTACATATTTACGAGTAGATAGAAGAAGCAGTGCCATCGTCAGCACTCGAAGAGCGACGCAACAGAAACAGTCGCTCGACACAGCAGAGGCCACGGGAAACGACTGCTATTCATCGATGGTGTGCTCAATCTGCTGGTGGGAATCTACCTGGTGTGTACCTGGTATATGCATACGGTATAGTACTGCTGTACGAGGTGCGTGCCAAAACGTCAGCTACATGTTAGCTGTAGCTCGGAGGGTACCTGGTTTGTATCTGGTACACTTCTTCTCCAAGCTGTCCATATGGTCTCATCCACCCATGTCAGCTTTCTCCCATAATTCAGTGCGATCATAACGCCATACGACCTCTACGAGTGGGTTTCACTGCGTAAACCGAGGCAAAAAAACCTGCGAGCCCCGCCCGGGTACTCGTGTCACAAGTTACGCCAGTTCACGCCACGGAGGTCAGCCCCCGAGATAAGTCCCATACACGCGGCCCCCTGAGTTGCTTGGCTCTTGTGCTCCTTCCTGCTCCGAAGAATGCTGTCGTATTGGTGCTGGTTCGTATTTGGAATTGTGCGAAACGGGGAGTCCGCGAAATCCGTTCCACGGCTAGAGCGGCGGCAGTCAGTCCCAACGACCGAGCCGCCTGGGACGACGCGGACGACAATCTCCTCGTATCCTCAGTATTTCTCCTTCAACGTATGTTCTCTGGTTTTGGGTTCGTGGGAAACAGGCACAATGATCGATGTGGCCTAGATTCTCCATGTAATTCACCGGTTCCAATTCATGGAGCCACCTCCGTACCATCGATGACTCATTTGCTGGAAACCCGATTTTACTGATATGCTGTTCCATTCGTATTTTGCTTCTCTTCAAGTGACATGCTTACTGCCATTTCGTCGCTGTTCACACACAGAGGTCTACATATGGTGCACCATTTGTGGTTATTCTTTCGATTATCAAGTTCCTTTAGCCATGGACTTCTCATCAAATGAGGGCGCATTAGAATATGTGGACTCTGCATTACATTAGTATCTGTTTCGATCTTAGCTACTATCTTGAGTAAACTGAGTATCATAGGTTACGTATCTGTTTCGATCTTAGTTACTATCTCGAGTAAACTGAGTATCATAGGTTACGATTCGAATATATAAAATTTGCGGCGAAATTCATACTGAGTTGTTCTTTCTAGCAGGCATACTGTACAAGTATCAACCTACCTGCATCGGGAAGTTGATCGTGGTACAGTGTAATCAGCTCACCACCATATGTGACAGAAGAACGTTACAGATAACGTCACGTATAACATTTCAAGGATGTCACATAGAACATTGCAGAAAACAGGACGGGCTGCCGTAGAGTACACCTGTCCGTAGAGTAGGCAAAGTCCCGTGATCAAGTGAAGGCATCCCCCACCTCGATCACACCTTCCTAATCGTTTCACTCTTCTTCTCTTTCTCCTTTTGGCAACATAAGCGCCACTTTCCAAGCTTCGTTCAATCTCCTTTTCCACCACAAGTGATCCTCACAGAATCTTCGGTGCCACATCTGCAACTCTTATCACAGAGTTGGAGCCTCTGTACACATCACCCCTTCGGTGAAGCGTTAATTTTACCTCGTGGAACCCCTGTATTGATTGTGCTTGGTACTCGATACAGCAGGTATGATGACGGTTTCATATATTAGGGAGTTCATATACTTGATGAGGCTTTCTCCATCTGTGAGGTCTCGTGCTTGCTGGTGACTTCCCTGACTTGACTGCTTGACTTGCTCGCTGCGCCTCGATGGTGGTCTTCGAAGTCCTATAATATATACATACAAGGGCTTCGCTCGCGGGCGGCTGGGCGCCGCCCGCTGCGCTTGCGGAAGGAGGAATGGACATTCAGTAGGAAGGCGGAAAAGAAGCACAAATATCGCAACTGGCGACTTGAAAATGCCAAGAGGTCCATATATAGTACAACGGTACAGGATAGAGACGATTATGATTATGAGTTTGTTATTATCATCCATTCGCCCAGTCCATGATGGACACGTCGGAGGACTTGCTTGGCATATCCTTCCACCTCTCAGGTAGCACCTGTACACTTATTAATAGCTCTCTCTAAGTCGATCATCAATAATAAATTATCGCAGTGCATAAACACCAGGCACGCGCTTGTCAACGATAGAGACAGGAAAACTACAACTTAAGATGTAAAGGAGCGCAGTGCCAAAAAGAACATGCTGGAAGCAGGAACTTGAACGCACACACCGCAAACATGTGAAGTACATTTGTATTCCTGAAAGACGAAGAGCACGCATTTAGGCATAGTTCTCAAAAAACGATGCTGGTATAATCTTTACTCACTGATTGTACGACTTACCCCAGAATATACACGATAAACTGATGTATTATTTCCAAAAATGTCACATTTGTCCCCTCGAAATAATGTATAGTTTCCAGGCACATATCGAGCTGCCCCCCCCCCCCCCCCCCCCCCCCCCCCCCGCCCCCAATAATATACTGGTGCCAAAACCGTCAGATTTATCCCCTCGAAAGGATTTATAGCTTACATGCACAAATTGCCCCTTTCCCCCCCCCCCCCCCGCCCCCCTCCAAACCCGCTCGCTTTTGATCAAAACCAGGCCCCCCCTTTGCCTTCACAGCTGTCAGATTTTGTCCCCCTCAGAAACGGGTTTTATAGTTTCCGCGCACAGACTGACTAAAATCATCCTGTTGACCCTGATAGCTACACTGTAGCTGTAAGGGGAGTCGCCGACCTATATCCTTAATGAGGACACACAACTCGTAATGCGCGCGATCGGAGTATCACACACAGCTTGCAAAGATGAGTTTCGACGAAATCTTCGATCTCACAGCTGGAGTGTATTTTAATTTTTATAATAAACCACAACTTAACGTTCTATAAAGAACGTGCTGTCAACATTGCTTCCGAAGGAGCATGCAGGCTTGCTTGGACTCTTCCTCCTCAGCTGAGGTACCCAGCACCTTGCACACTTGTTTTTTGTCGATGATCTTGTGGATCTGTCCACAAACGTTGAAGCATGGCGGGAGGACGTCGATAAGTATGTGTAAAAAAGTATTCGTACTTCTCTCCAGCAGACGTCGTAACCAACCAAATTATTGGAGCTCCTTTCGTTGTTAGTAATTGTTGTGGTATTGTTGTACTTGCTCTTGGTACTCGGAAAAAGAGCCGCACTTCATAGACTATATCCGCACGCCATCCCCTAGTCTTGAGCAAGAGACATGGATGTTTCGACTCGTGACACATAGGACGCAAGATAAGAGTAGAACGTACCTCGATGTCGAACGCCCTCGTGGCACCGTGGGAATGAAATGCGGGATGTATATCGAGCAAGTGATCGCCTGCCTTCTTCAGGAGGTCACCGACCTTGATGTCGCCGGTGCACTTCGTGTTTATGTCCTCGCCGACTTGGCGGCCGTCGGCGGCTGCTTCGCAGGGCTTTTGCAAACGACAACAACGGATGGGAATACCTTGCGTTCAGTGAATGTTCAAAATAGTAAGGCCACGTAGCTGTCGTCGATTTCCAAAGTTTGAAAGGAAGTTGTACAATTTAACACTGTTGTAATGAAAGCGGTCGTTTATGGGCAAAGCCCTGCCTGGTACCACAACGTTGCTAACACCTATGAAACCACCACTGGGACAGGAACGAACGGGATTCACAGTCGCAACTGGTAAGCGTAAGCCCCGGTATACTGCTATATAAGGCCTACCGGCGGAATACCGACAACGAAGGGTAAGAGACAGCACCTGCTGTATATATTGTTCGGTACTACTCTATTACTGCTGCTATCAACACTATTACGACCGACGTGTACTGCGATTCCTGAAGAGGTTGCGCACCCTACTTGTACTCGTTAATACAAAGAGTACATGTGGTTGTATGAAAAATGAGTAACAGTAGTAGTAGTACACCGCGTCACTACATGAACAACTCGCTAACCCCAATCACGGGACTGCTCTCCAGCATCACCCAGGTTAACTTCAGCTTCTGTTTACTGCTATATATCAACCTCCAGTGTGTACTGCGACTGGTGCTGAGGTATCATGCTGCTGTGTTATTCATCACTGCATGGACCATTTTTACAACCCTGGCTGACCCCCGTGATGAGACTTGCCCGTTTTCATTGCGTCTTACATGCATAGATACCACGTAGTCGTAGTCGTACATCCAAAACGTGTGTTTGTATCACAGCACAAAGCGTCACTGCATGGACCACTTGTCCAACCCCCAACCCCCGCTTACCCCGATGACGGGACTGCCCCGTACTCGTAGTCGTACATACATGAAGTGTGTTTGGCTGTACGTATGAAAAAGAAATCGCATCACACAGCTCACAGCGTCACTGCATAGGTCTACTCGCAGACCTGAGTACTTGTACAATTCCCGCTTATACCCCGATGACGGGACTGCCCCGTACACGTACTCGTACATGCAAAAGTGTGTTTGTACGCATAAAAAAGAAATCACAGCACACAACTGCGTAGACAACTAGTACAACATGCTAACCCCGACGACGGGACTGCCCTCCGTGACCACCAAGGCGAACTTGAGTTTGTTCAGGCTACGCGTCCCCAAGCACAGCTTCCACACCGTGTGGTAGTTCGACCACGCTGGTGTAGCACACACATGCTACAGCAGACGTTGCAGACAGGCACACAAGGTCAAACAATGTAAATTTCAATGTGCATCATTATTGGAAACAGGATTCGCTTGAGTTCACCAACACCCAAAACCACATACTGGTAGTCTCGTATTGCGCACAACTTGCAGCACACAACTCTCAACATCATCAGTAGTATAGTAGCTGACAGCAAACATCAAATTCCAACAACACGAAGAAATGAAACTCACGTTTCGTCAAGCTCTCAGCTCCTTCGTTAGGGACGCCGATCGAAGGTGAATCACAGGTGTCCGCGTCACACCAGTCACACACACGAGGGTTGTCGCCGCTTCCCCAGTATGAAAAGCTTGGCACGTGGAAGGCTCGTCACTCCTGCAGGTGTCGCAGACAGCGTACTGGGAACTCCTGTTTTTCCTTTTTCGTGCGATGAGGAAGCCGTCACAACCCTTGCTCGGGCACGGCCAATCAGGATTGCCAGAAGAAGCTGAGTCCCGTTCTTGCCCGACCAGCTTCCACACGCCTGATCCTGAACCTCCACCACCCCCACTGTTGGCGGAGCCTCCTCCCGCACTAGCCTTGGTCCGCTTCGCAAATTTCAACTTCAAATTGTTATTGCCGATCCGGCAAATTTCAAATTCAAATTGTTTGCAGCCGTCAACGGCAATTCCCTCCCAACAGCCAGCAATTGGCCAACTTCAAAAGTAAAAGTACAAAAAAGAAGTTGCTGAAAAAGTAAAAAAAATATATATCAGAGCAAGCAGTAAAGATGAGAGAATGAGAGCTAAGTGAGAACGAGACTAGGGAAAGCAAGGAAGGCAAGGAACTTCGGGACGGTCCTTTTCCCCAGCAACTAATTTTCTTTTCGGCAATTACGGGCTGAGAAGGGCTGAGAGGGGGGAGGATATGCCGAGCGAGACGTCCGAGGGGGGCGAGGTCTAGGTATATAGTTTTATGTGGTTTATGTCTACAGCTGGAGAATAACAGCACTTGCAGCTCGTCTGTCTGCGCAAGAACCTGTCTGGCGCCTGGGGTCGTATCTACACGCTATAGCGCTATAGCTCGCTAACAATTTCAGGCCGCTAGAGGCAGCAGGAAGACGAGATGGAAGAGGCTGCAACTGCGATGCAGGTGGCAGCGCTTCGAGAGGAGATGGAGGAGATGAGGAGAGAGTTAGCAGCAGTGCAGCTGACAGCCCTTCGGAGGAAGATGATAGCGAAGCTGCGTGCCACGCCAAGCGAGGCCCAGCACGCTGATTCGGAGAGGGCAACGGCAGAGCAGAGGAGGAAAGCAGCTGGGACATCAGTGCGACAAGAGCAGGAGGCTCGAGCCGGCACGTTGGCCACTGCTGCAAACCATACCCGCTCTGTGCCCACCCCCGAATTTGATGAGGAAGCGACGAGAGGAGAAAAAGGAGAAGATATGGGTGACGAGGACAGAGAAGAACAAGCTGAGGAGCTTAGTGGAGTGCAGACCTCTCGGAGCGGCAACAGTGCACAGGATGGGCAGAGGGCCCTGCCGCAGCTGCTTCCGATTGAGAGAAGCCCCTTTGAGCCGGTTTGTTGGGTGAACCCGGGCGCGCAAAAGCAGGTGGCTCCGTTTGCGCGCCACGCTGGAACCCACCCCGCGGTGACGAAGGAACCGTCACACGCGGAAGAGCAAGAGGTCGGAGAGATGGTTTTATGTGCGAGTGGAAGAGGGTCTCAGGAGGAGGAAAGTAGAGTAGGAGTCGGGGATGACGGCGTTGGGATGGGCGAGGAGCAGGAGCATCAGCCGTTGCCACCGTCGCTGCCGCTACCGCCGCCTCTACCACCGCCTCCGCCAACGCCCGCGGAAGGCACGCGTGTAGACCTCGAGGCGGAGCAGCACGCCCTGGTAGTGGCGAGTCGCTTGGCGCTGGCACACGGAGCCCTGTTATCATTCGAGCAACGGAAAGAGGAGGAAGAGGAGGAGAAGGAAGAGGAGGAGCAGCAACAGCAGCAGCAGCAGCAGCAGCAGCAGCAGGGGAGCAAGGACGGGTGGGGCGGCGGCAAGCAACACCACCTACAGCAAGGTTGTGTTTGGATCAGCATGGAGGCTGGACCGCAATGGCGCCTGGGTGCTGGGCTCATGCCTCCGTTCAGCCCTGATTGAGGTATACGCTGTGTTCGAGCTGCCTGATCGATTGCCTTTCCCCCTGTTTTTGATTATGTTTTTGATGATACGTACGAAGATGCCGCTACTGCTGTTCAGGTATATTAATAGTAGGTGTGTCGTAGAATAGGCTTGTTTGGACCACCTATCATTATACTGTGAATACGAGTAGTTGGTTCTGTTGTCTTTCGTTATTTTGCGCGGGAAGATGGAATACGTACTTGGGTTGGGGCTTGGGGAGGATGAAATATGATGCACGGATGATAGTATTGATTGAGTACGCACGTGACGAGCACTTGACGAGCCGACATTGTTATGTTTCGGTTGTGTGCTTTGCTTCGAACGCTGTGCTACCACACTGCACGTACTAACCTTGTCAGAGAGCAACACATCAGTATACGTATGATAATAGCCGACATGCAGCAATTCTGCTGTAACTTTTACTTGGACCTGTAATCAACAGGGGAAGGTACTTGGAACATGCTCATACGGTTATTTTGTCTCTCTGTGATGTTTTTGCTATTTGTACG
Source organism: Undaria pinnatifida (assembly GCA_012845835.1). Taxonomy (NCBI): domain Eukaryota; class Phaeophyceae; order Laminariales; family Alariaceae; genus Undaria; species Undaria pinnatifida. Next base: position 3,345,444 of record JABAKD010000023.1, on the reverse strand, counting down.
AGAAGTACTATTGTTCTGCTGTGAGGTTACCAGGTATATGCGTGCGGTGGTTTTCATGATTTATGAGCATTTTCGTATGCTAATTTTGTGTGTACCTGATGTAAACGGTAGTGCTCTGTGCGCGGACAGTTTTATGATCGCGAAGGTCGTATATACATCCATGCATACATATAAGACACTGCGTTATACCATTGTACAACGCAGCTGCGAACGTACTACTGCTCAGATAAGGTTATCATGGTTGGTATAATACGATGTTGGCAAAATTTTGGGCGTTGTGATATGATATTAATATGCGATGGAGTGGAGCATTGATACCGAGTGAAAATATGTTTTGGGCGACTCAGATTGACTGCTGTATGTTGTGTGCTCTTCCGACCTCTCTCCCTCCCTCCCTCCGTAACGAACCAGTTATAGGTACGAGATGGTTCTGATCATCAATCATGTAGCACAAATGCTATGTACGTACTTAAAAGCAGGAGGAGTATAAGTGGAGTAGGTGCTTTAAATACGTAATCATATAGCAGTTACTATGTGCTCTTTGTTGGCAATGTGAAATATGCACCTGCACTTGCCTGATCACGCCATTCGAATCTTGATGGATATATTTATAAATACGTTTTGTCTTTCCGCGCACTACTACTATTGGTTGGTTAAAACGCTGTTCTTGAGGCATTGTTGCTTGGTGATAAAATAGTACACTTCAGAGCTTTCCTTGTGTGGAAACCGCTCGAAGGTTCTTGATTATACCAGCAGCTCGTGGCAAGGGGAGATCACGTTTCCCCGATGATAAGTTGGCGTAATTACTACTGCTGTAAGCTTGAAACCATACCACGCGGTCGGATAAATTACGTTTGCGTATGAATGAGGACTTGAGATTTATTGTTTTAGTTTTAGAGTCAATCTCAATGGTGATACCGTCTCTGGCTGTCTGGCCTGGGCGGCTTTTCTGGTAGTTCGGAAAATACATTGATTGACTGGTTGACCGACTGAAATGAGGATCTGAGATTTATTTTTAGTTTTAGAGTCGATCTCAATGGTGATACCGTCTCTGGCTGTCTGGTCTGGGCGGCTTTTCTGATAGTTCTGAAACTACATTGATTGACTGGTTGACTGATTGAACGAGGATTCGAGAATGGAGGCTATTGAATGAGTTTCTGATTGGGCTGGTGGGGTTAAGGTTGGGTTGTGGTTTTTGAGGGATGGTTTTCGGGCATTGAAATTTCTGCCTGTTTACTGATTAAAGTAGGGAATACATCGTTCGGTATTGAGATTTGTATTGAGGATCTTTCAGGTTTTGAGATTCTTGCAACGTGCAGTAGATCTGGAGTTAGTACTACTGGATAAACTTGTATCGACCTATCGACACCGAGCTGATGGCCGTCTGATTATCGAGGCCATATGCCCCTAGTTTCGGCAGCTGAGTGTCTTGGAAGATTGTTGAAGTTTGAGCCAGTATCGTTTAGATTAAATACTGCTGTGCCAACATGCTCACCCTACGCATTCAAGCTGAGTGTTGAACGGGTTTTTCGAGACCAGGGAAGTAGAGGAATATTGTCTTTGTCTCGTTGCGGTTTTTGATTGATGGCTTTCGGGTACAGAAAATTCTGTCTGTTTACTGATGAAAATAGTGAATGCTACTGTGCGCATAATTCGTATGCTGTTTTTGTATCGTCTCTGCCTCATGCAGCCCAAGACCGTTACATCGGGAAAGCTGTATTGTTGGTTGTCAGGGAGGTGCTGAAGTTAAAGCCAGTATGGTTTAGTTTTTGAATTTGAACGAGTTGGCGTCGACGGCAGGTATTCGGTACGTGAATTTGGGATGTGTGATATTGAATCGGGATGATGATTTGTGGTTTTCGGGACTGCTATGAGGTGTGACCATGCTATGATATTGTGATGCTTTATTGCCATACTGTTCACCATGCAGGGAGGATATTAGTTGATAGGACTGTACGCCTGTTCGGTATGCATACTGCGGATGTGTGGTGTCGCACAGTATCGATTGCAAAGCAGGGAGGATATTGATTGTGCTTGGTACTCGATACAGCAGGTATGATGACGGTTTCATATATTAGGGAGTTCATATACTTGATGAGGCTTTCTCCATCTGTGAGGTCTCGTGCTTGCTGGTGACTTCCCTGACTTGACTGCTTCACTTGCTCGCTGCGCCTCGATGGTGGTCTTCGAAGTCCTATAATATATACATATGTGGTTTATGTCTACAGCTGGAGAATAACAGCACTTGGAGCTCGTCTGTCTGCGCAAGCACCTGTCTGGCGCCTGGGGTCGTATCAACACCCTGTGATTTAGTCCAGCCATGTGTCTGCACCATAACGTTCACGGCAATTTCTGATTTCGGCCCGCATCGTCTGCACGCTTCGCTGACGACATCCGCTACGTTCGAAAATCCTCAGACGTTATCGAATTCACAAGTGACGGAATTGATTTCAAGATCCTCCAAACCGAGACTGAATATGGGTCTGGCGAGTACGACTTCACCTCGGTGACAGCGCAACAGGATGGGACAGACCCGGTCCTGTTTGAGTTGAACGCAAATGGAGATGTCACAACCATATCTTCGAACGGAGATGTCCAATACCCCCCCCCATCTTCGAACTTCAGGCACCTCCGAACGCCATGGAAGGCCTCCTCAAAGAGGATCCAAACGGAATCGGAGGCATTCTCGATGATTCCCCGTACATCGTGGGACAACTCGTTGACAATGAGGGGAGAGACAATCCTGGAAGACAAGGAACTTGGAAAAAGGCGCCTTTCTGAGACTGCTGAAGAAATTTGCGCAGCGGTGGCGGAGCTAATCTGCGATATCAGCATAGGTTTTGCATGCCGATCACTGGCCTTTCAAAACGCTTTAATCCAAACTACCGGCGGAACGATATGTTTGGCGCTGCAAGGTACAGTGTGCACTCTCGGAAATAATTTAGCCCAGGCATGCGAGAACATAGTTGACTGCGAAGGCGACCCGCATATGCGAGGGCTCCACGGCCAGAAATTCGATTTCTCCGGACAAGATGGGGCTTGGTACGCCACTTTGCATGACGAACTGTTCTCTGTGAATATGAGAGTGACGGCGCCCATTGCTGACCTAGACAAGATCACCTACATCACCGGCCTGGGTGTATCCATCACGGACGCCAGCAGTGTTGTTCGCACGGTGGTGCTGACGGTAGACAGTCCTTTGGAGATGCAGTCTGAGTGCCCGAATGTCGGGGAGGCGTGTCTTGCAGACGGAGCGTTGACCGTGGAGTTGGACGGAATAAAAAGGACAACACCAGGAGAGGTGCGTACGCGCCGCGTGTGAGGTATATGAATGTACAATTGAGGTGCGCATGTGATCCACGGAAATATACTGTCCATACCGTGGAGAACGTGCTTGTCTGCCTATAGGAATAGGCATTTTCGTACCGGACTACTTCGAGTAGCTCCATGTAAAATATCAGCGACAACGGGTGTGTGCGTCCGTAGGCGGTTTCGCGTGTTTGTGTTCTTGGTGTGGGTTGAACGCAGTTTTGTTGAACAATATTTTCTGTAGGCCGCATCGACGGAACTTAGTATCGTGCTTCGAAATCGGACCAACGCTAGACGGCCGGGAGTCTTGCTCCTCGGCAAAGGTACAGCCCTCTTCGTAGTCAAAAGCTGCTACATGCTCTGTCCATTGTGCTGGAGAACGAATGGTGTGCGGGAAACTCCCCACTCGCTGGTGCTCTTACCTACTGTTCCCTCACAATGCACACAGGTACCTCTTGGTGGAGGCGTGTTTTTCTCGGCTGCAAACATTCCCGGTGAATGTCGCTCCTTCGGGTTCGAAAAGTACTGGCAGAAGAAAGCAGCAGCTCAAAACACCCTCGTTGCCTCTGACACACGCCGTCTAAACATAGAGCCAGCTAGCCTGTGGATCCTGTCCGATGAACACAAGACCAACCCTGTCGAATGCCGGGCCTACGTGCGGAGAAGCATGAACGAAGGCACTCTTTTCGACCACCAGTCGGAGCACACGTCAATCCAGATCAGGTCGGGTGATTTGTCCATCCGCGTGAACCACGGGAAGATTCATCAGGTGGCCATGCGCGACCCAAGCGACCAGTATGATTTGCCTGACCACATCGCGTACCAGATGAACATCGAGTTCGAAAGGCTCAATATTGGCGACAACCCACAGGTAAGATCGAGAGGCTTGTCTACCTTGCGTGCAGGGTATGTCTCTATCTGCATTCGGAAGAGAAGGTAGCCGGTGCTGTCACAGATCATACGTGTGTCGGGTACTGCAACGAACGCAGGACCATTTCACCGTCAGCACTGTCGCGGGCAGGAGCTGGCCGATACCTCAACCACGCCGTCATTCGAGCCTCCACTCCGATCGTTTCACTATCTTCAGCTTACACTTTACGATCGCCGTCGTATTCCCCAGGGTGTGATCGGAGCCACTGCTCACATCACCAAGGACGAGAACGGGGAGGACATCATGTTTGGACCCGACGCCATTCCGGGAGAAGAGGAAGATTACCGTGTATCGGGTCCTCTGTACACTCACTTCGACGCTTTCACATCTTAACTCCGCCTGGCGCTGATGATTCAAGGTGGGGGATTAAACATTTTTCTCATGTATGATAGCTGAAGCGACGTCCGTTTTCAGAGGGTAACATTGACTTTGATCTAGTGTGGAATATCACACCTGGGGCGCAATCGATATGGAGTGCTGCGAGCAACAGGCCCTGGGACGCGGCCTATGATCGGATTTTGTCGTCGATATCTGGCAGGTCGTTTTGAGAGGATAGGTAGAGTCCACACCGGCGAAGGCCGCGGATACTGAGATTGAAGAGTTAACGAAAAACTCATTCCACATGCCGCAAGGCTCTTCTTCTAGTCCCCTGTATAGTACAACTTACTGTTTTTCAAATTGCTGGGAGATTCGGCTTGTAGCCCCACCGCCCTGCACCTCGCTGCCCCGGCGAGGCGCTAGCGACGAACCAGGTCAATTACGTCTACATCAACAAGATGTATTGTGGCATGTCTGAACCGGGTGCCCAATAAGGCTACTGCTGTGTAACTCAAGGACTTTGTTAAAACGTAAACACTTAACCCGGCCACAAGCCGTGTTATATATGTATGCTGTAGCGAGCGTTACCCAAATTTCGCACACACCGAGGCATCGGGTTTAGAATATTTCAAGCTTGTAAAAACACCACGCAGGGTGATATATATATCTTGTTTGAGATTGCATCTTGACCTCGGAGTTGAATCAGCCCGTCCCGGCGACAACTCGTCGATGGAGTTAGCTGTAGGATATTCGTAGAGTGCTTGCCCGGATGCCCTGATCGTCTCACGGTCTGACATGTACATTATCTTCGTTTCACTAGAAGACAGGGAGGAGAGAATGAGCACAGAGCGGAGTGCTGGAGCTCCCGTCTCAAAAGAATAGACTAATTGCATAAAACCCCTACGAATATATACGCCATCCTCTACAACTCTTGTAACCGACGTGCTGTGAGGATCCAAACTAACACCCTCCCTGGTTCTTCACGGCGGAGACGAGATCGAGATCGAGAGGACATCCAAAACAACAAGCTAGGACCTAAGAACAGTCAACGACAGTCCCGCAGGAGGCACCCAGCCACCGGGTCAAACCCCCTATGTAGCCCACATCTTTCAAACCATTGCGTTTGTAACAATGGCCGCATTCAAAGGATGTCCATGTATTGATTGTGCTTTGTACTCGATACAGCAGGTATGATGACGGTTTCATATATTAGGGATTTCATATACTTGATGAGGCTTTCTCCATCTGTGAGGTCTCGTGCTTGCTGGTTACTTCCCTGACTTGACTGCTTGACTTGCTCGCTGCGCCTCGATGGTGCACTTCGAAGTCCTATAATATATACATATGTGGTTTATGTCTACAGCTGGAGAATAACAGCACTTGGAGCTCGTCTGTCTGCGCAAGCACCTGTCGGGCGCCTGGGGTCGTATCAACACGCTATAGCTCGCTAACGATTTCAGGCCGCTAGAGACAGCAGGAAGACGAGATGGAAGGGGCTGCAACTGCGATGCAGGTTTGCAGCGCTTCGAGAGGAGATGCAGGAGATGAGGAGGGAGTTAGCAGCAGTGCAGCTGACAGCCCTTCGGAGGAAGATGATAGCGAAGCTGCGTGCCACGCCAAGCGAGGCCCAGCGCGCTGATTCGGAGACGGCAACGGCAGAGCAGAGGAGGAAAGCAGCTGGGACATCAGTGCGACAAGAGCAGGAGGCTCGAGCCGGCACGTTGGCCACTGCTGCAAACCATACCCGCTCTGCGCCCACCCCCGAATTTGATGAGGAAGCGACGAGAGGAGAAAAAGGAGAAGATATGGGTGACGAGGACAGAGAAGAACAAGCTGAGGAGCTTAGTGGAGTGCAGACCTCTCGGAGCGGCAGCAGTGCACAGGATGGGCAGAGGGCCCTGCCGCAGCTGCTTCCGATTGAGAGAAGCCCCTTTGAGCCGGTTTGTTGGGTGAACCCGGGCGCGCAAGAGCAGGTGGCTCCGTTTGCGCGCCACGCTGGAACCCACCCCGCGGTGACGAAGGAACCGTCACACGCGGAAGAGCAAGAGGTCGGAGAGATGGTTTTATGTGCGAGTGGAAGGGGGTCTCAGGAGGAGGAAAGTAGAGTAGGAGTCGGGGATGACGGCGTTGGGATGGTCGAGGGGCAGGAGCATCAGCCGTTGCCACCGCCCCTGCCGCCACCGCCGCCTCTACCACCGCCTCCGCCAACGCCCGCGGAAGGCACGCGTGCAGACCTCGAGGCGGAGCAGCACGCCCTGGTAATGGCGAGTCGCTTGGCGCTGGCACACGGAGCCCTGTTATCATTCGAGCAACGGAAAGAGGAGGAAGAGGAGGAGAAGGAAGAGGAGGAGCAGCAACAGCAGCAGCAGCAGCAACAGCAGCAGCAGCAGCAGCAGCAGCAGCAGCAGCAGCAGCAGGGGAGCAAGTACGGGTGGGGCGGCGGCAAGCAACACCACCTACAGCAACGTTGTGTTTGGATCAGCATGGAGGCTGAACCGCAATGGCGCCTGGTTGCTGGGCTCATGCCTCCGTTCAGCCCTGATTGAGGTATACGCTGTGTTCGTGCTGCCTGATCGATTGCCTTTCCCCCTGCTTTTGATTATGTTTTTGATGATACGTACGAAGATGCCGCTACTGCTGTTCAGGTATATTAATAGTAGGTGTGTCGTAGAATAGGCTTGTTTGGACCACCTATCATTATACTGTGAATACGAATAGTTGGTTCTGTTGTCTTTCGTTATTTTGCGCGGGAAGATGGAATACGTACTTGGGTTGGGGCTTGGGGAGGATGAAATATGATGCACGGATGATAGTATTGATTGAGTACGCACGTGAACGAGCACTTGACGAGCCGACATTGTTTTGTTTCGGTTGTGTGCTTTGCTTCGAACGCTGTGCTACCACACTGCACGTACTAACCTTGTCAGAGAGCAACACATCAGTATACGTGTTGTTTTTGTTTTTGTTTATTTCGTATTTCTCTCTTCCAATGTATTTCTGTTGCTGACGTATGTATGTTGTGCCTGTTGTACCCAGTACTAGGCCATGACATTGCGTTGTCGAATGCATTACGATGCATTATCTCTGTGTCGTAGCTTGTGACCACAGAGCTGATCTTTCTAGGGTGAAGAATCAGTACGGACACTGGGTGTGCTGGATGTCGACGAGTAGAAGAACGGTTTAATGTGAAGAACACACACACACACATACGTATGATAATAGCCGACATGCAGCAATTCTGCTGTAACTTTTACTTGGACCTGTAATCAACAGGGAAAGGTACTTTTTTTTTTTTTTTTAGCACACTTTCACTTTCCAGCATCTGGACAAGCAGTGGTCACAGGTGTCATCCCTTCTCCTCCCCGGTTCTTGCCTTCAATATTTATCGCGCATAGGGTTCAGCAATCCCACTGCTCGTCGATTGTTCATCGAATGTTGCTGATTCACGCTCTCGCGCTTTCCGCAAGTCAATTTGTGCACAAGAAAAAGCCCAACGAATTTATACGAGTATGCACTCGGCGGGGCTCGAACTCACGAAACTGACCTATACCAGGCTCGAGGATAACCTGATACGCCACCGGGGCGACCGGTTTTCACTTGGAACATGCTCATACGGTTATTTTGTCTCTCTGTGATGTTTTTGCTATTTGTACGAGAAGTACTATTATACTGCTGTGAGGATACCAGGTATATGCGTGCGGTGGTTTTCATGATTTATGAGCATTTTCGTATGCTAATTTTGTGTGTACCTGATGTAAACGGTAGTGCTCTGTGTGCGGACAGTTTTATGATCGCGAAGGTCGTATATACATCCATGCATACATATAAGACACTGCGTTATACCATGGTACAACGCAGCTGCGAACGTACTACTGCTCAGATAAGGTTATCATGGTTGGTATAATACAATGTTGGCAAAATTGTGGGCGTTGTGATATGATATTAATATGCGATGGAGTGGAGCATTGATACCGAGTGAAAATATGTTTTGGGCGACTCAAATTGACTGCTGTATGTTGTGTGCTCTTCCGCCCTCTCTCCCTCCCTCCGTAATGAACCAGTTATAGGTACGAGATGGTTCTGATCATCAATCATGTAGCACAAATTCTGTGTACGTACCTAAAAGCAGGAGGAGTATAAGTGGAGTAGGTGCTTTAAATACGTAATCATATAGCAGTTGTTACTATGTGCTCTTTGTTGGCAATGTGAAATATGCATCTGCACTTGCCTGATCACGCCATTCGATTCTTCTTGATGGATATATTTATGAATGCGTTTTGTCTTTCCGCGCACTACTACTATTGGTTGGTTAAAACGCTGTTCTTGAGGCATTGTTGCTTGGTGATAAAATAGTACACTTCAGAGCTTTCCTTGTGTGGAAATCGCTCGAAGGTTCTTGATTATACCAGCAGCCCGTGGCAAGGGGAGATCACGTTTCCCCGATGATAAGTTGGCGTAATAACTACTGCTGTAAGGTTGAAACCATACCACGCGGTCGGATAAATTACGTTTGCGTATGAATGAGGATTTGAGTTTATTGTTTTAGTTTTAGAGTCAATCTCAATGGTGATATCGTCTCTGGCTGTCTGGCCTGGGCGGCTTTTCTGGTAGTTCGGAAAATACATTGATTGACTGGTTGACCGACTGAAATGAGGATCTGAGATTTAATTTTAGTTTTAGAGTCGATCTCAATGGTGATACCGTCTCTGGCTGTCTGGTCTGGGCGGCTTTTCTGATAGTTCGGAAACTACATTGATTGACTGGCTGACTGATTGAACGAGGATTCGAGAATGGAGGCTATTGAATGAGTTTCTGATTGGGCTGGTGGGGTTAAGGTTGGGTTGTGGTTTTTGATTGATGGTTTTCGGGCATTGAAATTCGGCCTGTTTACTGATTAAAATAGTGGATACTGCTGTGTGGATATACTGTTCTTGGTTCTTGGTCGACCTGTTGACACCGAGCTGATGACCGCCTGATTAGCGAGGCCTTATGCCCCAGTTGCGGCAGCTGAGTGTCTTGGAAGATTGTTGAAGTTTGAGCCAGTATGGTTTAGATTGTGGTATTTGAATTTGAATGAATGTGCTTGAATTTCTGGTATTCGGTACTTTGAATTTGTTTGAGGTTTTTATTAATCTTGTGGTATTCGGTACTTTGAATTTGCTTGAAGTTTTGGGACAATGTGGTCCACATTCGGTACGTGAATTTGGAATGTGTGATATTGATTCGGGATGATGATTTGTGGTTTTCGGGACAGCTATGAGGGGTGACCATGCTATGATATTGTGATGCTTTATTGCCATACTGTTCACCATGCAGGGAGGATTTTAGTTGATAGGACTGTACACCTGTTCGGTATGCATACTGCGGATGTGTGGTGTCGCACAGTATCGATTGCAAAGCAGGGAGGATATTGATTGTGCTTGGTACTCGATACAGCAGGTATGATGACGGTTTCATATATTAGGGAGTTCATATACTTGATGAGGCTTTCTCCATCTGTGAGGTCTCGTGCTTGCTGGTTACTTCCCTGACTTGACTGCTTGACTTGCTCGCTGCGCCTCGATGGTGCACTTCGAAGTCCTATAATATATACATATGTGGTTTATGTCTACAGCTGGAGAATAACAGCACTTGGAGCTCGTCTGTCTGCGCAAGCACCTGTCTGGCGCCTGGGGTCGTATCAACACCATGACCAGAACCTAACATGCCACGTATCGCCTAACTCACCCATGCCCCTCAAAGTAGCGTGGAGTGAAGGCCTGACAAACTATTCCTTGTATGACTCAAACATGGTGCTCGTCGAATATTGCTTATACCCTTTACCAATCCTCCATCGGTGGGTTCAACAAAAACTTTCGTTCAGATTTAAACGGGGTCTCAGCAAGGCATTTCGTCAAAATATCTGTGTGCAGCTTTTCCGAAGCTACGAATTTTATGTCAATCTTCTTGGCACGAAGTAATCATCGAACAAAATGGAAACGCACGTCTATGTGCTTGCCCCGCGCAGAAATAAGAGGAATTTCAGCCGATGCTCTGGCCCCTGATTAACTTCATAACCTCGGACACACGATCTGCTTAGTTCTGAACAAATAAACGACAAGACTGCGCCTGTGAAAAGAGCTTCCTTCATTCCTTCACCCGGGGTTATATACTTTGCCACTGCTGTAGACAACGTAACGCTCTTCTGTGTGCTACTTACCAAATTGACAGGTACCACACCCCAACGTGTTTACGATCCCCGACAACGATCGCCTGTCGTTAGATTTGTCTGCGTAGTCGGCATCACCATATGCAGTGAGATCCAATCTCGAACGCCTTAAAATGCCAAACCCATACCCCTTGTACCGTGGGGGTAGGCCATAACCTTCAAACCTGCTTTCCAGTGCCTGTAAGTGGGGCTGTGAGAATGTCACGCCACGGCACGGACGGCGTTCGAGATGTCCGGCCGGGTCATGGTCGACAGCCACACCAAACTGCCCACAGCCACCCTGCACAGTTGGTCACCTCTTGTTTCGCCCTCCTCTCTTAGACCTGGTTCAACGCCAGGGGTCGAGGTGATGACAGACGACGAGTTCACACCAAAACCGATTCAACTTCGTCGTGATCTCTAACGTACTCATTTCCCAGATACGCTTGAAAGCACAACCAGTACACCAAGTCAACTTACCGAGGTTATTCTTGGGGAATTTAGTATTTAATGCGGCATGATGGTCTCTGCATGCTTCGTCCGATGCCGCAATGGCTATGTAATCTATATGAACGTCCATAACTCAGTAGTACCTTACTATGCACAACCATGCGAAAAACGCAACAATCAGCCCTACACTGCTCCTTACCGTATTCCACCACGGTCTCTACCAGTGATCCGCCCCGCTGTCGTCCGCAACTTTTTAGATCATACAGTGATCTGTTGAGGCGAACAATGATTCCTGACTTGTCATCACACCCATTTGGGCAGTTTCATGAATATCTCGGTGTCGAGGTTTTCGCCCAACAATATATTGTGCAACGTCTAAATGAAAAAATGTTCAGGATTTGCTCATTTGCAACGGCCGCCAGAAGTACGACTGACGCTGACGATGGGTGATGCAAAAGTTTGGAAATCTACGTCTTGCACCTGGCTACAGCCCTTAGCCACATTTTTTTCTTTCGTCTTCCCTGCCATACCATGTTTTCCAGCCTTGTAGGAGAATACCCACTTCGTGCCGACAGGTTCCGCTCTTGTGACGGTGGCGCGTACGTATGTTCCGGTCGTTTTGTGACCGTCCAATTTACTTTTCATGTCCTCTCACCACACCGCTTTGTACAACGAACGCTCTACAACTCCCTCGGGCTGCGGGGGCGATATTACATATACTGGGAAGCCACTCGGTATGCACACGTTTGAGCCCCCTTTGGTTTTCTCCACAGCGGGTCTTCCAGCCATCATGGTCATTGCGTCCTCCGTCGTCCAGGATGTATTCTTCAGTACATCTCGAATTCCGTCCACTTTGGCACTGCCGCATGCATCGCGTAGTCGGTCACGCGCTGACGATGAGCAGGTTCAGCATGCAGGCGATGGCTCTGACCCCGTGCCCGGCCCATTACCTCATTACGTCGGCGGTAGCCATCCCTAGCCACGGAGTTCGTATGCTCCCCTCCGCGATAAGACGGCGGGGGGATACTCGTCGTTCCCTTGGTCGGTGCCGGAGGCTGCTGATGGGCCTGTCTCGTTTTCAGCCCGGCCTGCACGGACCGAGGAGGCATCCACAGCGCTCCCATGAAACGAATTCATCGTCTCGACCGTTTCGACTCTCTCTACCGAGACCGAAGAGCAGTCAGCCGCGCCCCTTCGAGACGAGTCAATCGTTTCGGCTGTCCCGTGGCTAGCATCGCCGGCGGCAGGTGTCTCCTGTGAGCCCTCCCGCAAGGACGCGTTCAGAACAAACCCTCACGTCAAGTCGAGGTCAGTCAGGCGATATATACCTTCGTCTTGCTCGTCCATCACCTTCCCCCCCCCCATCTCGACTAGACGTGCTCTCGTCGTCGGCCTCGGACCTCCCCTCATCCCGACACAGGGTGTCATGAATCTGGGCAGGCGAAGGTCGTACAGGCCATACGCGTTGTCAGGTAACGTGACGCGTGATTAGCAGAATACGGTGTTTGGTCACCACTCCCGGGGGTGGTTACGCGCAAGGCCCAGGTCAAACACACTCATGTGCTTTCACCTGTGATTTTGTTTTCCTTATTCATCTTGCAAACGCCAGGCTTGAGGACAGGTAGGAGAACTACCGGGGAGGATTTACCCCACCACATCTCGTGCGGCGACTTGTGAGCGGGGTTAGCGGATGTTGCCGTCCGGGTCAAAGCATCGCAACGCATCGGCACACAACGATTCCGTTGCCGGCCATTGCGCCTGGGGGAAAAACTCACGAGCCTGGATTTGACCGCTATTCCGGTCGTCTCATTCAAGCCTTGCGCGCGTTTGGCTACACCATTGAATTAGGGACTTTCCGACGTGGTCAATTCCTGCTTGATGAATCGCAATCCACATACGTCGCGAAACGTTCCCCCACGAAGTTCGCTCCCCCCCCCATCGGATCGGACGACCACCACCTGCGTGAAGGGACACCATCTGCACGAGAATCCGTGGGGAACAGCATACACGTTTCCGCGGCGTCACGTTGTGTGGCGCAGAAAGTACGCTCACGTATACCGTGAAAAATAGTATTGCACGATAAGAATATAACGTTTAGCCTCGTGAGACTGTACCATCTTAGGCCCACTCAAATACACAAAAATCCTCCCGAGCTTGTTATCTGCTCGAGTGTGTGTGGACTGTTTTATACCTCGGCGGAGACCCTTCGCCATGGACCACCCTTTGCACTCCTGCAGGTTTCCCTCGCGGACGATCCCTTCCTGTAATGCGGTCTTGGCGGGCAGTGCCTCGTGGGAGTGCCCAGCCGCGCAGTGGTAGTCGTTTATGTTGACAACGGGCTTGTTTGGCAGCTTTCCCAGGGCGAGTACAGCACAGACATTTACCCTAGTGCTGCAGTCGACCCGGTAGCCGTAAAGGCTGTACAGGTTCCCGTCCAATGGAAACGCGATCGAACGCTCAGACTTGAGCTTGACTACAATACCGGCGGCACGCCCTTCAAACGTGTGACCGTTCTTCACGATATGGGGTTGGGAAAGTCGATGGTATCGTTGGTCTGGCACGTGCGCAATATTTGTCAGCATTACTCGTACGAAACCGTTTCCGGACCGAAATTTAAACTTAATATCGCCATATCTTTTGATCGTGCGGGTTGCGACGTCAGCAATGCGCAGTTTTTCAAATTGCACTCTCTGAAGGTAACCATGCCATCTGCTGAAGACGATATATGAGTAGACGCTCCACCATCGTAAACCCAGGGCTTATCCCCTACCTGCCAAGCCGACCGCCCTTCCCCCTCTCAGCCCAAAACGTAACAAAACTCGCCTGTCGATCCGGTCTTGAAAGGTGAAGCCCTGACCGTATCATCAACAGCATCGTCGTTCAACGCCGCCAACACGGCTTCTTCTTCTGACGTGGGGGACACATCAGATGCGTGCTCCCGTCCGTGGCATCGGCTGCATAGCCCCTCCGTACAGTTAACCCTCCAATGGCCCTTCATGCTACAGCTGTAGGATCTCACCTGAGATGTACCGTTTTCGACGGCTTTGGCGCTGCTGACATCGCCGACGGCGGCCGCGACCGAACCACGACCGTCCTCGTTGGTGCCTAAACCGCCGCGTCCTTGCTGTCCCCGACGTCAATCTTTTCCTTTACCGCGGCCTCCACCTTTCGCATGGGCACCGACGCCGGCCCCTTTTCCACGGCCACCACCGCCGTTGCCGGCGAACATTGCAAGGCCGGCATGGCCATCATTGGACCCCATCTTCCTTCGTCCAGAATGTCGGTTGTGCTGCCCTCGTACAGCCTTGATGATGTCATCGCGGCCGATACTGTGACGAGATGCAAGGTTCCTTACCCCCACCTCGTATTCGGCAGGATGGGCGTCAATGAATATTGTGTACAGCATGTGGTCATCGAGGGTCATTCCTGCTGTACGCGTTTCTGGGGCAAGACATTCGATCCTGCCTCTGTTCTCGAGAGGCTTACCCTCTGGCGCTATCTTACAACTATTTAGACGTTGGGAGAGGTAGAATTTGCCCCCCGTCGTTTGAGGGCCGTGCCACGCAAAGAGCGCATCCCACGCTTCTCTCGGCGAAGTACACCTGTACAAGATACTGTTGCCGCTCTTGCTCTTTAGAGTGTCGACAGGAAATTCCACGCCGGTGCTTGTATGTGTACATCTCGCGGTTGTATCCTCTGTCCTGCCCAGTGTTCAGTATCCAATTCCCCTAAGGGAATGTGCTGGGGTGAACCCAGCACATTTCGCGTGGTACCCGGCGTCTCTGGTCCAGGCAGTGAACTCGGGCATTTCCCCACTAAAAGTTGGAACAGCGGTATGTGTGAGAGCAAGTCTAGACAGAGGCGTACCATATCCTATTCCCAACTCACCGCCGGGGTATGACCCCCATTGTCCAGCCCCCCATGGCTGATCTGACTGACCCCTTGCTGAGGAAATAAAACCCCGACAGGAACTGCTGCTCCCCTGCCTCCCGTCACTCCCACATTACCCGAAGCATCTTCACAAAAAATAGTCTCTCTGATTTCTGATGTATCTCCTCGTGCTCTGCCGCCAGCAGTAGAAGGAATAGTACAAATAATTATTAGTGTAGCAATGGGTTCAGCCCCTCGCTGGCTCTTCCATTCAGCAACGCTGCAGTCAGCGCTGCTGGACTCCGATAGGTCGTTGTTGCTCATGAGCACGGCCGTAATCTCTCACATTTCGTGCGAAGTCGATGCTTGCTCCTCCTCCATAATCAACTGAAGCTCGCTCCTTAGTTGCTGAACCTCATCCGAGGAGTCTCCCTCCTGTGCAGACATCCTTGGCTCCTGGTACCAGAACCCATACTTTGTAGAATACTGAAGAACCTCACGCATGTGTTCGGAGAGTCCGAGCCCGGATGTCCTGACCGCCTCGCGGTCTGACAAGTGTTCTTATCTTCGTTCTATTGGAGGGCAGAGAGGAGAGAAGAAGCACAAAGCGGAGCGCCGGAGCTCTCCTCTCATGAGAAAACTTGCATCAAAACGACTACGACTATGATATACGCAATCCTCTACAAACTTCTTAACCGTCGTTCTGCGACCATCCAAGTTGGCATAGGATGCGTTCAACAATATACAATTGCCGTACTCGTACTCGAACACGTGTAATATACTTGGTATCCTTGTCCCTACTATGTTCAACGAGTTGTTGCTTCTTCCACATTTTTATAGCACAAATGCTGTGTCGTACGAGTACGAGTACTGCCTTGCCGCACGAGCACTTTGCAATTTTAGCACGTAATACGTCCACACTTTCTGCTGCGGCCGGGGGTTGAGCTTGACCGATTTGGCTCACCTTTTGCTGGGGGGGGGGCGTTTGCTGCACCCGAAGGTACGGTGGCCTTTATCGGCCCCCCTCTTTGCTGAAATCGGATCAATGATTGGATTAATTTCCGGCATTCCGATTGACTAGTGTTGTCGAAAATATCACAAGTACACCGGCCAAATTTATATGCAAGTCGACAATATAGGAAGAGACGTCAGTGCGGTACTCGATGGCTGCAGTAACAGCACTATCATACTGGTCAAACACACGCTTCAACAGCACGAGTTCACGCTGTATACCCCGAATGCATATCCGTACTTACACAGAAAGCGACCTAGCTTCTGCAAGTACGTAACATTCCGTACTCGTGGGTCGCAAAAATGCGCTGCACCAACTTCCGTACTGGGTATACCAGTCCGAAAACAACGCATTTTTAAGAGACTATAAAAATGAGTACAGCTTGTTTTGCTGGGAAGTGCCAGGATATGTTTCCAGGCTTGCACTGTTCACCACGGTCACCGCCTTCTAAGCAAAAGCACCAGTACTGACCGTGCTTTTGGGCTCGTATTGTGTTCTGCTGTTCAGGTGTGTGCCTGTGCTGCTACAGTATGTCCCTGAAAGCAAAAATTATCCACACGTTTCAAGTTCATTCTGTCGATTCGACGCAAGACATTCATAAAAAGTCGACCCCATCAGCAGTTTCTGCAGTGCAGATTTCCGATAAATATTTCAGTCTGTCATCAGACTTGCTGAAGGTTTCATCACAAAATGTGTAAAGTTTTGAGTCTTGCCATATCAGGTAATAGCTGTTGGTCGACTCACGCTGTGCGTCCACCAATATCACGCTTAGGACCCGTTTTCAGTTATTCCATGCGGCACTACCAGACTTTTCCTTAATTCTACAGTGGTAGACCTCTCGCGAATATTCTTCGATTTTTGTATTGTCTGTCACTTCCAACTTATGGCCACTCCCCAAATGGTTCGGCCCTAAACCCTAGTTCGCATCGACTATTGAAAATACAACCGACACCTTGCTCTGCTGTTTGGATATAATCGTCGTTGGTATTCATAGCGTAAACATAAGTCAATGCTGACACAGCCGAACACGAGACTTTGATAGTCCCGGCGCGACCTACTGACTCGGTCGGCAGGTACCAAGTATGAACCAGGCACCGTGTAGGTGTTGCGACTCTTGCCAACGAGTCTTTGTTCGCCCTTAAACGTGGTATCACCACAAACCAACCGTATCTACGTACGATGCCCCGTTCCGCCGGAATGCCTGCTCGTCGAACAGGTCGTGGAGGTCAGCTTGACTGAATTCGTCGCCATGGCGTTGCGGATATGTACATCAAGCGCGAACATCTCCGGTCTAGCAGCGCCAAATCGTTCACTTCTTCCCAACCGAGGCTGCAGTTGGTCCAAGACCCGCGATAGCCTCTGGTTGTTCCGAAAAATCAGCCGTCGCGCTTTCAGAGAAACATTAAAGTTGTCCGGTTCTCCGACGGCCCGGGGCCAGTAGCAAAAGATATTCTTCCGTCACCATACACAGTTTCACCGATGGGCGACCATGCAGTTCCGCGTTTGTGATACCTCCAGTGCTAGAGATGTGCGTGCTACTTTTCATCCACTCGGCGGAGTCTTTGTCGCCACCAATGAAGCCTTGCTTTCGACCACCGTTGACCAGAGTTCAGTAGTTCATGGGTTGTTGCTGCTGGTATTTGTGTATGGGCTCTTTCAGGCCAGCTGTGACTTCGCGATCGATCTGAGCGTGGTCTGTTGGATCAGAGGCTGGGGTCTAGAGTGATTCGCTTCGATAGATGGTCTCCACGCCGTGGTGATCATGCGACGCCGCAGTACATTGGCCAGGTTCTGTGATTTTTGCCTGATGAACATCTACAACCCGTCGCCGCCCCCCTACAAATGTGTGAGGTTGGCCTCCTATTCGAACGGCAGAGTAATCTGCCTCCCACCGGTTTTACTTTCCCTTGGGCCCGAGTTTCAGGCGGATCTCGAGTTCTGGCAGCAGGTTGTTGACAAAGGTGTCGACGCGCGCGGCGGGTTGCTGTCGGCGCATATTGATGATTTGTTGTTGCGCCCGCCACAACGTACGTTATTCTCGGGGACGCGCGTAAAAAAACCGCCGTCGCGGGATATTGTCTCGAAACCGGTGTTTGCTGGCGCTATGATCTCACGGCCCAGGAACAGTCACGGTTTCGCGGCAAGTGTCTTTCTAGGTATCTTTGACATCTAAGGTGTTTCGGACATGCACCCAAAAACGTTTGGCTGGCTCACACCACCGCTTTAGAAAATGGTGTCATCTCCGAATGTCCTTCATTGAACGATGTAATATGACATATTCTTTGGCGAATGTTGTGGAGAGGTTAACGTGATGTGAAGCAGTATGGTTATCTGTTTGGTCGTCGTAGTACAATGCCTTCGGAAATATGCCTCTCTACGGTGGCGCCGTGCAGTCCATCCATTATTAATAGTGGGTTTCGTTATGGTCTTCTTTCTGGGATGCACGAGCCGGCGTTCGTTCATTAGTCTATACTTTCTGTTTTCTTACACTGTGGCCTGATTTAAATTTGTGTAGAGCCTTCGTTTTGTCTTTGGTAAAAGCTTCAAATGGGGATGCACAACTAACCTCTCGTCTGAGCCACTCTAAGGTACTGTCGAGGTTACGGCTTTCCTACACACCCAGGACAATGTTCCGTTCGGGTTGGCCCCCGGTACCATATTCCCCCTGTTGAGTTCTTGTTTGGCTGTGAAAGCTTGCACCGCGGACAGACACGTTAGCCGTGTGGGGTTCGTCGTCGATGTCGCCCCATTCCCACATTTCTTGGCTGGCTGTACGTTTCTACTCGTGCTCTTAATATTATATTTTTGTGCAACAATAGGTGTATGCTTCCGTTAGCGTAGGAACCCCCCAGCCTCCCTCGGCGTTCCCTTTCAGGCATACGTAAGGGTTCAACTCCCACGAGATGCCTCATCGACTCATATTCAACGTGTAAGGTCGCCATGTAACCTGGATTCCGCGACCTAGGTTCGATTATACGTTTCGTCGACCACTTACTCGACTCCTTTGTGTTTTTGTAGCCATCTCAATGTCGTCGCATGCTCTGCATTTTCGTATGAATATTGAATGGCATTCGGATATAGACTATATATTCCTAATGTCAACCACGTGCCATTGTTCATTACATGTTGTTTATCATGTTGATGTTTTTACGTAATAACGTGGACCTTATCCACGGCGCAGTATCAAACCTCATGTGGGACCGGCATGTCGAAGACGCTCCAGACGAAGCCGATTCACAACGTGGAATTCGGCGTATAAATGGGGTACGAGTGATGTTATACTTTGCAGTAGCTTTTCGGGCCTGGTCTACATATGTCCGGGAAAAAGGGGGGCACAGTATTCTTGGTATGTTTGACATCGGTGTTTTGCGCGCGAGGCTTGTCATTGCAGTTTGGACACGGAGGAGACAAAATATTGATAATTTAAGCAAGCTTCATCGTCACCCCGCGTGGGAATTTTTCATACGAAGGCAACAGTCAACTTGCTCATGAAGAGATCGTTCTCATTCTTCGAAACGGCGATTTGAGTACGCGAGCAGATGCTCCTAGACGTGACCCTGCGTTTTCTCTTCGCGTGGACTACTGCTCGAGGGGTGAACGCGAGTGGCTTGTTGGAGTTAGCAAGCTTTTGGGGGAACGCCCACAGTGCACGATTTCTGTGTGCTCAACGACTTCTGAGCACTTAAAATATTTGCAACGAAGAGATCAACGTGTCTATGACTCAAGCAGATAACGCGGCAATATGTGATATGTGAGTATACGGTAATCTTAGCCCTTTGTTTCCAATTCATCGGTCCAGTAGTGGGCTGCTCCAACAGGGAATACAACCATTAGTTGCCCGCACTGTTTTTGAGTACGCTAGATTCATAGTCGAATTCATTCGCGACTATCCCCTCTAAGGATTTGGTGAAAGCTGTGGACTTTTACGCATTTGGTATAGCAAATATATTAGGCTGTAGAGCATATTGTTTTGAAACGTAGAGTTGAAGTAGATGCCACCGTTGAATGCATGTATCACTATTGTCGGTCGTTTCCGGCTGTCTACGACCGCCATGTAGTGGACCCGCCCCCCCCACACGCCCAAATTCCCACGTGGAACAGTAACAGCTTGAGCCGGTGATTCAAAATCGAAAACATCTGTCTGTCTGTCTGTCTGTCTGTCTGTCTGTCTGTCTGTCTGTCTGTCTGTCTGTCTGTTGTCTGTCTGTCTGTCTGTCTGTCTGTCTGTCTGTCTGTCTGTCTGTCTGTCTGTCTGTCTGTCTGTCTGTCTGTCTGTCTGTCTGTCTGTCTGTCTGTCTGTCTGTCTGTCTGTCTGTCTGTCTGTCTGTCTGTCTGTCTGTCTGTCTGTCTGTCTGTCTGTCTGTCTGTCTGTCTGTCTGTCTGTCTGTCTGTCTGTCTGTCTGTCTGTCTGTCTGTCTGTCTGTCTGTCTGTCTGTCTGTCTGTCTGTCTGTCTGTCTGTCTGTCTGTCTGTCTGTCTGTCTGTCTGTCTGTCTGTCTGTCTGTCTGTCTGTCTGTCTGCCTGTCTGTCTGCCTGCCTGTTTGCCTGTCCACGCGGTCTTTGGACTCAGAGATTTACGCACCGTCTTGAGGTATTTGTACAAAGTGTGGGTGACCCAACTAGCACAATTTCGGATCTCGTGCAACGACAGCCCGTGGCTGTCGCGTGCTGAGCGCTTCCGACATCCTGGATGCTGTCCTCACAACGATGATATCACGCTAGCCCAGAGGTACAGCGTTCTGAGCTTCCTTTTGGCAGCCGATCGGTTTATCAAATCCCTTCCAGACGCAGTTGGGATTTTGCTGGAGGGTTGATTCTAAATGAGTGGGGGCATCAAGGCTCCTTCGCAGCCTGGGAGGACACGATCCCATTCTCTGTCCTCTAAATCGCACCATACCTCTATGTTTCCCACAAAACGAGGATGGAAATGGCGATCCCCCGGGGCGACAACGCCGCTCACGGTGTGACCATCCTGACCCCATCGATGCTCGTGGAGCCTGGGGTGCCTGGGAAGGAAACCCGGTTGTGTATATTTCAACACATGCACACATCCAACAACAACCCGGGGACGAAAACGGCGATCCTCCGGGTCGACAGCCCGCCACATGGTGCGGAAACTCCTTCCTTGTCGGCGAATCACTGATTGGGTGGTGCTCCTAGAGCCATCGTTAGCGGAGAGTTACGCTCGGACCGTCGTCAACGTATCGCCGCACCGGGGCAATGTACTAAGATGCAATAGCCGTAGGATAAATCCATCCACACGTCTACGACTTCAACAGGACGGGGGCGAAAACGGTTAATCTCCCAATCGATACCGCCCCGCACGGTGTGGAAGCTCCACCCTCCTCGGCTTATGGCCGATTGGCTGTGTGTCATGCAGCCACCGCGCGGAGAGAGTTGTCTCTCGGACCAACGTGGAAATCCCCGAAGGGCCTGGGGCTAAAAATATGCAATATCCAAATCATAAACCCTGCCAAAACTTTTTAACATCAACAATCCGAAGACGAAACCGACTACCCCCCGTGTCGATATTACCCCGCAAAGCTTAGAAACCCCATCCCTATCCGATGCTTTTTGATCGGCTGGAGCTCACATACAGCGCGCGGAGAAAGTTGCCTCTCGGGCCACCGTCGACATCCCTCCGCATCCAGGAAATATATTGTTCCATCCCTGGGTCAGAAATTCCTCCGTGCACCAGAACCTGCCACTACCCGGCGACCACAACAGTGGCCATCTTGGTCGAACCTTGCGCACACGGTGTGGATGCCCACCCTTATCGGCTTATGGCCCATTCTATGTGTCTCATGGAGCGAACGCGTGTGGATAGTTACCC
This sequence comes from Undaria pinnatifida, assembly GCA_012845835.1. NCBI lineage: Eukaryota > Phaeophyceae > Laminariales > Alariaceae > Undaria > Undaria pinnatifida. The sequence goes on along the minus strand of JABAKD010000023.1, from coordinate 3,323,535 downwards.
CTCGGACCAACGCTCAGATTCCGACTCACGCCGGGTGGTAAATATGACATCTCCTGATCAGAAATCGTGTAAATATTTGCTACTCTAACAGTGCGAGGGCGAAGGGGGTGACCCCTGTGGCCGACACAGCCCCGCACGTCCTGGAACCCCCACGCCCCTAAGCTAACTGCTGATTCGCTGGGGCACATAAAATCTACGCGCGCGTAAACGGCTTGTCCTTGGGCCAACGTCGACGTCTCCCACCATACTTAGGGAGAACATGGTTCCATCCTTGGATCTTAACTCTGGCACCATACATCTGCAACTCGAACAGCCCGGGACGAAACCAGTCATACCCAGCCTCCCACGGTGTAAAACCTCTCCCACACTCTATCGGCTAATCGGTGATTGGTTGTGTCTCATAGAGCTATATCATGGGCGAAGATTGCACCACGGTCGAATGTCGACGTCCCAATGTAGCCGGCGAGGATATGTTCCCATCCCCGGATAATATACTCCTCACTACATGCACAACTTCAGCGGAATCCGTACCAAACAGAGACCCTTCTAGCCTTACCGCTCCGAACCTTGTGGAACCCGCTCTCCACCCGCATCTCGTCGGCGATCTCGATTAAGAAGGGCTCATAGAGCAAGCGTGCGGGGACTATTTCCACTCCTGACCACGTCGACGTTTTCCTGCAGCCGGGGAGAACGTCTCCGGACAAGAAATCCCTCAAGACCCTCGGGGCAATGTCGACGTTCCGCTTAAACATGAAATAATGAAACCCTCTCCGCGAATTAGTTCCATTTCCAAACTAGAACTTTCTAAGGCCCTGTAACTTTAACAGCCCAGGAAAACAACGAAGACCCCCTCTGTCGATACCGCCTGGCACGGTGTGCAAACCCCACCCCTCTAGACTCATCATTTTTTGGGTGGGGTTAGTAGAGCGAGCACGCTGCGAGCGATGCGTGTCGAGAGCATGTCGATGTCTCTACACATTCGGGGCCGGAAAAGATCCCATCTCGGGATCCGAGATCATTTCATAAATCTACAACTCCCACAACTCGCGGACGGAAACAACGATCGCCCGGGTCGATACCTTCCTCCATCGGGTGGATTTCCTACCGCCATCCACTGCTTGCTAAAATTCTGGGGAAGTTATAATCACGACTATATAAACGCGATTCAAATCACAACTACAAGGGCGTTCATGAGCCATCCCCGGGTTTCAGAACTTGTATTTCTTATGTTTCCATCGCACCCGTCATTTCCAACGCACCAGCGCTGCCCCATAAGTCAGCTTGCAAATACAGCGAAGCTATGCAGCTGTGTATATACACCGTGACCTTAGGAAGGGTGTATCACTAAAAACCACTCGCCCAATTTGGTCGCCGCCCTCTCACAGCTCTCGAAACATGCACCACGAGCGTTGTTACCCCAACCTTTCCCATCCCTAACCCAACCCACAACCCAACCCAGCGCCGAAGCGCGTGGCCTGAAACCCGGGGATGGCTCCTTAACGCCTCCGTTGTCGTGACATACATAACGACTATATAATCACGACCATATGTTCGTGATTTTCGACTCCAATTTATATATTTCTACGGCTCACGAAAGCAGCGCGTGTGGCGGGAACTTCGCCTCGGGACAGCGTCGGGGTACGGACACACGTTCGGTAGCAATAAAATATCATCGCAGAACCCAAAATTGTTCCATGTACCCTTCGAATAACCCCCTAACGAGCACTGTGATCGCCCGGGCCGGTAGGCCGGCTCGCACGATCTGGGAACATCACACCCGCTCGACGGTTTGATGATCGACCAACGTGCGCTGGACCCGGGTACTGACGACAGTTGGAATATTTCCAGTTCGCGACCGATATATGCAGCAGCTAATCGTAGTTTATACCGCTCTAGCAGTTGTAGCAGTGATGGTAATGTTATAACATGTGCTTTGCCATGTAGTTCATGCCATGTACGTAAATGCTGCCACTCGCTGTCTGTGGACATAAATTTAAAGGTCGTACAAGGGTTGTCTCGACGTTACGTTAATAACCCAACGGTGCAGCGCTTTCGTTCACAGCGGTACACCACAGCACACTATATCAACCAAGAGGATCACTACGCCCTGCCCTAAACAGGAGTAATACCACTACGTGGGTAGCAACGATCTGGCACCAAGGGCGGACCCGCCAACGTACCGTTAGTGCGTAATAGAGCATCAACACGGGTCACAGTGGTTGAGAGTAGTGGCGGTCGGTCTCCCTCGATGTTGGCCGATTTCGGACTAGTTTCGACCAGTCCTTTTACCTTATTTCCCGAGTTTAAGCTTTTAGTAGTTTGAATACAGGTCGTAAAATATATATATCAGGAGTGCCGAAGGTGGCGCACCTAGAGAAACACCGGTGCATGAAGAAAGGTCAAGAAGCAATTTTTTTTGTTTTCATCCAGTAGCAAAACATCCAAGTATTGCCTTTTTCCGGACGACTGGTTGTGTTTCGGCGGTTTACCCACTATGTGTGATGCGGACACGCGATACACTGTTCCATCAATCCATCGGCTAAGGCATCCGACCCGGTCAAGGGCTTCTCAAAATCGAAAACACTTTGCTAGTTGTACCGAAGAAGCATGAACTCAATTGTCTCCGAATACACGTAAAAGCCCGGTTGTACTACTCCAGCCCCACATCTAGTATAGCGTAGTCAGATGGACAGCTCACTCGTACTAGACGGAAAGATATATGTGTAGTGTGTAGTCTATAGCGTTTAGACTGTTTTATGTTCGTTCTACTTAACCGCAAACGTGCACGTGCATCCCCCACTCGCGTTGCGTGCCACAGACAAGTTTTGGTTTTGCGGCCTGTTGATTGTGCGCTCATTCGAAATAAAAAAAGCATACTCAATGATGCTCGCGGACTTCCATGCCTGTACATATGCAGTTCCTGGTACTGAGGGTTTACACATCGGCGGTATAGTAATTGCATGAATATAGTTTGTGATGGTCCATCCTTGTGGATCTCAAAACACCACTCCATGGTAAATTTGTGTGTTTGATGTACACCGCACGCCATAATAGCAAATTTCTGGTTCATGCGGGATACGTCCACATTCTCGCCCCCATCGTACTGTTTAACCTGTGTAGACGCCACTATAAGATATATAACACGCAATATTATGCATTTGTTTTATCATCTTCGGAGGAGCGCGTCCTTGCAGTGCACGACATTGAAAGAGGGGTGTTGTGATCCTCGCTAGCATATTTCGAAGTACATATCGGTATCGTTGGGCGTATGAGCCGGACGTAAATATTGAGACTAAGATCGACGCCCAAGAGAGAGGCTATCAGGTTAGGAACAAGTGCGGGCAACAGGTTGCGAAAGCTGTGACGAGCGCACGCTTGGATGTCCGACATATCTAGGTTGTAGACGTGCTAGACAAGTTTAGGCGATTCGGGAGACGGTTCGTATCGAGGATACAGTACCGCTCGTCATGCGCTTGTCAAGCAATTTAAAGATATGAAACAAGTCCTCGTTCGATATTTATATTTGGGGTGGAACAGTGCACGCGGGCGTCCACTATCATTTCAGCTCCTCTACTCTTGCAGAGCTTGAGCAGCAGAAACGTTGGCTTCATACGGCTATATCAACCTCGCAAGGCAGCGTACACCATGTGGTAAATCTATTGCCGTTGAAAAGTTCGTGTAACTGTGTTATCCTTGCAGTCTTTGGTCGCCTCCAGGCGTTGATTCTCTAAGCGCTTATTAAATGGTAATGGACGTTGACCTAATAGTTGCCTTTTCATAGAGTATGACTTACGTTCTACCAAGCATGGCGGCAGTAGGTCGTATACTGTTGAGTTGTTTATACGATTAACGGTGCCAGCACGATGGGGACTGCGCGTTGATGAACGACCTAGGTTTTATGGCGGGTAACCACCAGGAGCTTCAAACTACCGTATTGTACGGCTCAGAAGCTTGGGCGTGAAGACACCGGCACGTTGATGGGGCACACCAATGAACTCTAACGTGCCATCGCGCAATCTACATCAACGGGGACGCTTGAAACGTGTTTTGTGGCGGTGTATGGGTGTTCAACTTGTCCATTGATGCAGCAACGAAAGTTTGCCAGAAGAACCAGGCTTTCGCTAGAACTGGTAGACAAACTGTAGACACACTTGATCCTTGAGATGTGGAAAATTGAGAACAAGAGCAACAGCAACTAAAGAGGCAGCAGATGCGCACCAGAGTCTACACATGTCACAGAACAGTTAGAAACGCTGGTGAAAGAAGAAATAAAGGGAAGTAGCAGGAACACACAGAAAGGCCAAAGGAAATCAAGAGGACTTGAAGTCGCCGTTACCGCCGCGGTAACCGTCGCCGACGTCACCGGCGCAACGACCATTACCACCCGAAAGGAATGCAAAAACGGAAATTTGCTGATGCACAAGAAGTCAGCACGATACCGCAGACATTTTCCAAAACTAAAAGCACAACGCGAGTGCGCTTTCGAAGAGCGGGGGGAGGAGCGGGCGCGGCATGTACGGAACGCACGCGTAACCGATCCCTATAGCCGTTAGCATATGGGAATATACTGAAATCATTCACGTGTTTGCGTTCAGAGCTACACCACAACGGCGCCGGCACCAAGCTTAAACGCAGCAGTAAGGGAGGAGAGACTAAGCGACAAGTACAGCGCGCCCTGCGCACACGCAATTGAAGGCTGATGCGGCCCCTCTGTTCTTGCTTGTATTTTCCTGCCGGGGGCTTATTTGATATTGTTGTCACATTCCAGCCGTAGTGTATACGAACGTTGTCGCATACATGTAGGCCGTGGACATACGACAGACTCAAACAAAGCACCACGAGGGGAAAAAAACATCGGCGTGCCGAGCAACCTAAGAACTTGTGTGTGTCGTCGTCACATGTGATCGGCTGTTTCTACCCAATGCCATAACTAGAACACGCGTGCTACGACAGAGGTATCGCTTTTTTGGCAGTTTTTTCTTCTGAATAACGGGTGTCCTTGACCAATGACAGCCAGAAATATATATATATATATTCATATATATTATGTTTTGGTTCTCGTCGTGTACCAAGGCCATGGAACTTTTCATTCGGCCAGCAGAATTATTGCTCTCTAAATTTAGTTTTCGGTGGAGAGGTTTTAATGCCTTTGGATTTGGAAACCCTTTAGGGGACAATTTTATCTGAAAACAGTATGGGGAGGGATTTGGTGGCTCCAGAAGGGTTAAGGTCCAAATTTGAGGGGTAGTGTTAAGAAAAGTAGTGATGAATCTCTATCGTAGCAGTCGTCATAAATTCAGTGTTCATCACGTTCCTTTATCCTCGAGATTTACAAAGTATATTATCACAGACGACCGTGAAGCCAAGAGACCGACAACAAAGATTCGCCAACATGCAGAAAAAAACTCGAAGTGTCCACGTACCTGCTTCCAAAGATACAGCCAAAACAAGATGAAGAAACTACAGTAGTAGTAGTAGTAGCAGCAATAGTAGTAGTAGTAGTAGTAGATAACAAGCAAAAACAGCGATGCCCCCTGGAATGTGATGTAAACGGAAGGTCGAGTGCAGAAAGACGCAAGGAACCAGCGTGAAACTTGAACCGTCTCGCGTGGGTGTCCCGTCTCTCAGTTGGTGCTAGGTGGTAGAAACGTGTCGTATGGTGGATTGGGAAATGGATTCTGCCGTCCATTAGTATACTTGATTCGTAGTCGCTAGCCTCAGTACACTAAGACTCTATATCTACATACGGAGAGGTAAAATATGCGTGGAATCTCGGTTTGAAAAATCCCGTTGGCGTGTTGTATTTTCACGTTGAACTAACTTCCCGCCACAAGTACCGGAGAACGTTGCAGGCAATATTGCACGGGACTTGACGAAAGAACGGTCTGTTGGTAAGTGCAAAAACCCGTAGGGTACATCGGCCCGTAGCATGGGCATTGTGTGGTATTGATTATGTTCTGGTCAGGCCTGTTTCAATCACTTCAGGCTTATCTCAATCACTCCTTACATGTCCTTACATTTTCTCTTCCCTTCTCCTTGTCCTTCCTACTTCGATGCTATTCATATTTTGGCTACACAACGCCACCTTTTTCATCTTCTTGTTTTCTTACCACCACTAAGCGGTCTTTACAAGACACATTGAAGCGCCACCTCTGTTGCTCTTATCACAGAGTTGGAGCCCCGATACCCTTCAATGAAAACAGTTATTAGCCTCGCCTTCTCATCTACTTGCACGACGCAACGGCGTCCCCCTGAGTTTGTCAAGCTCTTCCGAGATGTTCGGGAAAGGATCTGCATTTTATCAAGTGTGGAAGAATTTTAGAAACTTGTGCAAGAGGTCGGCTTCAACACACAGCAGGGACATCACCTATACCAGTAGGCCAAGCAAATCAGAGAGGAGGTATGCTTTCACGCTTTTCGCAAGAAACAGGGAAGAAGATTGCTCGCGCTATATCGCGCGTATAGCAGGTTGGGAGTCCGGTTTAGCTTCATTCTGCACGATAAATTGAAATTTGATATTCGTCAACCTACGACGTCGTACCTAACCCGAACTCTAACCCTAACCATTAAAATGTTTGCCTTCGTGAAACTGTCAAAATAAGACAAGAAGACCAACAACTGTAGACGTGCGGCACGGTCGTCGGCAAATCGGCTACTCGACCTAACAAAGCCGGGCATTTACCATTTTCAGCTTTTGCTTTATGCTCTTTGACGCAAGAAATATGTGTCGCAATCGGGGAGAATTATCTACCATCTTTTCGCCTCCATGTTTGAAGTACGTGCCAGAGTCGGAGAAACGGAGCTTGGCATCCACAGGGGTACTACCCTCAGCCCAAACGAGGCATATCTTCTTTAGCATTTGCTTGACGCTTGCACGCTCCAAGTGCGTATTAGACACGGACAAACGGAGTATTGCACCTCCACACTACTAGTTTCATACTTCAACACCTACAAATATGTTCAACTGCGAAAAAGGAAACAGCAAGATTAACGGCAGTGATGACGGAGAAACTGACTCAAATTAAATTATGCGTCGCGGGTCTCCGCTCCCGGCAGAGAAGCGTCCCAACATACGTGCAGCAGTGGTGATCCGCTCAAACTGTACACAGTGCGCCATGCCCAGAACAACCAACAAGACAACAGCACGTTCACGGGTCAGCGCTGGATAAAACACGGCAAACGCTGGCACCCTCTTCTAGGCTTACTACATGGCTAATTCGATATCGAATACTGTGCTCGAGACGGCACTCCAAGCGTCGACAATCATCCATCATCCTCTACTCGCCGTACGCATACGAGTACATCCTTACCACGACGACATGGTCTCTGCGTCATTGCGCACCGTCAAACTTCAACAGCTGGGGGGACAGTATCACACCCATCAGCTACCAGATATCATCAGCGACTACTCGTACAACAGGAGTGCCTGCCATGGCAGGCGTAGCGCCGTCTACAACAGAGGCTACCACTCAGTGACTGCTGATTGTTTTGTACGTATGTACCCATGAAGGAGCGGTGCGCACCCAGCCTTTACTAACGATACTATTCAACCTGGTCTACCACGGGGTCCCGGTGTCGAAGTAGAGAGAGCGGTCCCGGAGGTCTGGTACTCGTGGCGGAGTGGAAGTCGAAGCGGAGACGGCGTCGAAGACCTGAACTCGAAGCGGAGAGGGCGTCGCGGTGGGGAAATCCCTTGACGGTCGTCTTTCACAGCGGACGCACGATTAAAACCTTTCCCTCTTAGATGTAGCATAGAGATGCTAAAGCTAGAGCTAGAGCTAGAGTGACGGTCGGCGTATGCCTTCCGTCACGCGGCGGGATCATCTTTCGGTGCCTGACCTTCCGGGGACGGGTCAACGCCGTCTATGACGAGTGACGCCGTTCGCGAGCTGAGATCGTGTATTGCCTGACGGGTAACGTGTCCTCTCGCGCATGCGTGTACGCGATATACGATAGGTATTTACGACCCTGTCTTCCACATCACCCTCCCCTGTATTCGCTGCAAGTCCATCTTCGCTAAGAATGATATTTTAGCGGTCATCGGGAGGATGACAACTTTAGGAAAAGGGGGTGTTGATTCATCGGATCGAGACACAGCAGCTGTTATATGCTTGCATTCACTCCATAAACTGACGTGTTTAGCAAACACGGGTGTAAAACACCGGGCCAGCGAAGATGTTTACATTTTCGAGCTCTTGCATGCTGACAGCGTGTACTGGAGTTGTATGGGGTTTCGAAATGATTTCTCAACGCACGTATTTCGTGTGGCCGCACGTACTGGTGCGCCCCTCGTGGTTGCTGTTCTGGGAACCACGGGCAGGAAAATTGTTTAGTGATAATTCTTTTTTTGAGCGGGTCCGCCTAGATATTTTCTCTCGGAGTCAGCTCAGTTGATCTAGGTGTATCAACTTGTGACTTCGTTTTAGATGGGGTGGAGTCGCGTGGGTCTCATTTCCCCTGTTTGTTCAGTGTTGGAACAATTTTGTTTGTGGCTTGACGATGGTGTTGCTGTTTTGTCCAGTATGGATCGGATTGTCGGGCACGGGCATGAGTTGTCACGCTTCTTACAGCCTCTCCCCTGTTGTGTACGACAAATATCTCAACGTCTCCTTCCCCCCGGCTATTCCCACCGGAATACCGGGTAGAGTGCCCGTCAGATCACGGTGGACACGGGTGTGTACTGCCATGTCTGCAGGTGCTACTCTCAACACAGTTGTTGGCTCTTGTGCTAACAGCTGAGTCAACTGTGATATACCACCTGCAACAAGTATTGACCTGAAATTCGTCGAACTCACGGCTGACGTCCTTGAAATATTTTTTTTTTAAATACTCAGATACAAAAACACCCGCACAACGCCGTACTGGCCGCAGGGTAATTCAGTGTCCGAACGGGTGCACACAACGATGCACGGCATGCTAGCAATGCACAGTACAATCGATCAAAGCAACTGGGCCACTCTCTTACCGTTTGTACATCTAGCGCACAACACTAGTTTTAGTGCAACAATGCATAAGACAATATTATTCTTCATGTTCTTATTTTTTGGGCACATCTCTTCGTGCTCGCACCTTTGTCCCAAACGTCGGGCGGGGTGGGCACAACTCGACCGTCGGGCCAACGTTGCCGGAGGTTTGGGCGCGATCCGTGCAGTGTGTCTCGTGTGGCAACTTTTTTGGCCATGGGCACACTTAAGGCAAATCCCCGGGTTTCCCCAACATCCCCGAGGATTGGGTTTCTCCATCCCCTATCCCCCCGTACGCTCGTAAGATTTGGATGCAAACCGGGCTTTCCTGCTCGTAGATGGTACAGTACACATTTATTTGCCCTTTTTTGCACGGAGAACCACGGTACGATCCTGCCGCCCACACCAGCAGTCCAGTCCCCTAGCAGCAGCAGCAGCCTGCAACTCTATGCGCGTGTGGCTGCTGTTGTAGTAGTTGATTCTTTGATTGGAGCGTGGCGTTTTCCACCCCACCATACCCCATATGTCCTCTGTGCTGCCGATTCGTGCGCATCTCTGTTGCATGTCCATAGATTGCGTTAATTTGGTCGGTAATATATGAACCTTTCTAACAATATTTTTCACAAATCCTTCCTCACATTTACGTCCAAATACACAGAGTGTTTTACGTACATAAAAGAGGGGCAATGTTTTGGGTCGGAGATTTTGTTCACACCACAGACGACAGGGACCAGACAACATGAGGACAACACAACGCTACGTGTACAACCTTGCCGCACAGCATCAGTAGTAACATACATCATGTATGTGCGCGTGGCGAGTCCTCGCTATGCTAAGGCGAGTTGTTTTCGTCTCCCCGTCGAGGGTACGATTTTGAATCGGACGATGATCTAAACAATCCAGCGTGCTTTTTTTTTAATCTAACAAGCAAACAGCAGGTAGTGGATATAGGCGCTGATGCTGCACGAGAAAGGGCTTCTCTGTCTCAGCGTCAATAGAAGCCCTGCAGTTCCTCATTCGGCGCACTCTCTGCGGCGAACTGGTGGTGAAGGGGGATGATTGCCCATCCAGGCGTGTATCACTGGTGTCGTGAAGTTCAATATCAGGCTCAACAAGACACGAGGAGTACCTATTCTGAAATTGCTGATTTCCATACGAAACAACAGGAAACAAAGAATAAACATCAAAACCATGATAGAAAGACGGCTCACATAACAACTGCTGATTTTGTTCTTTAAGCCGGTTGGAAATCCACCTAGTCGTCCTCACACTTTTTACCACGCAAGTTTTACTGCATAAGAGTCGCCCGTATAAAAAATCCCCATCGTACGACACCATGCACTGATGGGATTACCACTTACCTACGGTTCTCCACCACGACGGCGAGAGAGCGAACCGTACCCGGGAGGGCGCCTCTCTACACTCCGCTTCCGGAGCTGCGGACAAGAACATAGTTTTCACTACCACCAGGTACATCTTACTTGTCCACAGGCAGTGAGATGTTGGATGTTCGGGTTTCGTTCTTGCGCCACTCATTTAGGCACTTCCCGGAGGGGAACCCTATTGATTTTATATCTATCTGCCTGTGTCCGAGCTGCAACTGAAAGATTTTAGCCGCGCGCAGCTCTGCCTCTTCAGCTTACATTCGTTTTCGCACATGAATGTGAATAGTTCATCTTCGTCCTCGTGCATGAATCATCGCCTTGAAATTCGTGAGGCTTCTAATTAATGGTCGCTACACGGTAGCGTGAGACCGCCCGGACTTGTTCGCCATGTTGCGTTCTCTCCCCAGTTCCATTGATGATGCAGTTGATACCCTGTAGGAGCCCAATGCCGTCTTTAGCCAGTTCCTAGGGTCTGCTATTGACATTTTCTTTTTTCTTTTTTTCTATCATTGCTTCTTCTTCTTGTCTTTTCTTGCTTTCTTTTTATGTCTTTCCTTTTTTCTTTCCTTCCATCGTTCTTCTTTCGCTTTCGTGCTTCTATTTCCTTTTTTTCCATTCCTTCATTTATTTCTTTGTTGTATTTTTTCTATTTGGCTTGAGTCTGTCGTGCGTTTGCGTAGTGATAGGTACAACGTGCAATAGATATATTATACGTGGTATTATTGCTTGGGTGGCAAGCGGTATATATAGTCGGTCTTTCTGGGCGCGCGTAGTGGAACGTGTGCACCAGCATGGACCTTGCACAACGTAGTAGGCTGACTCCGGATTTCACTTAAATATGTTTCTGGTGGAGGCATACATTGCATCAGCTGTTATGTTATGCGTGTATCACCTTTGGCTTGATTGTGTTTTCCCTGGGGTATTCCTCAGCGGCAGAGTGACTGGAGCCTGTCCTGTAAACACGGACTTGATTTTGCGAGTTAATGTGATAACATCAACAATGCACTCAATCTAACAATGGGTATACGAACCTTAATATGTACAAAGTTATCATTCTCCCATGGATCCAGATCCAAGTTGCGTACATGAAACAAGTATAAACGCACTCTCGCTACTGTTAAATTTTAGGTTGTCCGGTGATGACAGTGTTCTCGAGTCAACAAGTCGTTAGAAGAGTAGAGGTGGTCTCAGACGAAGGCCGTAGACCGACTTTGGAGGCTAGCGCGCAGCTGTGGTTGGGCAGCTCGTACTGCACCTGGTGGTATGGAGTCTGCACGTGATAAATGCCGGCCCCGTACCGATCTGAACATCGCCGTTTTGACCAGATGCGAATAGTTCTTTCCCAGGTGCCATTGATGATGGACGTAATACCATCTGTTAGCCCAATGCCATCCTTAGCCAGTTCCTAGGGTCTGCTAGCATGACATTTTTTTTTCTTTTCTTTTTTTGGTTTTCTTTTTCTTTTTCTTTTTTTTTTCTTCTTCTATCCTTGCTTTCTTGTCTTGTCTTTTCTTGCTTTTCTTGTCTTTTTTTTCTCTTTGCTTGCCTTTTTCGTTTTGTTTCGTTTTTCAACTCTTTTCTTTTCTTTTCCTTTATCTTCTTTTTTTCTTTGTTTCTTTTTCTCCAATTGACTTATGCCTGCCGTGCGTATGCGTAGTGATAGATACTACGTGAAATATATACGTGGTAGTCTTCCTTGGGTGGCAATCGGAATATTTGGTTCCTCCAGGCGTGAGTAGATAGACGTTTGCACCGGCCTGGACCCGGCACATCGTAGACTGTCACCCGATTTCACTTTTATATGTTTCTGTTAGAGGCATGAATTGCGTCAGCTGTGATATATGCGTGTACCACCTTGGGTTGTGTGTGTTTTTTCCTGGGGTATTCCTCATCTCTAGAGTGACTAGAGCCTGTCCTGTTACCACGGACTTGATTATGCGAGTTAATGTGAGGACAACAACAAATGCTGAGAATTTGAACTGGTGTGGCCCGCAGTTCGTCGGAAGTTTGAAACTCCAAACAAAATATTGACGCATTCACCTTTTTTTGCACATTATAGAACACCGTTTCTTAAACGGAAACTTGCGCTTATCATGAGCACTGTACATTGACTGTCTGACGCACGAAACTGGCGCTGATTAGCACGGTACGCTGGCGGTCTGACACGCGCGGGGTGCCAGATACCACGGCAATGCAACACTCGCGGGCACGGTTGCAACAGCAACAACTAACTTCGAAAAATATGGAACTTGTCGATGCGCGAGATGGCCTAACGAATGCTCTCGATCGTTTGCCCACGATGTTTGACAGCCTGAATCGCTGGTTGCACCAGAGGAAGAGGGCAGCCACACACCCATCGACGAACCACAGGCGCCTGTAGACATGAGGCAAGGTCTCCAGTTCTCACATGATTTAAGGATGGTGCATCGGTCACGATGGTTACCAGAGTTTCTAAAACGCCTGCGTATGTGTCAGGAAGGCGCAAGTACGGCGGTCGTGCTATTCATAACTAATAGACTGAATGGAAGGCCTTCAGAGTTTATTTGGTTCGGGAGAGGAAGGCAGTGTCCCGGGTGAAAAAAGGAAAACAATGTTAGAAACAAGCGTCTTCATTATTAAGTGCGTCCAAAAGTTGTGGAAAACGATAACTGATGAGAGGGGGGCCGTGACGGCTGCCCCATCTGACCCTATGTACGCACGCCAACAGCGCAGAAACACAACTGTCCATCGTTCTAGACTGCAATAGTCACTTAAGCTGGCGCATTCTGGGCCGCAACCACCAGCAACTCATCGCTCTGCTGTGTTCAAACGCTCTCTGAAGCCCCAACCTATCCATCCAACGAGGTTGTATGGCCTGCATACCACTCCGATGTACTTTCGCTGCAACACAGCTCTAAATTAGATCGTCTTTTGCCTAATCATGTATCTGTACTGCTCTGCTCCGCCTATCACGTCTCATCAGGTTATACTGTTCGTATAGGGGGCTAAGACGGGTTTACCACTCCATGCTCCTCCGATGCCTTGGATAGCGGAAACAGAAGCGCGACGACCACACCCAAATGTACGCCGACGCGCCTGCCAAGACAGCTTCCGAGAGCATGGAGGCGAAAGTGCGCGAACGGAGGATATTGTTTACGGGATTCGTAGAACATTTGTGGGAGGAGCGTCTGGCACAGAGGGTGATGATTGGGGAGCTTGTTGAGGGTAAGGGCTACTCAGGGGCGCAAGACAAAGACGGAAAGGATCATCTGAAGGAGAATATTTCGGTCTTTGGAGTGAAATTTGAAGGATGGCGAAAGGCTGCTCAGAGAGCTGGCAGATGATTTCGACGAGTAGAAGAGGGAGCCGAGTTGTTCATGCGGAAATGGCATGAAACGGAGAGACGCAAAGCTGCAGAGAGACATGCAAAGGGTGAGACAGCGCCATCCACCGTCGGCATCTTTAAACGGCCAGAGGGAGGGGGAACGGGGGGGAGGCGGGGGGGGGGGGGGGGGGGGGGGGGGGAGGGCAAGAGGAGGGGAGGTCAAGAAGAGGGGAAGGAGGGAGGGGGGGAGGGGGAAGAGGGGGGGAGGGGGAAGAGGCGGCGTCACGCACAAGAGACTGAAGTCTGGGTTTGGCCATCATCGTAGTTTAGGGCCTTCTAATGGCCGTCACAAGGTAGCGCAAGACCGCCATGACTTTTTCGCCATGTTGCGTTCTCTCCCCAGTGCCATGGATGATGCACTTGATACCCTCTATCAGCCCAGTGCCGTCATTAGCAATTCCTAGGGTCTCCTAGTATGGCATTTGTTTTGTTTACTCTCCTACCTTGCTTCCTCTTTTTGTCTTTTATTTTTCTTTTTTTCTCGTCTTTTCTTGCTTTTCTTGTCTTTTCTTTCCCTTCCTTTCATTTTTCGTCTTCTTTGTTTTCGCTCTCTTCTCTTTTCTTTCCTTTCATTCATCTTCTGTTATTTTATATTTATTTTCTCCAGTTGACTCGCGTCTGTTGTGCGTATGCGTAGTGATAGATACTATGTGTAATATATACGTGATAGTCTTCGTTGGGTGGCAAGCGGTATAGACGGTTTCTCCAGGCGTGTGTATTATGACGTATGCACCGGTATGGACCTGGCACATCGTGGACTGACTCCGGATCTCACGTTTTTATCTTTCTGTTGGGGGCATGAAGTGCGTCATCTGTCATGTATGCGTGTACCACCTTCGGTTGTTTTTGTGTTTTTTTCTGGGGTATTTCTCAGCTCCAAAGTGACTGGAGCCTGTCCTTAGACCACGGACTTGATTATGCGAGAGCACCAACAACAACAGTCCCGCTGCGTGCGTATATCATTTTTACCGCACATGAGCGTTGATTCATCGTCGTGTGAGAGGTGGTCCTCACGCACTTACTTGGAATGGCTCTTTATATGTCCTAAGTGTCCCATTGCCTCGCAAAAGGTGTCGAAACCCAATCTCACCACATGTACGAAAAATATTTTCCACACGATCGTTGGTGCTACACGGGATGGTGTTTAGCATCCCCTGTGCACTCCAAATAAAAGTTGTTCCCATTGAAAAACATTGGATTAGAAACAACATATAACATACAGGGTCTCCTCTAACCGAGCGCGGCTCCGTACAATCACACTTCTTGCGCCGGTACTATCTGCTACTCAAACTCCCAACCATCTTCGGCTTCGCGGACGTGCCAAAATAAGATTATCGGCATACCAGGCATCTCTTTCACGTATCTCACTCCATTAGCTGTACATGCTGGGCACATAGATAAGGATCAACGTGTGGAACGTGTTGCTTCCACATAATATCGAGGTTTGTAAAAATAAAAGGAAAACTAAGTAAAATTCCTCTGTGGCGGTTGCTCATGGTCGGTGCGTGCTTTCTAAATTTTATTTTGAAAATATGAAAAACAAGAAATTGATCAGGCGCTCTTCGTCGTTCTCTACAGACTAGACCCAGAGAGCTCAAAACACAAGACCTGCGATTGATATGCAACGAGGTTCGAGCTTCAAGCCGATTTGCCACCGACGGTGATCCAATATATTTCTCCGCGACGAGCTCCCACCGCCTCTCGAAACCAATGTCACAATGGCCAGGTGTCATCGCCGTTCTCCTTATCGTCACCCATCTCGAGGTTGCGTTGCTTGCCTAGCTTTTTGCGTTGCCTTGCGTTAGGATCCACTTCCGCTTCTCTAATCATGTAGCCTACCTAGATTGAACCTGCTCCGCTGGTTTCGTCCCCACAGCGGTACCACCAAGCGACGACTGAACCAGCTGAGAGGCACTGATACTCCACGCTTTGGCAGCGAATGGAGTTCTACCCCGGCAACCTTCCTCGCTGTGACCCAGCTTGAGAGGCTGTTTGTCATACATAACTGTTTATCTCCTACTTGTACGACGAGTCCAAAAACATATCTGCCTGCTGAGATTGATCGTGGAACACTCCTACTAATTTCGTCATCACAGCGTCACGAAATCACTCCTCGTTCGAGGAGATGGCGTGCCCTGCCATGCTCAGAAATGGCGGCGATACAGCGTTAGTTATTGCAGTGTGGTGTTAACGAACGTCAGCCTTCAGCCGTGAGGTCTAGAGAAAACTGGTGAGACGAAAATGCATGCATAGTCCACACCGGATACAGGCGCGGACTAATGAAGAACACAGATACATATAACTCATAATGGCTGGCCTTCAGCGGTCCGCGAAGACGGACAAGCGCTTGCCAGAGTCTCAGAGAAGCCAGGTGGCTTCGGTTGCACAGGTGTACAATATTGGTGTTCCTTAGAGATGTAAATATAGATTGTAAGTGACTGCTTATATCTAGGATCGAAGGAGTGTTGTCTGGAGAATTGTGCGTGTGAGGGGCTTGGTTGGTGTTCAGGTTGCGGCTCAAAGCATACCACAAGAAGACCAAGAGGGGGCCGCATCAAACGTGTGCCCTGTTGAAACGAAAGGCCTGTATTCTGTAATCGTGAGCTTGCAACCGTCACACACGAACTCACGGCTGACGTCCATGAAAAAAAATGATAAAATGTATACGAGAAGCAAAGACAACGTATGAAACTCTTCGCCGCGTCGGCGGACCCTTGTCGCTCCAACGCAGTCGCCAGTAGCCTTTGTTGTAGTCCGGCACGTGACACTTAAAGTCTCAACAAGTGACTCAAGTTCTTGCACATGCCGAAGATACCAATTTAGCGGATGAGAAAGAGGCACGGCGAGAGATAACGAGAGAGTGGCTAGGCGAGAGAAAGAGAAAGCAGAGGCGCGGCCATAAATATCGAAGGAGCGGGGCCAGGTCAACGGTATGGATCGAAGAAACAGCCCAACGTCAACGGTTCTGAGCGAGGGAACGGCGCAAAAGCGCACGGGCAAGGATTGAGGGCGAAGGGACCGCAAAACAGCCCACCGACTAGACTTCAGAGCGAGCGATCCGTGCACGGGCAAGGTTTCGGAACGACGAAGCAGCGAGCGGGCAAAGCCTCCGAGCGAGGAAGCAGCGCACGGGCAGGAGTTCGGAACGGGAGAGTGCGCACAAGCAAGGGTTCGACGCAAGGGTACGGCGCACGGGAAAGAAAACAGCGCGCTTAAGGCTGGCTTAGATAGGAGTACTTGCATCGCCTTCGCGGTAGACATGCGGGCTTGGTACCCCTCGTTTGGTGTCGGGTTATTTCGTGCCGTGACAGGACTCCGGTGAAGGCAGCACCTCCCGATCATCAAAGAGTTAAAAAGTAAACGAAATATAGAAACAGAGAGGAACAACTGTAACACTTGTGGGCACACGAACGTTAAATGGGACTCTAAAACAAATTGTGGACCCACGTAGCCGAACAGGGGCCGGATTGTCGTCTCCTTCGCAATTGGGGACAAGGTCTTCGGGCTGGAAACAGCAAAATGGGTCCAAACAGGTTGGGCGCAACCATGTTTGAAAGAAATCCCTCTTCTGTCGAAAACCACACAATATTAAGCAAAAAAAGCACGAACAACCAAAACGAAAAAAAGCTGCATGCCCCATAGCAAGGCACAGGTCTAAAGGGCCAGGTTGCTGACTTCCTTGACAGTGGGGTACAGCAACGTCGGTCCCTGTAGGTAAAGCAGCAACTAAGTAAAGGCGCATATTCCGTCTCTCTGAGGGAAGCAACAAATTATCAAATGGGCAATAAACGAAATCGAACGATTAACACGAAACTGATAGCAGATGCGGTGTTCTCGACGACGCAGAGTTGCGCGCCTCAATGGCGACGAGTCAGAACGGCGATAACAGTGGACGCGCGAAATCGAAAACAGATGCGGTATTCTCGGCGACGCATATTTGCGGGCCTCGATAGCGACGAGTTCGTTCGGGGATAGCTGTGGACGTTGGCAGAACAGTGGATAGAGCATATCTGGCAAAGCGATGTAGGTAAACACAATGAGTTTCGTTGGCGTTACATCACTGGACAAGCGGGGCATACAGAAGACATGCAACAGACAAAATTGCGGCCAGTGACTTGGGGGTGGAGAAAGAGGACACGCGTGTCATAAGTGGTACAGGGGTTTGCGTATTACGGAGTCCAAACGTGTCGGTGTTAGTGGGTCTGCAAGTAACGAATGGGCATTAATGAAGCAGAAGAAGCAAAAGGACCGATGAACGTATACCATCGTTGAAGCGGCAAATGGGCTTGTTGGGCACTTGTGGTGGATGATCGACCGCTTCTGTGTGCTCACGTGGATACGGCATAATAACAAGCAGGTGAACGGTTGACCGCATAGCCAGACAGCACAATATAACAACATGATCATGAAAACAGGCGTGCGGTTCGAAAAGGTCGAAACACGTGAGTAAGCAACGACAGAACGCAGGGAAGCAACGAACGGCGAAAAGCAACAGCAGCGCAGCAGAAAAAAAAACATACAACACGAGGAAGGCGTGAAACGACATCAGTTAACGACACAACGATATGTTATTGCTAACATGCGTGCGGGTCGAAAACGTCGAGACACGTAAGAAAGCAACGACAGATGGCAAGACAGCAACAACGGATGAAAGCATCAGCATCTCAGCAGGGGAAAAATACACAAGGAAGGCGTGCAACGACCGTTGCTTGAATTAGCGCAGTATGCGCCCCTCAATACAAACGAAAGAAGGCAAACAGTGTGTGCACTCGTGGCTAGTACTAGTATGCTCGGTTGGGAATGAGAAGCAAATCACGACAGAGCAAACCACACAGCAACGACAGAAGGCAGCAGAAGCGCAGCAGGGGAAGGCGCTTCGTAATACGGACATTGTGATACCACAGCTGGTGAATACAGCGCAGTATCCGCCCCTTTATAGCAACGGAGAAATGCAAACATTGTGACTCGTACTATCATGGTCAGTTGAGAATAACAAGAAACAAGAAACGACAGAAGGCAATACAACAACGGACGAAGGGAACCGCAGCGAAGCCGGGAATATAAACGAAAGAAGTGTGTCACGCGAAAGCCGATGAACGCAGCGCAGATTGCGCCTCTTTACACAAACGAAGGGACGCAAACATTGTGTGCACGAGAATCCGCCAAATTGAGAAGGGCATGCGGAACAAAAATAACAGCAGTGAGAACAGGCGGCCAGACAGGCGGCCAGACAGGCGGCCAGACAGCAACAACAGAAGTCATCAGCAAGTAGCAAAGAAAACCACACGAGATATAGGTACAGTTGATAAAATATTTCGGAGCATGCGAGATACGAGCCGTTCAGGATCTTTCCCGCCGATACAAAATAACAGATGAAACGTGGGCATGCATAGGCGCAAACATCCAGTGCAATAGATTTTGGCCTTCAAACACAGAGCAAAAAAATGCGTAACTACACAGACACAGGCGTTTCGGATGCCTCGTGGTCGTCTTCCTTTACGGGTGATAATCAAACAGACCAATGACCCTGGGAGAGTGAAATGACAACATTCACGTACTGTTGATGTGTTCATATATGGTGATACGACAGAGGCTAATATGTTGTGCAACATACCCATACTCCGGGAAAGAGGACGGAGGAAAAAAAAAGTCAGTCAACGGGCAACGCGGGGTGCAAAAATATTCTCGGAGTAAACATAGATCCCGAAACAGTTAACATCGGGAAAATGCTCGACAGAGCGGAGAAAAGCAAAGTTCTTGTAGCGAAGAGCGCGTGTAGCTACGATACGAGGAAACGGAAAGGGTAGCCGGCAAACGTGCGGGGATAAAAGGCCTGGGAACGCCTTTAGCGAGTGCACCCGGAGCAATCACATCGGTCTGCATTCATCCTTAGATCATCTATATACCTAATATAACGGGAGAAGAAAAAATAAAAACGTAGAATACGGGTGTTTCGAATGTTGAGCCTCTACATCATGATAAATGAGTACCGCAAGTACAACGTATGACGGGTTCATCTCGATTCATATTTGGGAAACAACCGTGTCAGTGCATGTACACCGAGCAAAAAAAAAAAAGTCAAATACAAGAGTACCTAGCACATACGTACAGCATGCTGACATGTATCCAGAAAGTGAAATGCATACTTCTGCTCTTAACCGAAACAGCCACCAGGTCAGCAGCAGCCGCTTACCAACAGAATGTTACGTACATACAACATCAATGCAGCAGCCACGTCTGTCAACTCAGGCAGGGAGAACGTGGTATTTTGTATTTAGTAAAACATCCGATGATTGCCAGGAATATAAGGGCAAAAAAAAAAGTAGGTAATATCTTCTCGTTCATGCTTTTTTCCCGATGTGACAATTTCTTGAGGGTGATAACTTCCTTTTCTAACGGCCCTTGCGATCGGCAGTACGGCATCACTAATCGACCGCTGTGTCCTCTTCCTTGACGTTTGCCCATCCACCGTGGAATTTTTGCGCAAGGGTGGGCGGGAAAATAGTGACACTTGACGACTCCGTGACGTCGTTTGCCTTCTTCCCCCGTCCGCTACAGCTCCTGCAGGGCCTCGCCCGTTAGCTACCTCTTCTTGGCTATTTGCTTCACTGACTATTCCCCGCTTCACACGGCTCTACAGTTGCTTCTTGGTGTCTGACCTCTTACTTTTTTGTTTCTCGTAATTATACCGAACTTTTATTTTTTCTCTATGATACCCCGTACCAAACATACATCCTGCTACCCTACATTGGAAACACCGGGATTTTCCTGTTTTTCGGCATTTATTTATTTTTTCACCAGATACCCCTAACCCCGGGTTCCCCCAGCGACAACCCTCCTCTTAGGGTTTTACTGCCACCCAATATGCTTTCCCCCCCCCGCCCCTCCGTCCCCCGATCCCCCCCCCCTTCCGCCTAGTCTGTCCAAACGCCCCACTCACAATCAAAATCGGCCTGAGTAATAAACACCTATACGCAGTTGATATCACGTCATTATCTTTCTGACCATCCATGACGTAGTTTTCAATTATCCCCCCCCCCCCCCCCCCCCCCCCTCCAACGCCCCCTCTTTTCCGACCGCCTACACGATCGCCTAGACCTGGCACCACGCGTATAACAAGCTGCTACACATGTTTGATCTCACAGCCGAAGTGTATTTAAATATTATTTGTGACCTAAACCTCCTAAAAAATCTCCCCCCCCCCCCCCTCTTGCTCTCCCTTACTCAAACGCCCCACCAAATATCAAATCCGCCACATTAATAAACACTTCACGCACAGGATATCACCTCATTATCTTTCGAGAGCCATCCATGCCGCTGTGTCCCCCCCCCCCCCCCCCCCCCCCCCGCCTCGAACGCCCCCTTCTTCCCCATCACCCGCACCTTCGCCTAGACCTAGCACCACACGTATAACAAACCCCTCACCTAAAGCCCTTCCCCCCCCCCCCCCCCCAGCCCCCACCCCCCACCTTCCCCCCCCAACCCATCCCAACCCCACCCCCTCGAACATTCCGCCCTCTCTTTACTCACTGATTGTACGACTTACCCCAAGATATACATGATAAATTGATGTATTATTTCCAAAACTGTCACATTTACCCCTCAAAATAATGTAAAGTTTCCAGGCACATATTGAGCTGCCCCCCCCCGCCCCCCCCCCCCCCCCCCCCCCCCCCCCGCCCAACCCCCCCCCCCCCCCCCCCGTCCCCCCCCCCCCCCCCCCCCCGCCCCCAATAATATACTGGTGCCAAAACCGTCAGATTTATCCCCTCGAAAGGATTTATATCTTACATGCACAAATTGCCCCTTCCCCCCCCTCCCTCCGCCCCCCTCCAAACCCGCTCGCTTTTGATCAAAACCAGGCCCCCCTTTCCCTTCACAGCTGTCAGATTTTGTCCCCCTCAGAAAACGGGTTTTTTATTTTCCGCGCACAGACTGATTAAAATTATCCTGTTGACCCTGATAGCTACACTTGTAGTTGTAAGGGGAGTCGCCGACCTATATCCTTAATGAGGACACACAACTCGTAATGCGCGCGATCGGAGTATCACACACAGCTTGCAAAGATGAGTTTCGACGAAATGTTCGATCTCACAGCTGGAGTGTATTTTAATTTTTATAATATACATTGAGCAAGCTGAAATGGTGTAGGGGGGGGGGGGGCTGTCCTGCCCCTCCCCCCTCCCCCACCCTGGATGAGTACGCCTCCCCTAACTCCATAAGAAATAGCGGGAGGGAAGAGGGGGAAGAGGAGTCGCTCGCTCCCATTCCCCTGTTGCTTAACTCTCCCCCACCCACACAAACAAAAAGGCCATCGATCTACGCACCGGTCGCGCTCCGCTAGTGAGACACCTCCCCGCCCAAGACCGAGATTCCCACAATCCTCGCGTCCAGTTATGTCCTGACCGTTTATGTTCCGATAGCAGTTCCCCAAGCGGTCGTTACATTACCGGGCAGAGGAGACATCCGCACATCCCATTCCGCCCAATCTAGTCCCTTGTCCCGGTTGTCACTCAACCTCCCGGGCCCCGTGCTCCAACACATCTGACACGCAAACCGGCTCCTCCATTTTCGCATTAACGCACACCGTAAACAAGTCTGACGACCACCTCCCTCCTTTCTATACTAAGGCTTCGGGTACCCCTCTCTGGGCAAAGCCTGTCCCGCCGCCTATTCTCCCTGAATAATACGCGAACTCTTCATAAGTAAGACTCGTCCCCGCGCCTCTCCCTTCCTCTGTCCACCTGTCCTCTACCCTTGCAATGCCATCCCTCAAGCACTGGGATGCCCGTCTCCTCGACCAAACCTCCCAACCATCCTTTCCCATAGTCGATGAAATCAAGGACGGTTCTTCGGGTAAATTTCCGTTACCGTACAACCTTAAACGCTCCACTAATAAACCCCGACAGCCGCTATTTCTCCTTCCCCCGCACGCCCTGTGCTTGTTCTGACCAGTACCGATCTCTTCCTCCCTTGGTCCCCCCTAGATCCCTTCAACCTTACCTCCACTTCGTTTGCTTGGTGTATTTTGCTTCCTACGAACTACTCGTTATCCCCGAAGAACGCCACATCCCCCCTCCTCAAACAGCGTACCTCATGGAACACCCATTTTACATTGGCAAACAATTCCGATGCTCGCAGCCTACAAGAACACCATAGCGCAAGGCCAATCCATAACAAGCCCCCCGTGCCAGAATCGCTCTCCTGCATCTCCGTCAGCATTCCCCCACGTCAAAGGCCTTGTCACTTTCTGCTCACTGCCCATACGCACGTGCGACATCTTGATACCTTCCCTGACAGATTTCATCGAACGGTTACCCACGGGCATTGATAACCCCAACAACGGGTCATTGTTGAAATTTACCGCCACCAACTTCCCTACTAAGGTCGACTCCTGGTTCCCTTTCTCTGGGCAACAGCAGTAGTCTAGACTATACCATTAACTCGATCGATTCCCCTTACAGGTCCATCTCCCCCTATGTCTTTCCGCAGCGCCAGCACCCCTTTTTAATTGAAAGCCCGCCCGCTCGAACGCACATCCTCCAATTCGCCTCGTAACTTCTTCGAGTCGAAGTTGAAACTCTTGCAAATGCGTACCATCTCGCAATATCTCCGAACACAAGAGCTGCTGCCCCGTTCCCAATTGCTGCACCTCAATCTGACACAACCATCAGTCCCGAAAGAGTCGGCTCCCCTTATCGGCCCAGTGCCCAACCCGAACCCCCCGCCACTGCCCTCGACGTGGTCGCCCCAGAACCGGTGTCCGTGGCTCGCTTGGTTGGCCCCGCCACACCGCGGAGCCCGTGTCCCCATTTCTTCGCCGGCTCGTCTCTCCCCTCGCCCCCCCCCCCCCCCCAACCATTCTCCTCCCTAACCACCTCCCCTCCTTCTCTATTCTCGCTTTTTTTCGCTTTCCCGAGCGGGCGGAAAATATCCGAGGCGAACTTCCTTGAACCTGCCAATGTGATGACTACCCAGAACCCTGGGGTGTCGTTACATAGGTTTCCCATCGTTAGAAGTACTCCTCTCAGCTCGTGGGGTCCAATTAACGCGATTTTTCGCCATTGCCGTTTTTCAATCGTGCATGCTCTTATTTGATGCGTTCTTCAGGTGTCCCGAGTTGGTCCGAGTGTCGACAACGCTGAGATACCGGCGCGCATGGTGTAAACCCAAAGCCCCTGAGATCGACAATGAAATAATGATTATCGATAAGGGCCAAGAATTTGACACCACAACGTCGAAGCTACGCCAAGTACCAGGGGTGTTTAGAATGAAGTTTGACGTCTTTGCCGTGTTGGATACAGTTCATCGGTTGACGGCTACCCTATCGCTCTGCGAATCACACAGTGTTGCCGTATAGACACTACCTGGTACACATGAAACTTCCTCTTGGCTACTAGAAAAAAAGGTTCAGGTCTAAACGGGCGCTTAACCGCGTCCGAATGCATGACTAAATGTACATTTTATTTTTCATTTGTAACATTACACGCGTTACATTTGTTTTCGAGCATTAATATAACCTGAACGGGCGAAAAGTCTAAAAAAAATAGCCGACCAGAAAATGGCGGGGGGGGTTTTCATACAGGGTGAGAAGTAAACGTCGGTGAAATAACGAAAAAAAAAACAGAAAAATCATTAGTTATCGTCCTCTGCACGACTGGAATACAATGCAAGATTGTCTCACAGGCTTAAGTGAAGGGCTGCCAGCCGAGAGAAAATCATCCTTATAAATAGTACAAAAACTGCCTCATCGAAAAAATCCAGATGGTTGCCAAACTTTGCCAAACTTTTTGAAAAATATATACAATAGCTTTTCCATGCATTTTTTCGAACGCACACTGGTGAGGGTCCTTCCAACGCACAACACACAGCAAAAACATTTCACTTCGTTGTGCCCTGGGCCGCGGAAAAAACGTCTCTTCCCAAAAAACCCTCCTCGTCATTACGAAACCATGAAATTCAAACGGCTGCATTTCCAATCAAACGGCGCGACGAACTACACCCTGGCACGCAAACAGCTCGTGGGTGCATTTTGGGACACACACACCAACACCAACACACACTACACTGCTAGTAGGAGCATCCAAGCACCGTTCGGCTGCCCTGCCAACCCAGCGCTGGTGGTGCATGCGCTGGAACGTTTGCGCCTCTGCTGTTCGATCCTGCTACATCACGATGCGGGACAACAAACACAACACACAGCAAAAAAAAATCACTTCGTTGTGCCCTGGGCCGCGGAAAAAACGTCCCTTCCCAAAAAACCCTCTTCGTCCTTACAAAACCATGAAATTCAAACGTCTGCGATTCCAATCAAACGGCGCGACGAACTACACCCTGGCACGCAAACAGCTCGTTGGTGCATTTTGGGACACACACACCAACACCAACACACACTACACTGCTAGTAGTAGCATCCAAGCACCGTTCGGCAGCCCTGCCAACCCAGCGCTGGTGGTGCATGCGCTGGAACGTTTGCGCCTCTGCTATTCGATCCTGCTCGTGCGGGACAACCAACACAACACACAGCAAAAACATTTCACTTCGTTGTGCCCTGGGCTGCGGACAAAAAAAAACTTCCCAAAAAACCCTCCTCGTCCTTACAAAACCATGAAATTCAAACGGCTGCGAAACTGCGAAACGGCGCGACGAACTACACACTCTGGCACGACAACCAGCTCGTGGGTGCATTTTGGGACACACACACCAACACCAACACACACTACACTGCTAGTAGTAGCATCCCAGCAGCGTTCGGCTGCCCTGCCAACCCAGTGCTGGTGGTGCATGCGCTGGAACGTTTGCGCCTCTGCTGTTCGATCCTGCTCGTGCGGGACAACCAACACAACACACAGCAAAAACATTTCACTTCGTTGTGCCCTGGGCTGCGCAAAAAACGTCCCTTCCCAAAAAACCCTCCTCGTCCAAACAAACCCTTAAAATTCAAACGGCTACGCTTCAAATCAAACGGGGCGCTACGAACTACACCCTGGCACGAACACCCTCGCAGCGCACACCTCACACTCTCTATTCATATCCCTCGTCGGATACACTGCGCTCCTCGGCGTTGCGCTGGAACTTGCGCCTCTGCTGTTCGATCTTGCCCTGTGTGGTCTGCCGTGTCTGCGTACGGCGGCGACTGCGTCCTTCAGTTCGGCTGCTGCTTACTTTCTCTCGCTGGTTCCTGTCGCAGCTCATCTCCGCCGCGTGCTGTGGGTGTCTGCTATGAGCCTCTTCGCTCGTTCTAGGCTCCTCTTTCCCTGCGGCTGCGTGTTCTTCGCCCTCTTCAAACCTTACGGCGTTCCACCTCCTCCTCCTCGTGCTGCGGCAGAATCTTTGCACACACCGTGCAGCGGAACGTCCCTACAGCAGAGCGGTATCTTGACGACTGGGGACACCAACTCTTCCGATACACATTCACAGGGCTCTCTCTGTGTGGTACATACATGGGTAGCGCAGCAGTACTCCTGTGTGTTTGCGTGTGTGGGATACCCGTACGTGTTCGAACCTGCCATACTACCTCACCTTCCTCCAGCGCTCCTGCGATACAAATCCCTTCCACCGCATGTGAATGCAGGTGTGTACACGGCATTGCTTATACGCTGCGCACTCAGCATGGTCACAGCAGTGTGTGTATGTACAGCGGTGTGCACACAGCTCTCGCTGTGTGTAGCACATACATAGTCTACATGTGTAGCGCAGCAGTACTCCTGTGTGTTCGCGTATGTAGGATGCGCGTACGTGTTCGAACCAGCCATACTACCTCACCTTCCTCCAGCGTTCCTGCGGTGGTACTAATAATCCCTTTCATCACCCGTGTATGCGGGTGTGTACAGCGGTGTGCACACAGCTATCGCTGTCTGTGTGTAGCACATACATAACATGTGTAGCGCAGCAGTACTCCTGTGTGTTCGCGTGTGTAGGATACGCGTACGTGTTCCAACCTGCCATACTACCTCACCCTCCTCCAGCGTTCCTGCGGTACTAATCCCTTCCATCAATCACCTGTGTATGCATCATCTCCCATGTATGTAGTCTAGACTATGCGTCTCCAGCTACGGCTGTGCGTCCTGTAACAAGTGTTCGTGTCTTTCAGCACGTTATATCCTACACCTGCGTACAACGTAACCCATGCGCACATTGTCATCACACCATGCGGCCTTCCTCGCCAAATTCTGCTGTTCCCTTTACAGGGGACTAAGTACGAGCATCCTATCGGTGACTTTCTCCGCCTCAAAGCGAAAGTCGCCGGCAAATATTCCGCCACTCCCGGCGATCTCCAAGTGCCTTCTCGCGCAGTCAAGTGTGACAAAACATTCAGCCACTCCCGACGATCGCCAAGTGCCTTCTCGCGCAATCCAGTGTGAAAAACCATTCAGCCACTCCCGACGATCGCCAAGTGCCTTATCGCGCAGTTCAGTGTGACGAAACATTCCTCCACTCCAGACGATCGTCAAGTGCCTTCTCGCGCAGCGAGCCACCAGTCAAGTGTGACAAAACACTTCTCCACAAAGCACTTGACTAAACATGTATTTTTTTTGTTTGGCCGCGACACACTCAGCAAGAAGTAACTTACTGCGCAGCAATATTTCTTCGCGTATCTATGATTCATATACTCTCGACGAATTAAACTATGCATCGCGAGCACCACATGAGAGGAAAACCCATCCCCCCAGATCTCTAGTACAATTTGGTTTAATTAGCACATAAGAAGAGAAAAAAAGTACTCCAATGATGATCAAAGGCACACTCGTTTGTATGCCGTCAACACTTCCGGGACAAAGTTGGGTGGAGACTACCAGCGAGTCAAGGAACACTTCACCACAGCAAAGTTAATACAGAAATATATCGAATGTTCTCCACCACTAGCTTATGTTCAACCTAACAAATTGAAAGATGATCTTGGCCGCGACACACGGCCTTTACACCGAAGCGTACAATATCGCAACAAATCAATCCCAACCACGTCATAACAAGCGAAAGAGACCAATGTTCACCAATGGAATTTCACGTTCTATCTGTCGTTGCGAATATATCTCTATCAAATGCGCCTCAAAAATACACAGTACATCTACACAACTGCATACCCGGCGCGATGTAGCAGCCGCAGCCTTCGCATCTGATTCGTCAACGCTATCGTACGTGTACTAACGCTCGTGCAACCTGATGACGGCTTCGTCGCACAACATGACGGTCAACGGGCGTACTAGCTTCCAAGCTCTCTACAACTACTCAACTGTAGACGTCCGAGATGGACATTGCGCGCTGGGCTATCATTGATACTAGCGTAACAAGCCCTAAATGCAGAACCAGACCAAGATGCGCCAGGAACGCTTCGCAGTAATCAGGCCAGACCCACATCCAACAGGCGCGATATAAACGAACGATGACGTTGGGACACCAAGAGCCCCTGCGCTCGGCAAGAAGCCGATATTTCGGTTCACATCTTTGCCGTCTTCCGAAAGTAGCATTTCAACGCACCTAATGTCGAAATATGTAGGACCTCTTGCGAATGACGCAGAACAGCAGACTGTACTACATGATGCAGGGACTTCAAGTAAGTTCCCCAATAACCAAGAAAGAGCATATAATTGGACAATACCAATTTAAACATGGTACACCGCGAGCCTTTTCAATATAAACACTCGGTTTTCACACATAACGAGCCCCCCCGTTCGGCACTGAACGATGAGCTAGACGAGGTGTTTCTTGTGGGATCAGATCCTACAGTGCAGGACAGCCCCTCGCGGTGGCGGCCATGAGCGGGGCAGCGGGTGGGCTGCGTGTCCGCGATCCCCCATCTTGCAACCGCTCGGCAACCAGTAACCTCACACCTTTGCTTGAAATCAACAACCAAACCGGCCGGCAAGCTGTTCTTGTGTTGAGAGCATACAGACCCCGAACAATCCGATATAATTCCCCACCGCGGCCATCCGGTGCAGGAGTGGTGAGAACAATGCTTGCTCCGCACGTCTAGCATATAATTGTCGGCATGTTGCTTGCAGTACACGCCTGTCTTGCTGCCGAGGACGTTGAAGCTCGGGACCTTCGTGCACGTGCCGTGTGAACAACGCCTGCTGCGCACGTCAACCATGCCATCCTCCGCGTGTTGTTTGCAGTACACTGCCGTCTTGGTGCCAACTACGTTGTAGCGCGGGCGGTTTACGCACAAGTCTACCGAACATGGCTTGTTGCGAACGTTTACCATGGAATCGTCGGCATGTCGTTTGCAGTATACCGCAGTCTTACCGCCAACAACATTGAAGCTTGGTACTTTCGTGCACGTGAGATGTGAACAGCGCCTTCTGCGTACCTCTACCATGCCATCATCTGCATGTTTTTTGCAATACACTGCCGTCTTGCTGCCGTATATATTGAAGCTCGGTCTCGTTGAGCACGAGTCGTGTAAACAACGCCTGCTGGTTACATCCACCATGCCGTTGTCACCATGTGTCTTGCAGTACTTTGGAGTCTTGCTGCCGGCGACGTTGAAGTTCGCCTGCTTCATGCAAGAGTCACGCGAACAGCGCCCCATAACAACCTCGGATTCTGATCGTTATGTCGTCAGCATAAAAGATGTCCACAGCTGAGCTGCGCACACCACCTGTAGATCGTGAATTCAGCGAAACGCAACCTGGTAGGATTGAGCGTCACAAACAAGTAGTTGTTTCAGGGTTGATATACCGAGGGATTTACTTAACGTAACAGTATCCAGCATTAGCTCGCGCATCGCCGCCGAACGTTTACCCACAGGATAGCGGTTACACCGTAATTGATAGACTTGCTAGAATGACGTAACGGTGCAATATTCACAGTTCGCGTGTCGAATATGCCGCTATTGGACCGGACGTAGAACCGAACCATACGGGGTCAGAAGCGGCAATTCATGTTGTTGATCAAGAACTCGGGGACATCCAGTCCATTCCCAGGAAATGCCCGGAGAGGGGGGATGGATCAGCTTCACAACGCCCAGAAGCGTCGCCTAGCATATTCATAGTACGCACGCGCAGCCTGGTGCTGTGTCTGGAGACATGCCCAGCGCTGCCAAAGGTTGTACCGTCCCAAATGCTTTGCTTCGATATTTTCCATGACACGACACGTTGAAGGCTCACTAGAGCGTGTTTCTTGCAATTCTCAACACCCAGGAGATAGCAGCACGTAACTTACGCAGAATGATAACCGCTTTTTTGCGTTGAGGTCATTCGGGTCCAGGATAGTGTTAGGTAAAAGGCGGAAATGTATTTCCCGGCGAATGCCCCCGTCATTGAACTGATGTAGTCCTCGAAATTTTGCACACGTGTTCTACGTGATGTTGCGAAGACCTCACTTTTTTACGTGTACATTTCCCTCGTACTTTTTGTCAGAGGTAATGATATCTGTTAAATAATATCAGGACCACTTTGGAAAAAACGTTTTTTGGAGAACGAACCAAAAATGCACCCCAAAGGCAGGCCTGGGGATGAGCATGTAGATCATGTGGTAAAAAAAGTATGGTTCATCTCTCAAAAACAGCGTAGACATTTGGGCCTTTTGTGCGTTAAAAAGAGTAACATTGGATATTTCTTTCAGAAAACGTTGCCTCAAGTGTAGTATCCCATATCGTAGCTAGATGATGCTTACTGTTGGACTTAAGCAGGTTAGATGCTCGAATACTTGCAAGGCGAATTTCTACATGGATGTTTTCAAGTACCTGCAACCGTTTTATGCGAAAAACGCAGCAAAATATTGTTATTTCCCGCGCTAAGAAAAAGACTGACTAATTACGACAAAAACAAATGTCGTTGGTCAATACGAGTTTCGCTCCTGGACACAGAGCGAGGCCGTTGAACAAATCACTTGGCTATGTCAATTTCCACTGGACATGGGAGTCTGTACGATATCAATAAATAAACCCTTTTTAGACTAGAAATTATGAGCGGAATTGGATGGATACTTAAAAACGTCGGGCGTTAAACATTAACCAGCCTGAATTTTAGACGCGTGATGCGACAGAGGCAGCATTTTCCGTGATAACTGTTTCTCAATGACAAGGCTACTTAACCTCAAATCATCAGAAAATACGCCCCATTTTTTTTTGCCTTATTCTGGTTGCGTACCTAGGCCATGAGATTTTTCATCTAGTAGCAGTTGCATTTGCTCCAAATCAGTTTTTTGGGAGAGGGCTTCAGCTCTCAGCATCGAGATACCTCAGCAACAAGGGGTACAGCTCTAACGCAGCACGCGTCGTAAGTGTGATGACTGAATTTCCAGAACAAACTAGTGGTGTCATGATTATCACGTGTCGTCCCCCTTACGCTTTGCTTGGAAAATTTCAAGAAATGCGCCATCTTTCAAGAAATGGCCGCTCAAACAAAAACGTTAACAACTACGGTATAGCGGAGCCGTGTAAATGTAAAGAAAGTCGTCCTCGCATCCTGCTAACGATGCGCCGTATATCTAAAAAATAGTTCCGGGTCCGACACCGCTTGATGTGCTTGGCGTACTAGACAGTATGTCACACCATTCGAAACACGCGAAATATCCTCGAGCAAAACAATAGGATGTGACTTTGGAGTGGCCGCACCATGACAAACCTGATACAGATATTTATGACCGTGCTTGGTATTAGGGAGGACTACGACGAGTATAGGTGAATACCACAAGTCATTACCCTGAGGTTCAACGCATGAATGGCCTGGGCCTTGGTGTTTGAGGTGAAACCACTACCGGCAAAGGTGATATTCGAATTGAGTTCGTATTCGAAATCCCCGGCCAGATTAGATCGACTAGGGAATAGAAGTTACTAAACATCAACTGAAGGTAATTGCTTCTAGTATTGAAGCACAGTACTTGGTAACCGATTCGCGAATGAAGGCACAGTACACCCCAGCACCAATCTGAACGTAGAATGAAGCCAGACAGACACATATGAACAAAAACATCGTGATTTGGAATACCCAATGACTCCGTTAGGGACCTGGCCGTTAGCCGTGCTTGTGTCTGCACACAGGTAAACGGCTACTTGTCTGACAGGAACACTATATCATCTCAGGGATGGGCCAGGTGGTGTGCGCGTGATACACGGGGTACCGCAAGCACATTTTTGTACAACTGCAATAACACTCTGCCGTCAAGCCATACGTTTGTACAAGGTAGGTGTGGCGCTAGCAATATTTCTGATTTT
Source organism: Undaria pinnatifida (assembly GCA_012845835.1). Classification (NCBI taxonomy): domain Eukaryota; class Phaeophyceae; order Laminariales; family Alariaceae; genus Undaria; species Undaria pinnatifida. Next base: position 3,291,663 of record JABAKD010000023.1, on the reverse strand, counting down.
CTCGTGGTTAGGAACAATATTTGTAGGTTCTGACCTTGTAGGCAATCGTCGATGTCGGGCTTGAAAATGTGGGTTTACACGATACGATGTCCTAAACCAGTTCCGCAACTCTTGCCCAAGGTGGTTTGGGTCGGTGGCGTCATTATCAATATACTGCGTTGTCACTAGCACTTGTAGATACTGCTGGTACTCACAGAAAATGAAAGCGAAAGCAAAGAGAAGTCAGCAAGCCCGTTCAACCACGGCAAGTGCGACTACGTGTCTACGGTACCTCGCTACGGCCGAATTGGCCCCTCCTCGTCCACTACAGCGCGGCGGGGGTCTGTTCAGAGTGCGAAATCCTGTCTGGGTCGATGCTTCAATGCGGTATAGGTCCAACGAAGCAAACGCAAACATGTTTAACCGAGCCTGACCTACCTTAGTTCAGAAGAAAAGTAGGACGAGTGCACGATTCACTAGTGCACAGCAACAGCACAACATTCAGACTAGTTACATCAAAATATCCGTCTTAGAGATAAGCTGAATATTCGTGTTCACTGATAAGTTCAAGAACTATGAAATTCAGGCCTGTGATTGATTTCGCTTGGAAAACAGGTTGGTCCTGAAATTGGATGCCAAGGCCGACCCCAAGCGTTTGTGGTGCTGCTACAGTCGTATTTTTCGATTACCTAGATGTCTCGCTAAACGTTTTTTTATATATTTACACAGAATAAGAACTACTAACCACATCATAGGCGTCCAGAGTATCTAAAGGATTGTGTGTCAAAACAGACGTGAAAAGCACATATCGTCCAATCAGGTGTGTCACTTCCAGCCAAAAGAGTTTGATACCGGCAAAAACACACTACCTGCACCACAAACGTACACAAGCAAGCGGGGCGACCAACCAGTACAACAAATGTACAGCGGCCCAACCAAGCAATCGTAGCGAAATATTCCCGTTTGCCGCTCCGGTTGCTACTGATGTAGCACGTGCGAGGTACAATATGTGTTGCCCAGGGTTGGTCGGGTACACGACGGTAATTATATGGGCCGTGACATGTAATCCACTTGTATTCTAAGTCATACGCGTGTACGTATAATACGCACTGCTGTTGTGAAACGTATCGCTGCTGCAGGCTGCTCATCGTATACGAAAAGCGCTGTGTACGCTGTTTGTGGTGTTGCCACAGGCTGCTGCAGCTGCCACACCTTTGTGCTGCTGCCAGAACTGCTGCACGCACACGATACTACCCAGATGCATCCGAAAACAAAACCGATCGTACGTGTTGGAGTGTCTTACATCGTCTACTGTGCTACAGTAGATGTTCTTACGTATTTTGTGTTTTTGCCCCAGTCTGGTACTCGGCCCTGGTGTCTACCACGAACACCGCCAAACTCCATCTGGTGTATTGGTACGAGGTATTGCGATTGAACAGAAGACGAGGCGGCGGCGGAAGGTACCATCCCACGCCGCCAAGTCCAACTACCACGATCGTAGTAAAAACGCATTGAACGACAAGTACCAACAACCCCGACCAAGCCATCCACCCGCAAGGCATCCACCAAACACATGATAGAGAAGTACTAAGTATAGTGGAAACCATAGTAATACACCAGGCCCCCACGTCTTTCAAAACTCCCCCCTCCCTTCCCCCCCCCCACCCCCGCTCCTTTTCGATCAAAACCAGGTCCCCACGTCCTTTAGAACTCCGCCCTTTCCTCACCGGTTATTTGACATACAGGATTCACTTAAAAAACTGATGCATTTCCTTCCACAGCTGTCAAATTTTGCCCCCCTCATAAACGGGTTTTATAGTTTCCTCGCACAGACTGAAGAACATCACCCTGTTGACTCTGATAGATACACTGTAGTTGCAAAGGAGCCGCCGACCTATATCCTTAATAGGAACACACAACACCCGTAGTACGCGTGATCGGAGTATCACACACAGCGAAGACGAGTTTCGACAAAATCTTCGACCTCACAGCTCGAGTGTGTTTTTTATTTTCTCATTATACAACCCAGGCCCCCACGTCCTTCAAAACTCCGCCCTTCCCTCACCGGTTACTCGACATACAGGATTCACTTGATAAACTGATGCATTTCCTTCCACCGCTGTCAGATTTTGTCCCCCTCAGAAACGGGTTTTATAGTTTCTGCGCACAGACTGGCTAACATCACCCTGTTGACCCTGATAGCTACACTGTAGTTGCAGGGAGAGTCGCCGACCTATGTCCTATTGAGGACACAACCCGTAATACGCGCGATCGGAGTATCACACACAGACAGCTTGCAAAGATAAGTTTGGAAAAAATCTTCGATCTCAAAGCTGGAGTGTATAACATTTTTTTTTTCATTTTCGTGTTATATAAAATATACAATATGTTGGATCAAGCTCGAAATACCCCACCTAAAGGAAAAATACCAACAACCATAATGGTGAAGAAAACGAAGTATATTAAGTACTGCATGTACAAAATTTGAATAAATAAAGTAAAACGACCGCATTAAGCGGAAAAAACTCACCCACATATGCGCGATCGGAGTATCACACACAGCTTGCAAAGATGAGTTTCGACGAAATCTTCGATCTCACAGCTGGAGTGCATTTTCATTTCTTATAATATATTAGATTTATACTACAAGTACCAACAACGCAGCTTGCCAAGATGAGAATCGACCCAAAATTTGCCGAAACACCCAGGCCATTTTTTACGCAGTCGGATTCGTCAGTCGAAAACGGCATTTTTCGACTACAGCCCAAATCGGGCGTTCTTACGCAGTCGAAAAAGGGCTTCTTCGACTCAACTTTGTTCGACTGAGAATTCCGACTGGCGGATCCAGTCGAAAAACTGAACTTTTTCGACTGGATCCTCCAGTCGAAAACCTCAGCCGAAAAAGTTTAACACGTGCTTTTTGAACCGATCGCATCGCCCATCCCACCACCAAACACACACACACACAACACAAGGCCACACGGCTACACACCCATACCGGGTACCACACTGCAGTATCACACAAGGCACTGACGCTGGCTTTGCTATCCCTGCTGTTGCTTCTCGCAGCAAGTCAGCGTGGCGCATTCCCAGTTCCGGTCGCCAGCAGCGTGTATCACACGACGGCAGCAGCGCGCGGTCTCGATCCCATGCTGCCAACAACGGCTGCGCCTGCTGTAGCTTTGGCGGCTCTCGGCCGAGTGCAAATCCACGAACGTAACTCTGGCTGCTTTCGGCTGAGTCCAAAGCCACCAACTCGCTGGGACGAAGGTTCGTCGAGCCGTTGCTCGCGGAGACAGCGCGAAGAACAGAGCTGCCAACCGATTTCGCCTGCTGTACAGCAGTAATCCCTCACACCAACCGCCTTTAGGAAGAGCACGAAAACTATAAAATCTACTCCACTGACGATAAGAAGGACCATTTTCTTCGTTCTTCTGTTTCGTCCCCCCCCTATTTACCCATTTTTTACCGCCTCCGGCGGCTACTTAAACTCCCAAAAATTCCAGTCCCACCCTACAAAACGTCGCCCCGCGGAAGAATACAGGTCGAAAAAAAGCCCAGTCGAAAAGGGGCGCTTTCGACTGGCGGAATCCGACTGCATAGGAAATGGCCTCACAGCTGACGTGCTTAGCATAATAACTTAAAATAGAACGCAGACCAAGACACTTAGAGTCGGCTCATGCTACTCACTGTGTTAACAATGAAAGGCTACGCGGAATCATCGAACACACCTGAAGGTGTCACTAAACTCGAGAAGTCGCGGGCAGCGATCAACTACTACATGGTAGGCCGCGATGGAGGTAAAACGAACAAAAGTTGCGGCCGTACAGCGTGGTTTAACATATGGGTAGAGATTGTCTTTTGGGTCGAGAAAAACCGCAAAAGACAAACCCTAAAGCCTGCGTCTATCATACTACTAGCACGAACACTACATGGTGGACGAACGCGCCCGCCACGATGAGCCTCACCTCTCTGCCCAGCGGGTCTACCGAAACGAAAGGTAGATGCCGGAAACGCGGGCGTCCTAGTTTGGCTACGTCCGTCAAGCCGAAGGTAGCCAAGAAACCAGGCAGAAGATGGCACCAGCGCCAGAGCGGTGCTGGTACGGCGCGGATGGTTGGAATCAAAGGTTATACACGGATTGTTGAAATATGATGTTGTACTCTACTGCTGTAATGTTTGTGGAATGTTTGGTTCTCGTGGAGAACATGATGGCGGATTGGTCAGGGGGTAGGGGACGGGTATCAACGGTACCATCGTCCAGAGTTGCCTCAGCCTCTTTATGGGTCCAGCAACTCACCGCCACTCCAGTTTACAGGCTGTTTACCTCGTGGTACATCTGATACTTCAGGTTGCACCCCAAGGTCTGGCCTCCTTTCCTCTTTCTTCGCGTGCGAAGGCAACACATCACCGCTGTTCCATCCATCACGTCTACATCGATCGCTCCTTCGTGTCGGTATAGTCTATACCTAAGCCGAGAGGTGAGGCTCATCGTGATAGAGTTCTTCACCATAAAAATGGGTGCACAGTGGCCACAATATTTTTATTTCCTTTGCCTCAGACGGCGTTCAACCCTGCCTTCGTGTTTCAATTCTCCCTGGCAAGCCGGAGGCACCCTTGCCGCAGTTCTGGTGTATTATATAGGATAGAGTACTCGATTGGATGATGTTGGTTTGGCCCACATGTGATTCCAGTATTATGACAAGGGAACTGATAAAAACGGCCGTAGATACCCAGACTAATCCTATTAATAACCCAAAACCCGAAACCAAACCCCACACACACCAATGATTGTTGATGATTTGGAGCGGCACTTATACTCGCAGTAGGCCAATTTACGTTGCTGGGTGAACACGCGTTACAAAGGGGAATAACAACAATCGAAACAACAGCAATCAGCATACGTGGCCATGTGGCAGATGCGAACTGAACAGACCAACCCGCAGGAACATCTACGCTGTTTAATACTTTTGTTTCGGTCTAATGTATTACAAGGTCTGCCCTATTACGACTGTGCCCGTAGAAGGGGCAGCACTAGATTCCGCATCAGCAGCAGCGGAAGCAGAAGGTGTCGCACCGGTGGTTACAGCAACACGGCTCACGAAGCCACAGCCGTGTCAGTGTCTTTTCGTGGGTCTCGTCGACCATTCTCCTGAAAGTATCTACTCGTACAGCGGAAGCACCGTTCGCGTCTTTTTTTTTTCGGTTAAATACCTCAAGGCGGACGATGCGCATCTCTGATCACCAAAACACAACGAACATCGGAGCTACGTGGTCCTTACTACGTACGACTGCTGTACCGATGCGTGACAAAATCTTGCACAGCAGACCGGCGCAAACACTACAGGAAGCACGTTTGATTATTGTTCCTGCTTCAGCTGGGTGCTATAACGTATGTGCAGACGTGGTGGCGGCAGCATTAAGGGGCCGCAGCAGCAGCAGCGTGGGAAAACATAAGAAACGAAGAACACAGCACTCGTATTATTAGCGGTAGTGCAGAAGCGGTAAATTTCTTACCAGCAGCAAGTGATATACGTACACGTACTCGAGTCAGAAAGGAAGTAAATGACGTATCACGTGCACAAACGAACATAGCGTGTGCTCGACCGCCCTTCGCCAACGCAGATACTGTCAAGTAGGTATAAGAAAAGCAACCCAAACAGCGACAATATCGCATTGCAACAAGGGCTTGCTGTGTGGGGGCGCCGTACATGTCTTGCACTGCACCTGGTCGTTCGCCGGGACCACTTAATTTGGGCACTGAGTGGACATTCACCCCGGCTCGTCGGTATGGGTTTTTCACATAGATTAAACAGCAAGACCTGACAGGTATCTAGGTATCTCTGGTTCCCCCAGTTATGCTTTGGTCGGTGTTAATCGTAAAACATTTCGGCGAGAAAGTGAAAACATTTAACAGGAACAGTGCGGACAAGAAACTGCAACAACACCAGGAACGCAGTGGCATCCACGGGCTGGGCTAAACCATCCCCCCGTCGGAATCCTTCCGTGCCTACACTGCGTAGCAATAGCGTGCTTACCACGAAGACGCAGATGGTCATTTGTGGCTAGCCTCCTGGTGAAAGTCGTCGCCTTGCTGTGCCATTGTTTTGCACTCGTTACGTGAAGGCGTGTGCTTCGACTCGTTAATACATGTATGTGTTCCGCTCCTCTGTTAATTGTCTCTGTGCGGTTGCTTATTAGGATGTAGTACGACTTTTCTGGAATAAGCATCCATCCTAACCGTTGATTGAGAGACTCCTCTTTCATTCGCCGTGTTCTAACCTTTTAGTGACAGTGCGTTGTCCAGCTTCTACCATGGGTGGATATACCGTCTACCGGTTTGTTGAACGTGGTTCGTAGTTCTCCCGTGCTAGGTGTACGGAATAACTTTCTGGGGTCCAACACAAGAAGGTGTCAATGTCACACACGAGACACAACATCGAAATCGCTCGGTCCTTCGACCCGACCAACGTGCGCATGCGTCGGTCCTTAACAAAATAGAATGGTAATGTTGCCGTGGTAACATATTGATCTAGACTTGATTTCTCAACCGGCCAGAAACGGATTGCCTTTCATGTGAAGCCCCAACCGTGGGTTGACTCCTCTGCCAGCTTACTCTCTATAAACGCGTACCGAAATTGCCCAGCTGTTGCCCCTGGTTGTAGGGGACGATTGTCGGCGTTGAGTTGCGTCGAGCTGCGTCGAGCGTAGGTCAGCGTGTATGCTGACCATTGTTTGGGACACCACCGAGCCGACCCAAGCTGGTGATGCCGTATCGAGCTGATTTGGAACATCGTCGCGAGTATACCCACATTGCCAAGGACGAGATCAATGGTAACTTCGTCGTCAGAACTAACGTGAAGACAGCTCATCACGGCAACAACAGAGGCACTTGTAACTCCACAACCGCGGAGTGGAAACGTATATTTTGGAGGATGTGCTAATTGTAGTCATACACATAAGTCCTTGCCGTACCTGGTGTAGCACGCGCACAGCACCTGGCGCATCTCTTAGATTATATCGTGTAACTGACAAACAAGTCGCCGCCTTCCTTTGTTCGAAAACAATCACGACTGACCGGTGAGTCCTTAACGCAATGAAGAGGTTTACTGAATATCTTGTTCATGTTTCCTATCTGTCGGACTTTCATCCCATGCCATGTTTTTGATCGGGTATAATGTACTTTGATTTTTTCATTTTTTGCCAAGTTTCGAGATGAAATACCTGAAGTAATTTGCATGACCGGATTTTCTGTATCTCGCACAGTCTCGGCGACCCGGTACAGCCCGGCATTCCACAAATCAACACAATGCAAACAAAACATTTGAGCATTTCGGTTTCACGTCAAATAAATGTCGTGGGCCGGGCCATAAGTGCCTTATCCTGTGCCATTCAATCGCTGTGATCGCTTGTTTTATGCATCTGCCCCTGCCCTAGTCCTCCGTAGCACGCGATCACGATAATCCATAACGATTTCAAGTTATTGTTGTTGGGGCCACGTAAAAGACATATCAGAACGTTTTAGTCGTCGATGTTTTGCGTGTTTCCAATGGCGTGACATAAATTCCTTGAACGCCAAGGAAAACGCGAGAAAAACCAAGCGATGTCTGATGCGTGACTTTGCGGTTACTCGGACAACAGCTGCGTGCTAGGCTAAGGGTAGCGATTTTATTCGTACTTGTTTATCGAACTAAGGAACTCCTTGTACAAAATATACTAATTTGTAGGGTCAGAATGGTCATTTTTATTTTGCGTGATTCTCGTTGTGTAACTATTACCAACTATTATGGGAAATAATTTCATCGGTTATTTCTCGCTCTAATAGGGATCTCCGACGCCAAAAATGAAAACCTTCCACTATGGGACCAGAAATCGTTATTTCTGGGTTCAGAAATAATCGAGGCCAGAAATCAGCGGATTTGGTGATTTCTGAGACCAGAAATAACATATCTTCCAACCTCTCAGAACTAGGATTATCTGACTTTTAGATACTACCTCGTACCAAGTCACATGACACCACTGTACCTTGTATGATACTTGTCTGTTGTACACGTCACCCATCACCCACACCAAAGGATCACAAACACGCCTACGACAGCACACCGCGCTTGTTGTATTCGAAACAGAGCTTCGTCCTCACACAAACGCGACAGCAGCACCACCACCACCATCGCCACCACCACAGGCACACCACACCATCACCACAGCAGCAGCACAGCAGCAGCACAGCAGCAGAGATAGCAGGAGAGGCGGTGGTGACCTAACATCACCGGCGATAGTGTACGTGCCAGATTTCCAAAAGGAAGGCAAACGGTAAAATAAGACTTATCAATTCAAAAGAAAAATACTCTGCAAAAGTCAGAAGCCATTATCGACGCCCCTTATTTCTGATGCAGTGATTTTTGGAGCCTCAAAACTTCAAAAATAATCGCCAAAATATAATCGCTCAAAAAAATTCCATAGTAGTAGGCCTTAGCCGTAGCATCTTTCAACCGGTAGCAGTTTTAGTTTTCTCCAAGTCAGTTTGTGGGAGCTCCCGAATTGAGGAACATTACCAAAAATGTGGTGGCCCCCCCGTCGTAGCACGCATTAACGGCTCATTGGTTGCGGAAGGCCGAGATGACTTTCTGTATATTCGCCTCCGCTAGTTATGTACGATTGTTTTGAGCGGTGATGATTCGTTGTAAGATGCAAGACCAATGCATTACACAATAAATCAAGATATACCAGAGTAGTAAACACTACCAGCCAGCTGATATCATCTCGTTATCATTTTAGCCATCCATGCCGTAGCTCCAACTCATCTCTGCCCTCCCCCCCCCCCCCTTCCTTTTTGTTCCCCGCCCAGTTCGTTCAAACGCCTCACTTACAATCGAAATCGGCCAGAGTAATAAACACTTCTAAGCAATTGATATCACGCCATTATCTTTCTAGCCATCCATGACGTAGCTTTCATTTATCCCCCCTTCCCCCCTCCAACGCCCCCTCCTTGCCCACACCCCGCACGATCGCCTAGTCCCAGCACCGCGCGTGTACCAAGCCCCTACATCTATGAATAATACGCGCTATCGGAGTATCACGCACGATGTTGCCAAGATGAGTTTCGACCAAAACCTTGACCTCAAAGCTGGAGTGTGTTTTAATATTGTATGTGACCTAAACATCTTTGAAACCCTCACCCCCCCCCCCCCCTTTTTTCCTCGCTCTCTCTTTATCAAACGCCTCACTTAATATCGAAATCCGCCAGAGTAATAAACACGTCCACACCCTGGATATCACGCCATTATCGTTATAGTGAAGTTCATGCCGCTGCTGCAATTCCCAACCCCCTCCCCGCCCCCGACGCCCCCTCCTTCCCCACCACTCGCACCATCGCCTAGACCTAGCACCACGCGTATCGCAAACCCTCACATCTATGCGACCTAAAGCCCTTCCATCCCCCCCCCGCCCCACCCCCCCCCCCCCCCTCCCCAACAACAAGTATTTATAGTTTCCACGCACAAATTGAGCTGCCCCACCTGTCGCTCCCCTCCTTTCCCATCTCCCGCCAACCTGTTGATCGAAATCAGGCCCCCACGTCCTTAAAAACTCCGCCCTCCCCTCACCGGCTTTTCGACTTACAGGATTTACTTGGTAAACTGATGCATTTCTTTCCACAGCTGTCAGATTTTGTCCCCCTCAGAAACGGGTTTTATAGTTTCCGCGCGCAGGCTGCCTAACATCACTCTGTTGACCCTGATAGCTACACTGTAGTTGCAAGGGGAGTCACTGAACTATAACCTTAATGAGGACACACAACCCGTAATACGCGCGATCGGAGTATCCCACACAGCTTGCAAATATGAGTTTCGGCAATATATTGGATCTCACAGCTGGAGTGTTTTTTTTTCTTTTTTGTAATATTACGGGCTGCATATATTTTATCAATTTACCACAAGGATATCTGGAAAATTCACCATCGCACGTATTCACCGGTTCGTTTGAGTTAAATGGCGTAAAAATGCCCTTCCGCACAGATACCATTCGTGCTATCAAGTCAAGGGGTGTGTTATTGGTGTCATACAGACCCTCATGACCAGCGGAAGAGGGCGAGATAAATACATTTTTCTTTTACGGCATCTGGGTGTCCAGGAGCGAAGCTCCTGTTCACCAATGACAGGCCTTCGATTTTTTCATTTTTTTTTGCGCTTTTTCTAGAGGGGGCGAAGAAGACGGAGCTAAATATATTTGCGCCGCATTTTGCACGAACCGGTTGGAGGTATTCCAAAGCATATCTGTAGATTTCGTTCCGCAAAATGTTCAAATACTTACCTGCCGATGTTCCACACTAAACGTCAGCCAGCTAAGAAAGTGAGATATACACTAATATCTAGTATTCTTCTAACAGTAACAAACATATACGTATTCTTACTCACAAAAGGTGCAAAAGTCGACGCCTTTTCTGTCAGAGATGGACCAAACATGTTTACACGCATGTTCTCCATGCCTGTCCGAAGGCCTGACCTTCGGGATTATTTTTTTGTTTTGGCCAAACATCTCCCGTCTTCGAAGACGGTCTGAATATTGATATTGTATACAAAACCTAACCAAACATCCGAGGCAAATTGATACATGAAAGGTGAGGTATTGGCAACATCACATAGAAGACGTCTGCAACAATCCACGCTTTCAGTCGATATAACGGCGAAGACATTCGCCGGAATAATACAATTCCACCTAGTAACTTCAGCCGGCCTGCAGCCGCGTGGCTTCAATGCAGCATAAGGCATCCTTCCGGCAGATGAATGTGCTGTTATTGGTGGGCTTTGAGAATAGCCAAACACAGGCTAGTGAATCCCCGACGTCATGTTCAAAGGAAATATCGAAGCGAAGGATTTGGGACTATAAAACGTTTGATAGCGCTGGGCAAGTGTCCTCCAGACACAGCACGAGGCTTCTCCTGTGTGTTGCAAGAATATTCTCCTCCTCTCCAGGCATGCCCTTGGTTGGAACTGGCAGCGCCGCGTTACTAGACGAAAACATGAATTCCCTATTAAGGTCCGGTTCGACTGCGGGGATTTTGAAAACACGAAATCTAAGTTCTCGAGCAGCACGACATTTTGCCAAGCCTATCCAGTACGCAGTTACCGCACTCTTGTGGGAGAACCTTCGGCACTCATTCACTGGTCAATACTGGTGTTAGTTCGTCGGCTAAACCCTAGCTATGTCAACGCCGAATAACGACTTGTTGGCGACACTCAAAAATACTACGGTACGTTTCTCTTGATTCACCATCTGCAGGTGTGTACAGGTCAGCTAGGGACATATTTTTGCTGGCGACATCACGACCTGAATCCGTGGCGTTGTTCATCCGCGCTATCATGGGGCGCTGTTCGCATGTCCTTTGCACGAAGGAAGCCAGCTTTAACGCCTTCGGCAACAAGAAGGCGTTGTACTGCAAGAATCATGCTGACAATGGCATGGTGAATGTACGCAGCAAGCATTGTTCGTACGACACATGCTCGAAGGTACCGAACTTTAATGTGGTTGGCAGCAAGACGGCAGAGTATTGTAAAGAACATGCAGCTAATAGCATGGTAAACCTGCACACCACGCGTTGTTCACACGACTCGTGCACAAAATACCCGGGCTACAACGTAGTCGGCAAAAGGACGGGGGTGTTCTGCAGAGAACATGCCGATGATGGCATGGTAGACGTACGCCGCAGGCGTTGTTCGCACGACACATGCACGAAGGTTCCGACCTTGAATTTTGTTGGAAACAAAACTGCTGTGTACTGCAAAAAACATGCAGACGATTCCATGGTACGCGTATACCACAACAAGCCTTGTTCGCAAGACGCGTGCACCAAGGAACCTAGCTTCAATTTTGTTGGCAACAGGACCCCAGTGTACTGCAAAGAACATGCCAAGGACGGTATGGTGGACGTGCGCAACAGCACTTGCTCACACGACTCGTGTACAACTCGACCGATCTTCAATGCCCCCGGAAGCACGATGGGCATATACTGCAAACAACATGCAGAGGTCGGCATGGTAGACATACAAAGGACGCGATGGTTACACAAGTCGTGCGGCAGACGCATGCCCGTCAATGCTGGCGGCAAAATAACAAAACTGTGCTGCAAGCGACACGCTGAGAACGGCACTGCGGGTGTCCGCAGCAATCGCTGCTCGCACGACTCCTGTACCGCTTGGCCGCGGTGGGGTCATATATGCGACAGTTTGGCATCCGTATGCTCTCGCCACAAGAGCAACCTGACCGCGGGATCGGTGGTTGATTTCAATCGAAAATGTGGGGCTACGAAATGTCGTTTGGTGGCAACATGGGGACTGGCCGATTCGCAGCCGACGCACTGCCCTGATCATGGCCGCCTCAGAGACGGGCTGTCCCCCACTTTGGGATTTAACAGAAGGGGGAATAACTCATCCAGCTCATCGTATCGTGCCAAACATCGGCCCTCGGTTGTTGTAAAGGCCGAGTGTTTATTTTGAACTGTTTTTTTTTGAAGTTTACGACAGTGCAAGCTTTTGTATTTGTCGAACTCGATCCTCTGGTTGGCCCAGTTTTTTACGTTCGGGATGAGCGCGGCGCTTGCAGTGTTGTTCAATTTGCTGTATCATTCGCCAACCGGGCGGCATGTTGATTTCTCGACGCATTTTAATGGTTCTGGTATACGGCGATCAGTCATACTGGCATGGTGTCTCAACCACAGGCACAGGTGCCGTCGGTGTCGTAATGCTGCCCACGTTGATGCCCAGTCTATTTGAACGGGGTGCGTTGTGACTCTTGCCATGAATATTCCGCAGTATCGGGGCCTGGGCTTACAGCGTTGACTTAATATGTCAACACTCGTAAGTAGACGTTGCGCACCTTGTAGCCCGAGGTAAGCTACAGGTATCACGTTTATGTTTAAACGGTTTGGGAATGGCGGTTCTCCTTACTCTAAAGTCGTCAAACATTCAAATCTGTTTTCTGAAACGTGTTTATTTAACTTCCTGGGCTATGAGATTTTTTTTGGTAGTTGCGCACTTTTTCTTTTCCTTTCGAAATCCGTATTGGTTGGGGGATATAGCTGCTGGCATTGGGAGCCTCGGAAAAATATGGGTGAACCTCTACCGCGGTATGAGTGTTGTCCTTCCATCAAATATCAAGTTAACAATCTTTTGTAACCTCAGAACGTACTGTTGCCGGTAACCGTCATGTCGGGCGAACAGAGTGTCACAAGGGTGCACCAGCTATAAAACACCCTGCGTATTCGTGATAACGCAGTTTGTACGAGAGTTTCGATGGCCACGTTGCGTCGGATATATATATATATATATATGCCGTTGCTAAGATAGTACTATGATCAGATAATACACAGCAGGACACCTGATGCCAGTTGCAACATGATGATACCCCTGCTATTCATGTGGGTTGGTGGCTTGACCGTTAAGTTGATATGGATTTGCCACGGTAGCTTACACAGGAACACCGTTTGTCATGGCCGTCGTTAGTTCCGTGGTGCTAGATAAAAACACAGAGTTAGCAATGTTATGTATCCTTTCTTTGATGTATTCCACAAGTCCACTCAGGTTAACCTACGTTATATATTTTATTGTCATAAATCGGCAGTTTTTTAACAAACTTATCCCGGTTGTTGTGCACACCACTAATTTCCCGGTTTCTCAGCAGAAGTAGTGGAACATGTGCTTGTAAGGTTTGTGGGACCCTGCTTGTGGTGGCGTGGGTGTTCCTGTGAACACATATATCCGCGTGACGCATTCAAAACATTTTCTTGTGGCCTCATTAGACTATATAAGGTATATAGTCTGTATGGCCAGCAGAACAGAGGAAACGCCTAGCAGTGCGACAACCGGCGAGTATTATGATAATACTACACTTCGGTTGGTAGTAGGAGAAGCTGTTGAGATACCGCGTTCGTATCGAGTCATGTGTAAATTCCGACAAATATAGACCAAGTGTGATTTTCATTTTGCAAACGAGAAAAATCCAAGTTCTACTATGAGGATAATAAATGGCGACCAAAAGCATATGCTGAGCTAGATTTATTGTGCAGCAGTGGGGCGGGCCAATAATAGATATTCTTGAGTATTCTAAAAATATATCGCTGACCAAACTATGACCGTGCTTTGTCTTGATAGGTACCAGTAGCACAGTGGCATCCGGGTTGTGCCGATCGCACCAGAAGCTGTCTCGCTCAAAGCGCATAGTCAACTACGGTAAGAGGGCACACAAATGTTACCCAGGCATCGTTTAGTCCCGTGAAATTCGAAAGGTCATATATAGTCTAATGTTTTTTGCGCCAATTGCCAAGTCTGCCTTGATCGTTCATTGCGTGCGTTACGTCGGCCTCGTGGACGTCATTATTTTTCTTTTGTGCTGGTAATAAAACAAATCGTAAGGGTATATCAATCAAGCAGGTGTCAGAAAACCTATTAAAACACGGCAACTGCGGCCTCATGTCCTACCGAACCTTGCTATGGCTGCATTATCCTGTTGCCTTGTCAACTTTAGCGCGTCGAGCATCTGTTCCGAGTGCGTAGTCCCGTCTAGATCGGCGCATCTTACTGCTTTATCTGACCATGGTAGCAAACGTAAACATCCTCCCCGGTGAGTGAATCACCTCTATTTACAGGACATGTAGGACGAGAGCACCAATCACGAGTGCACGGAATCAACATAACAGTCCCACCACCGGTTTCACTAGAAGCCAGCCTCAAAAGACAAGGTGCACATTCGCGTTCGCCCGTAAGCTCCTAGTACACTACTAGTTCCAGGGTTGATTTTACTAGGAAAACAGGTTGGGCCCGTAAATAGATTTAACGGCCGCCTCCAATCGTTGGTGCTGTCGTCGCGGTCGTATTTCTTGTTCGATAATCTTACGGCCTTATTCATGTAATATCGATACAGTCAAAGTACGCATAATATTTGAAGTATTGCCGCCGCAGAGGCATGTTGTCCGTATTATTTAAACGAACGAACTATATCGATGCAGGGATTGGGGTGTGCTATTCGGATATTCATATTTTTTGAGAGAGACTATAGCTCAGGAACGTCTGTTGTTGTACGTATGCTGCACGTCTAGCGTGGCAAGAACAATAGTAGGAATCGTATTCAACCAGGTTCAGCATTATCTTCCCTGGCGACAGGGACGGCATAACGTGGCATCGCTTGCAATAGTTAACACTAATAATCGGCGAGAGGAAGAGGAGCCACAAAATCGACTAACTGTTGATAAGCAGAATCGCACAGAAAGGGCAACCCTGAACAGCAAAGCTACCGAGGAGGTCAACGTGCAACGGTATACTGACAATATACGACACATCTTCACCATAAGGGGCGCGTGGAAGAACCTGAGACCTAGAAAGGGTGATGTCGAAGGGAACAAAAACGTCACATTACTTAAAGCTGCATAAGGGGGCGATCCTCAGGATTTTCGTGCAGATCTGACATTTTATTCGTTCTGTTACGTTGGTTATGTCTGTTCCCCGGCTCATGACAAAATCTTTGACCACGAAAAAAAATTGAGAAACGTCTGAGCTATCAGGCGGCCAGAGTTTTCCCACGGTATGGGATGCATGTTTTGGCACCAAAAAATATCAACGGTTCACCCCAGGCGAGGAAACATCAGATATCCAGTGAGGTTCTTGAGGTATACTTGCTCTACTGCAAGGTAATCGAGTGGTTCTTTGGTTTTTTGCCCGAGCCCTTGCCTACGAAGCCGTGTTCCGGTAGTATGTTGAGGTCCGTTGGTGAAGTTGTCAGACATTTTCGCCGCACCCCAATGACTGGATTGACACCCTTACAGCAGAATAACAATCATGGGCGCAAAATCGTACATTTGAGACAATTACAATGTGAAAAGAAAGCACAGGCAGAAATGTTTAAAATACGGTAGACCACATTATCAACCCATTACGTAGGGTATTTTGTACATACCGTCTGCATGATCGCCTCTCAACCTATGCCAAACAAAGTATGATTAGCGAAGAAGCGTAATTGAGCGCGGGTACACCAAGCGTTCCTTTCAAAACGCTGACGATTCGCCCTTCTCCCTCTCGCGCTCAATAGTAATGACATTGCATGACCACATCATCTTGCCTGTTGTATTTGCAACATGTATCTCTTTCAAGTAATGAACGATGTCAGAAAAAAATGGTAGCTACATGGTTGTACCTATCGATTTGAAACAATATATCTTGCGATCCATGCACAACTACTCGTACAAGTTATGAAGCTTTAACACGTTGTTTACCCCACCTAAATATTGTGTTGCGTGGTCCCACATCTGCCATCAAATGTTCTATTAAATAACAATACCAGGCAGGTGATGTAAATGGATATATTCTTGTTACAACCGTCAGATTTGTGCCCTTTAAGGATTTATAGTTTCTCTGCACATAATGGAGTGTCCCGCCTCCCGCCCCCCCCCCTTCCCCCCGGGTCCCTCCTGTTCAAACGGCCCGGCTAAAATACAAAATACGCCACATTAGTTGCTATTATCAGGCAGCGTATCTCACCTCATTATATTTCCAGCCGTTCATGCCGTAGCTCCAAATTACCCCCCCCCCCCCCCCCCCCCCCCCCGCCCCGCCCTTGTTTTTCCTGGCCTTTTGCTCAACCGCCTTACCTACAATTGAAAGCGACCTGAGTAATAAACACTTCTACGCAGTTGATATCACGTCATTATCTTTCTAGCCATCCATGACATAGCTTGCATTCACCCCCACCCCCGCCCGCCAACACCCACTCCTTTCCCAAAACCCGCACGAGCGCCTAGGCCTAGCACCACGCGTAGCGCAAGCCCGTAGATACATGCGGGTAATACGCGCGATCGGAATATCGCACACAAGCTTGCAAATTTGAGTTTTGAACAAATCCTGGATCTCACCGCCGGAGCGTATCCTTACATTAAATGTGACCTAAACCTCTTAAAACCCCTTTCCCCCCCCGCTCTAACCCCCGGCCCCCCGACCATTATTTTATTTTTACCCGCCCTCTCTTAGCTCAAACGCTCCAGCTGACATGGAGATCTGCCAGAGTTATAACACTTCCATGCACTTGACATCACTTAATTATCTTTGCAGAGCCATCCATGCCGCTGCTGCAATTCACCCCCTACCCCCTCTCCCAACGCCCCCTCCTTCCCCACCACCCGCACCATCGCGTAGACCTAGGACCACGCGCGTATAACAATCCCCTACAGCTGTGTGACTTAAAGCCCCCCCCCCCCCTCCCTCCACCCCCACCCCCTCGAACGTTCCGCCCTCTCCTCACTAGTCGTGCGATTTGCACAATGTACATGATCAACTGGTGCATTCTTTCCAAAAACGTCAGATATATCGCCTTATAGGGTTTACAGTTTCCACGCACAGATTAAGCTGCCCCGCTCGTCCAGCCCCTCCCTCCCCCCCCCCCCCTCCCGTCCCTCTAGATCAAACCCTGGCCCCCACATAATTGCTAACGCCGCCCTCCCCTAGCCGTTTGTCGACTTATAGGATATACCTGATAAACTGATGCATTTCCTTCCACAGCTGTCAGATTTCGTCCCCCTCAAAAACGGGTTTTATAGTTTCCGCGCACAGACTAATTATCATCACCCTGTTGACCCTGATAGCTACACTGCAGTTTCAAGGGGAGTCGCCGACCTATATCCCTAATGAGGACACACACCCAGTAGTACGCGCGATCGGAGTATCACACACAGCTTGCAAAGATGAGTTTCGATATTATCCTCGATGTCACATTGGAGTGTATTTTCAATTTCATAATATATTCACTGATTGCCGTGCATGTCGCATGCATGTGAAGGCTCGCTGCATGTCATATATATATATTATAAAAATTAAAATACACTCTAGCTGTGAGATCGAAGATTTCGTCGAAACTCATCTTTGCAAGCTGTGTGTGATCCTCCGATCGCGCGCATTACGAGTTGTGTGTCCTCATTAAGGATATTGGTCGGCGACTCCCCTTACAACTACAGTGTAGCTATCAGGGTCAACAGGATGATTTTAGTCAGTCAGTGCGCGGAAACTATATAACCCGTTTCTGAGGGGGACAAAATCTGACAGCTGTGAAGGGAAAGGGGGGGCCTGGTTTTGATCGAAAGCGGGGGGGGGAAAGGGGCAACTTGTGCATGTAAGCTATAAATCCTTTCGAGGGGATAAATCTGACGGTTTTGGCACCAGTATATTATTGGGTGCGGGGGAGGGGGGAGGGGGGGGGGGGGGTTAAACACAGCGGCATGGATGGCTCTCGAAAGATAATGAGGTGATATCCTGTGCGTGAAGTGTTTATTAGTGTGGCGGATTTCGATATTTGGTGGGGCGTTTGAGTAAGGGAGAGCAAGAGGGGGGGGGGGGGGGAAAGATTTTTTAGGAGGTTTAGGTCACAAATAATATTCAAATACACTTCGGCTGTGAGATCAAAGATATATATCAGCTTGTTATACGTGTGGTGCTAGGTCCAGGCGATCGTGCCGGTGGTCGGGAAAGAGGGGGCGTTGGAGGGGGGGGGGGGGGGGGGGGGGAACACAGCGGCATGGATGGCTCTCGCAAGATAATGAGGTGATATCCTGTGCGTGAAGTGTTTATTAATGTGGCGGATTTCGATATTTGGTGGGGCGTTTGAGTAAGGGAGAGCAAGAGGGGGGGGGAGGGGGGGAGATTTTTTAGGAGGTTTAGGTCACAAATAATATTTAAATACACTTCGGCTGAGAGATCAAAGATATGTATCAGCTTGTTATACGCGTGGTGCTAGGTCTAGGCCATCGTGCAGGTGGTCGGAAAAGAGGGGGCGTTGGAGGGGGGGGGGGGGGATAATTGAAACCTTCGTCATGGATGGTCAGAAAGATAATGACGTGGTATCAACTGCGTATAGGTGTTTATTACTCAGGCCGATTTTGTTTGGACAGACTAGGCGGAAGGGGGGGGGGGGGATCGGGGGACGGAGGGGCGGGGGGGGGAAAGGGTTGGGGTTTGTTATGAAAAAGAGGTCAGTGGAGGGGGAGGGGAGGGGGGAGGGGGGGGGGGGGGGGCGGGACATTTCAATATGTGCGCGGAAACTATATATTCTCAAAGGGGACAAACCTGACGATTGAAGCAATAAGACATCCCTTTATATCATCTGGCTTGTAATGTTTACTATATTTTGATGTTAGATGCAGCATGCAACCCAGTGTTTAAGTGTAGTAAATAACGTGTTAAATCTTCATAGTTTGTTGTGGTATGATACATCGATCGAAAGCTAGAATATTTTATAGAATATTTGTAGGTACCATTATTTTCTGACATCGCTAATTATAAGAAAGAGATACGTATTGTCCAATGCAACAGGCGAGGTGATGTGGTCATGCACTGTGTTTGTCACCATCATCATGCAGTCACCATTATTATCGACATCGCTAATTGTACGCAAGAGATACGTATTGCCAAATACAGCATGCGAGGTGATGTATGTGGCCATGTGCTGTCTCCGTCATTGAGCATTAGAGGGAGGGATGCGAATCGACGCTTGGTATACATGTGCTCAATTACGTTACCTCATTAGTCATACTTGGTATACACGCGCTCTATCACGTTACCTCGTTAGTAATACTTCACTTGGCATATGTGGGGAGGCGATCATGCAGACGGTATGTACGAAATACCCTACGTAATGGGTTGGTAAGGTTGTTTACCGCAATTTTAACACATCTGCCTATATATATTATCCTCGAGCCAGACACGAATCGCCAATCTAACGGACCATACATGTTGGCAGCAGCTTTGTCGACTGCGCCAATTCCAGCGACAACAGTTCACACAGCAGGCGTATTCGCAGATACCCTCTTGAATGCGAGACCACCAGCCAGTCATTGAAGGCGTCCAATATGCTTCGTTGCAACAATGCCCTCGTCAGATTGAAATAGAGAAAAGACGGCGCTAGAAATCGCGCGGCTTTGTTGCACGCCTGACGCTTTCGTTGAAGTAGAGGACAACAATTCAATACAAAATTTCAATAATAACCTATTTGCGTCCCCCGAAGTAAATGAAAAAAAAAGACTGTAACATTGTAGCTTGTCAAATCCGGTTTAATTTAGATAGTCACGCGCCTAGAATTTGGAGTAGTAACAACTTGTCGATCGGACCGGTCTCCGAGAGGTCCATGTAGGGCAAGGGAGAAATGCTGAATACAAGCTGTTCTACGCACCCGTAACCAAGAATATCACCCCCAGTACCGATTGACATAACGTACGTCGTCATTCTTGTGGGAACAACCAGGAAACGGCTTTTTGAGCTCAGATATAAGGGTTTGGTATGTGCTGAAACAGTTTGTAGGGCTCTAACTATCGTGGCGCAGGCGTTCCGGCTAAAGAACTTTTGAATGCTGCGTACTAAAAAAATACCCGTGTGGCTTTGATGAGTTAGTCGATGTCATATTCAGTGATCAGCTGCTTGTAAACGGCTCAAGTATTTTCAACAACGAGACTGGTTTTGTCGCTGTTCCACGCTTCCAGGTGCACCTCAGAGGGGCTCTGTACCAGAGGATAGAGCAAATGGAAACTCCATTTATGAGGCACTGCTGGTGTCCAGGTCGTACCAGAAATCGATGAGATAGTGGATACGTTTTAAAGCATTGCTACTTGGTACATACT
This sequence comes from Undaria pinnatifida, assembly GCA_012845835.1. Classification (NCBI taxonomy): domain Eukaryota; class Phaeophyceae; order Laminariales; family Alariaceae; genus Undaria; species Undaria pinnatifida. Next base: position 3,271,040 of record JABAKD010000023.1, on the reverse strand, counting down.
AAGAGTACAAGGTATTACATTTTGATTTGTTGTAAAGAGCACGGAGCAAAGCTGATCAAAGGCAGGGGTTCTAATCGACGTCAACCCCCGCCACGTTTTTGAAGGTGGCAATTCAAAACATGCTGTTTGTTCGCGACAGCTTGTTGATTTCAAAATCAACCAAACTACGGTCGTGTCTTCTTGCCCAGTTTGCAACAGCCCCACGGGACCCGAATGTCACAAGGACCTGTCACGCTAGGCGGGAAAAAAAATCAGTCATCAACGGAGTGCAGTCAAACAGCATTTCCCCGATATTGTCCCATCGTCTCGAAAAAATGGCAATTGACAAGTGCATCTTGTGCGCCATGCCATAATAGGTCGGGCTCCATGGTTTATCCGTGCTTTCCATTGGCCTCGTACACATTGGAAGGTTTATCCCCAGCATCATCAACTTTCCTAGTAAACATTGGCGGTTAAAAATGCCACAAACGCCGAACATGCAACAGTCAGCAACCCGGCCCAACGAGAGAAGATACACGTGTGAATGGACGCCGTTACAGTGCCTGGGTGTCGCATTACACACGCCGTAGCGTCGGGTGTCGGCTCGAAGTACGTGGTCCGGTCCCAGTCAATGGTCCATCGCGATGTTTTGCCAGATGCTATGTGTGATACCATTTGACTCATCCCAGGGAAAACCTACAATATCTGAGAAAGGTCGCTTCTTTCACCAGTGTGTGCCACGTCAAGAGCAGAGACCCACCCAGGAAACATCGGGCCATCCGGTGACCAGCTGGCCGTGTCGCATTAGAAAATGTCAAACTCAATCTGTTTGCAGCATGCTCCAATCTACGTCGACAGTCCTCGGTTCTTCGCATCCACCCCAATATTCCAGCGATAGACTAATTGAACTCCGGCAGAATCGAGTGGGCCAGCGCAGGAGAAGAGCAATAGTGGTAACGATGAAAACCTCTCTAAGAAAAAACAGTTACAGAAGGCGGAAAACATATTGAACTGGCGTACGTCAGGCCCATCATGACACGAATTACCTTGTTGACCACCAAGCCGAGGAAAGAACTCAATCAACATGTTACAAACACAGCAACATACGAAACCGTGCGGTATACTTTGCGGCAAATACTATGGGCATCGGGTTATGCCGTGAAGCCAATGTTACGGGTGGAAATTGTTGCTGTACCTGCTGGTGGTAGAAACGTCACGCAAAATACACACCAAGCCTCGGTTTTGCTGGAACCTCTGACACATCGACGAGCGGTGATCTCCGCTTTACTTTTCCTTGTTGCGTAGTACAGCGGCACGCCGTCAGGCTAGCTTAGACGACCAGCTTTGATGTGCTTGCAGAGCAGCTTCCCAGCTTCCAGTGCTTTCGGGCGCAGGGGAACTTATCCCGATTTCGCATCGATCACGTCACAGAACCGATCAATCACTGAATCAAAGCGAGTCAACAATCGTGTCCGCTCGGGCGCCAACCGCCGAAAATTCCGCAAGCAACACATCCAGTTTATCTCTATATATACTATACTCTATGCCACCTATTCCGATTAAATTTTTTGCGCTTCAAGGGCACTTAATACCTGCAATTGAAAGCAAGATTGGCAGGGGCGTGATGGTCACGACACATGACCCAGTACAGACATTGTTTCCGGCGACAGCTAAAGTCTCTCCATATCACTGACCCGAACAACGACATAAGTGAGGTCAAAACCACTTGCCTCCTTGATGTCTTCCAGATTAACGATATAGCAAGTATCTCTCAACCAAGCCATGGAGGGCTTGAGGGCGCCGTGACTCTTCACCAGGCGAGACATACGTGGAAGCGCGTGCAAGGCATAAAAAAACCCTGGAGCATGTTTGGGCCACCCTCATGATACAGTTGGCAACAATAAACATGAATTCAGAACACTCGAACAGAAAAAAAATGTCTAGTCTACAAAGCGTACATTGACGCCAGCAGATTTCAGAAACAAACAAAACATATTCGCCACCTTTACAGCACTCACGTCGTCCTGGTCGACTTTGCCACCGATCTCGTGTCCGGCTCTTAGGTCGGAAGCGCGGTCGTGACCAACATCAAAGTCATACCCATCGACGCCGTCCTCGTCGCCCTCGTCCGAGTCCGCATCATGTAAAACGAAAATCATCTACGAAAAATTTGGTTTGTTTGGCGAATAATACAAACGTCAGCAAGAAATTGAGGAACGCCAAAGCGGGCAGGGCGTCAGACAACTCCCAGCTCCATTTCTCCTCATGACGGGGTAAGGACTTGCCTAGCGAGCCCATCACGTGCGAGGGGCATCGTTGGCGAATAAGTCAGGATCATCGTTGTAAGCGGCACTTGCATTCGGGTTCGGCGACGGTGCTGGGTGTCGCAGGGGGAGGGCGGTCCAATCGGCCGCAAGGCGAACATGCGTAACGCCCCACAGAGCAAGCCTGTCACCGTCGCTGCCGCAGATTTTCTTCATCGTCGCACGACCCACACCGGCGGAGGAAGGCGCCTCCTTGTGTGTTGCGTACGTAGCAGGTTTGACCGTGTCGCTGACTTTGACTGCGACGCCCTTCTGGCCGCCAGATTGACGTGGTTGAGGAAGCCACCGAGCAAAGATCCAGCGGTGGTCTCATGACCCTGTACCTTCCCAACACCAACACAACTTGCATGGTTGTTGCTGTAGAGTCGCACCTAGAGTTCCATCGTGAAATAGACCAGGTTTGGGGGGTGAACCAGGTTTAGTCGCATGTGATGCGTATGTGCCGTTTATGTTGTTGGTTTAGATGCAATAAATAAGTAAGGTCTCGATGAATGTGGGACAAAACATCCTGATCGCATCTGTGTTCCCGGCGGCAAAATGCTCAGAACAGGGCCGCGAATGGTATTCTTCAATATCTCGGTCTCCACGTACACGACAACGGACGCGTAAGCACCCAGCCAGGCATACTCCACCCGTGACAGCACCGTAAGGATTTCGAAATGCAGGCATCATTAACATTCCACCTACCAGCAGATTCAAGAGCATGGGGCCAACAAACAAGCTGGCAACAAGAAACGTTCGATAACTTACAACGAGCGTGAATAGGACACGCGCATAGCTGAACTAGACTAGAGTAGTATCACCTGTTGGGCGTTGAGGGGAGAACTACGGCGAGACAAGCGGAAGGTCGGGTCTGTGGGCAACTCTTCGCCAATCAAACTAGACACTATACCCGCCAGCGGAAGAGATGGCGTCTGCACCCTAAAAGCTTTCGCGTGATTCAGCGCGTCCACACTGTTTGCCGCGTTGACCTCATCCAAAAATACGTCGCGTCTGACTTCGTGTTGACGCCAAGTCTACCATCATGTCCTGGTACCAAATCGCGCTGGTTTCTCACTTGGGAGACACAAGCGAGGATTTTCGAATTGAATACGCCTTGTGCCAGCTGCGAACTGCCGAATCAAGAACATACGACTGCCACAGTTGTACCGGGTGCCACTTATCATGTACCAGTCATCATGTGCTCCGAGCTATACATAATGTGTACGAGTGTACAATCTGCGACAGCAAACAAGCTGCAGCACAAGCAATGGCTTCAAAAATATACGAAGGGTAATTAGCGAGGCTGTTACTTACACGAAAATAAGAACCACGGAATACGTTATACTAAAAATATAGTACAATTATAAGAGTGCACCCTCTCCCAAAGAAGAAAGCCAGCCTAGGTTACTATTTGACGTACCTGGTATCTTTGAGGTGCCCTGTACTCTACTGCATCTGGTATCTGGCACGCGATTAATCAGAGATCAGGTCTATGTAATTACTTCGTACAAGTACCAGGTACCATGTATCGAATGCTCAGAGCCATGGTACCTGGTACCTGGTAGATTCGAGTACACAACCAGCAGCGGACAAGAAGCAGGAGCAGTAGCCTACAATGACCTGGTACGGCTCGTACGTCGTATCCAAATAACATTGCCGCAGACAAATTGCTTATTATGTACAGCAGTACAGGGCACGAAAACATTAACCTGGTAATAAGAAAGCCAGTGTGACATTTAGCTACCGAAATAAGAAACTCGGCAGTCAATAGATTGAAGTTACCTGTGAGAACAAACCCTCTGCCTAACACGAAAGTCAACCTACTGCTGTAGGTTACAATTTCCGTGCCTTACGATATACAGCAGTACTACAGGAGTACAGGACACCTACCTGTAATGTTAAAGGTGCAGTAGCCAAGTTGATATTTTCACGAGAATAATAAGCTCGGGAGCTGTTATACCGAAGTCAGTGTGGAACGTACCCCCTCACAAATAAGACAGCTTACCGCACGTACCAGGTATGTAGACTAGATAATGTGATTTAATGTACAACAATAATACGTCCCACGAACAGACGTTCTGGTGTTCTGCCGCCGCGAGACCATGGAGCACACCGCAGCGAATAAGAGTGCAGAGCACAGGTGCCCTTAACACAGAGGCACGGCCACCACGGCCTCCTGTCTATCGCGCAATTCGGCGGTAATTCGTTTTTCGGTGGGTGTATAGGAAGTCGTAGTATAGACTAGACAGTCGATAAATCACGTCAAATGTTGCACGAGGTACGTGCGCAACGTTTTTAGAATTGCACGTAAACACAGTACCGCCCCTGGCGACCTCGAGAGCAGACCTAGAGCCCCCCAAAGGGTTGGGTTGGGTTAGGGTTAGGGTTAGGGTTATGGTCGGGTGTGGGGTCGAGTTGGTCTGGGCAGCGTAAACGTCGTATTCTGCGGACGTGGACATGGGGAGCCGCCATGCATAAAGCGCTAAAGATTTTACATGCAAATCTGAAAAACCTTGCACGTTCGTGCATTTTTGGGTGGTTGTAGAGTAAATCGAGAGTGCATAACGCCTTCCAGGTCCGATAGGAACAATGCCTGCAATGTAATTGGAAACCTTTTTTTTTCCATCACTATATAAGTATGCTCCCACGAATTTCTGGGAAAATTCTTGGCGGAAATTTCCGGCAACATTCTCGCTTAACTGCTGTGACAGCAGAAGAAATCAATGCGCCTTCTTCGTAGATCGGGATGCTGTGTCCTAAAACTGGGGGACAGACGGCATGCATCTTGTGTGGGCAATCCTCGAGATGCATTGGGCATTGGAGCAGTGTCACCGTGTGCGCACGCACGTGCGCGCCCCCTCACAGAACTTCACCCGTGCTGCTGTCCGGCAGCCTTTCACACGTGGTTGCCATCTGCCGCTAGGACGCGGCAGCGCACGATTGTCACGGAAAACGCGAGACACATTAGTACATGATGAGTAAAACAAGGGCGGGCGTGTGGCGACACACACAACCGAAGACAAGAGCACGGATGTGTATGTCGACAAACGCGAAGACACAGCAGCAGCAGCAGCTGTAGTAGTAGTAGCCCACCACAGCACAGCCGAGAGAGGGCCCTCCCGGCCTGGCTATGGTGGCGCAGCCTTATCTACCTCGTGTCCGTGCCGTACAGGGCTGGGTGGTGATTGATGGAGAGCGTTTGGAGGGGGAGGTGATATCGTTGTGTGGGGCCGGTGGGGTGGGTGAGGCAATCAATGAAAACTGGCTTGCTGCTTGCAGGATTAAGGACCAACTTCAACCAAGGAGCCCCCCTCGCAGGATTTATAACCCCCTGTATTGCGGTTTGGGGTTTGGGATCGTTCGGGTTTAATCAAAATAAAATAGTATAGGGTGGTTGTAGAGTAAATCGAAAGTGTATAACGCCTTCCAGGTCCGAGAGGAATAATACCTGCGATGTAATAGGAAATCTTTTTTTTCCCCCATCACTATAAAAGTATGCCCACCATGAATTTCTGGGAAAATTCTTGGCGGAAATTTCCGGCAACATTCTCGCATAACTGCTGTGACAGCAGAAATCAATGCGCCTTCTTCGTAGATCGGGGTGTTGTGTCCTAAAAACTGGGGGACAGACGGCATTCGTCTTGTGTTTGAGCAGTCCTCGAGATGCATTTTGGAGTAGTGCCATCGTGTGCGCACGCACGTGCGCGCACCCTCACAGAACTTCACCTGTGCTGCTGTCCGGCAGCCTCTCACACGTCGTTGCCATCTGCCGCTAGGACGCGGCTACGCACGATTGTAACGGAAAACGCGAGACACATACATGATGAGTAAAACAAGGGCCGGCATGTGGCGACACACAAAACCAAAGACATAGCACGGATGTGTATGGCGACAAACGCGAAGAAGAGACAGCAGCTGCTGCTGTGGTAGTAGTAGCCCACCACAGCGCAGCCGAGAGAGGGCCCTCCCGGCCTAGCTATGGTGGCGCGGCCGCATCTACCTCGTGTCCGTGCCCTACAGGGCTGGGTGGTGATTGATGTAGAGCGTTTGGAGGGGGAGGTGATATCGTTGTGTGGGGCGGGTGGGGTGTGGGAGGCAATCAATGAAAACTGGCTTGCTGCTTGCAGGATTAAGGATCAACTTCAACCAAGGAGCCCCCCTCGCAGGGTATATAACCCCCTGTATTGCGGTTTGGGATCGTTCGGGAGCCGCAAATTTTGTTCTGTCGACAGACTCGGATGAAAATCCCTGATCCCGTTTGGAAAACGCCTTAACAGGACTTGAAATTAAATTTTGTCTCCATGTTATATTTCTAGCTATATCATATTTTTCTTGGCACCATCCACCTCTAGTACTTGAAAAGGTGCCGCGTCGCCATCGGCCCAGGTGCACAGCCTTGTTTAAGGTCCCGACACGGAGCCACGCTTCCCGCCTATAAAAACACTTTGCTTCAGAGCGCATCTGATACTCAAGCCCCACGTTAAAGTGCCACCCTCTTTCCTCCTCGCTGGCGTGCCAAAGCAACACCATCTGCACTGCATGACGTCGATCGCTCCTTCGTGTCGCTGTACCTAGTTCGGAAGGTGAGGCTCGTCGTGGGGTTTTCATAATAAAGATGGGTAGACAGCAACAGTAGAGTATACTACTGGGTTTTTGTTCCTTTGCCTCAATTAACGTTCTTTATCATTTTACACCACCCTGCTCTCCCTCTATCCACTCTCGCTCCGCAGCCGTAGCCGCCTTCGCCGCAGTTCTGGTTAATAATCTAAGATTAAGTGTGTACTCGTAAATAAAATAAGTTGTTTGAACCCACCCGTGCTTCCAGTATTATCAGAAGGAAACACATTTAAACGGCGCCGTGGTACCTTCTTAGGTCATTTTTTATACAGTCGGATTCCGCCAGTCGAAAACAGAGCTTTTCGACTAGACTTTTTTTCGACTGGATTCTTCTGGTCCTTCTTCTGTTCGTCAGTCGAGTCGATTTTATAGTTTTGTGCTCTTCCTAGAGGAGGTTGATGTGAGGGAGTACTGCTGTACAGCAGGCGAAATCGGTTGGCAGCTCTGTGCTTCGCGCTTTCTCCGCGAGCAACGGCCCGACGAACCTCCGTCCCAGCGAGCGAGTGGCTTTGGGCTTAGCCGAAAACCGCCAAAGCTACGTTCGTGGAGTTGCACTCAGCAGAGAGCCGCCAAAGCTGCAGCAGGGACAGCCGTTGTTGGCAGCATGGGATCGAGACCGCACGCTGCTGCCGTCATGTGATACACGCTGCTGGCGGGCGGAACTAGCAATGCGCCACGCTGCGAGAAGCAACATCAGTGATAGCCAAGCCAGCGTCAGCGCCTTGTATGGTACTGCAGTGTGGTACCTGGTACGGGTGTGTAACCGTGTGGCCATGTGCGTGTGTTTGGAGGTGGGATGAGCGATGCGATCGGTTCAAAAAACACGTGTAATACCTTTTCGACTAAGTTTTTCGACTCGAGGATCCAGTCGAAAAAGTCGAGTTTTTCGACTGGATCCGCCAGTCGCAATTCTCAGTCGAAAAAAGTTGAGTCGACAAAGCCTTTTTCGACTGTATAAGAAAGCCTGATTTGGGCTTCAGTCTAAAAAGGCCGTTTTTAACTGACAAATCCGACTGTGAAAGAAATGGTCTTACACATACTAGTAATTGGTCAACTTTGCGATTCTGGTTGAACTCGGAAGGCACAGAGGGAAACCACAAAGCAAAGAACGGCAAGCAGCATACCTGGTCACGTGGTAGATGGGCATTGAACCAACCTCAAGGAACATGTACGAAGTTTTTTTTTTTTCTTCATTTTGCCTCAAGAGCAAAAAACCACTCGGTGCTCGTGCTACTGCGGTGGTACTATAGTTGTACGAAGCAGGGAGAGCATAATAATCGGCAGCAAGAGCAGGAGATACGTGTGTCGCGTCGGGTAGTTTCCGTTCTTTTTTCGGTCAATATTTTTAGGCGAACAAGCTTCATGGCAGATAAGCAAAACACAACCGACATCTGAGTTACGTACTCCTTCGACGTGTCACCACGACGGTGCCGTCACGTGACAACAAATCGAACAGCAGACAGTCTAAAACACTACTGTCGATATGTATAGAAGAAGCACGGTCGATTCGGTTGTTTGACAAACCGGGTGCTATATCACCTACCGGCGGTCGTAGTGGCAGGAGCACAAAGGTGCCAGAGCAGCAGTAGCAGCAGCAGCAGCAGCTGCTTGGGGAAACAAAGTGTGAAGAAGCAACAGCTCTGGTACTACGAGCACTAGTGCTGCAGCAGTATACCAGTATAAATTTTATCAGCATCAAGTTTAACACGTACACGGACCAGAAATCACGTACTTCGAAGTGTCACGTGCACAAACTAATATAGCGTGTGCTCAACCAGCCTTCGTCAACGCAGATACCACCCCTTACGTAAAAGAAAACAACCTAAATAGCAATATCATCACTTTAACCCAAAGGCGGTGTCGGTTCGGGCGCCGTACATATGTGGTACTGCACGTGTGTCGTTTGTAGGCATCATTCAACTCGGGCATTGGGTACACATCCCGCGTTGTCCATATCGGGTATCCACGTAAATGACCACTTTATACCCTACCAAAATCTCGTTGTCTATGGTTTGGTCGATATTGTTTCGTCGGAGTGAAACCTAGACAGGTTCAGGAGAGAGCAATATTCCCGAAAATAACGTTGTACGGCCCAGAGACTGCAACAACACCTCCAACGCTTATGGTCGGCCGTCGCATTCCCGGGCAGGAGTAGAACCCAGTCCCACATCGAAGTCCACTGAGGCCAAGAGGTCGTAGCAAAATAGCAGTCAATACGAAGATGCAGCTGGTCCTGTGTGACCGACCTTCCGGTGAAATTCGCCCGCGTGCTGTGTCGTTGCTGTGCACTCATGTCTTTGTCATTTTACTCAACTATATCGAGGACGTGTGTCAATGGGCTACATGAGATATAAGTTCCTCGGACGGCAAAACACCGAAAGTAACGATCAACTAAGACCGCAATAACGTTCTTTGGGCACTCACCTAACGTGCTGAATTCGGGCAACGATCACCAACGTCTAGCGACGTCACCACGACGGCACAGGTTTATTCCTTCAAAGCGCTGGCTGACTGTACTTGTTTGGCCCTTGTGATATTTTCGAATACCATGACGGGGAAAACAAATGTTGATGCAGGCGACATTCCTCCCTACGTACGAGACAGATACAGCGCACGCAACAAACGATCAACCCAGCCTTGACAACGGGTGCAGAACGCTTGGATGATTCGAGGAATTCCTTGGGACTTCAATTCCTATGGAGGATGCGACAGTATTGGGATGTTTCTAGATAACAACTTCCCGTGGTTGACTGCCGGTAGCTTTGGGCTCGACCACCTCTAGTATGTTCTGAAAATTGTACCAGGTACCATGGGGCTGTCCCGCATAGACCATGAAAAGTCACGGCCGTAGTGTAAATAATGTTGATGAGAAAACACTCTCCCGACAAATTCAATTTTATGGTAAATGGATCATTCAAACCCGGCGCTGTTGAGACAAGTCAGAACGCCTGCCTTTGATCTGATTTGTTTTGTCTTTATTGCAGCAGGTTTTTAGAATGCCGTGCCCAGTGTACACCAAACATATTACTGGAAAGGAACCAACTATCCCATCGGCTCCTCTTCCGACGGAGAGGCCGAAAGCGCCTCGAGTTATGATTCAAAATGCGCCACCCCCTCGCAGAGAGCAACTCTGCGGCATGCAAGAGCGCCTGGGCATGGTGAAAGGCGTCGGCAAGGCCTGTGGATCAAGCAGTCCTAGGCGGATTATTATATTCTGATGGCTGAATGTGTCGTAAAAATACTGATCGAAACGACAAAGGTATCCGGTCCTTAGCAAATAGAATGGTAAGCTGACCGTAGTAACATATTTGAACATCTACACTTGATTTCTCAACCGGCCAAAAATGGTTTGCCCTACAAGTTGAGCCCCAACCGTGGGTTGACTCCTCTGCAACCTTGTTCTCTTTACACGCGTACCGAACTTGCCCAGCTTGTAAGGGACAATTTTCGACGTCGAGCTGCGTCGAGCATTGTTGAGCGTGTGCACTGACGATTGATTGTGACACCACCGACCGGACCCTAGCTGGTGATGCAGCACCGAGCTGTTTTGGAACATCGTCGCGAGTATACCCTCATTGTCAAGCACGAGATCAATTCTATTTTAACGTCAGAACTAACGTACAACTGCTCATCACGGCGAAAACAAAGGCAATGTCAACACCACAACTACGGAGTACAGACGTAAATATTGGAGGATGTGCCAATATGAAATTGTACCAAAAACTCCGTGCCGTACCTGGTGTATCACGCGCACAGCACCTACCTGGCGCATCCCTTAGATTTTAACGTGTAACTGACAGACAAGTAGCCCCCTTCCTTTGTACAAAATCAAACACGGCTGACGGGTAAGTCCCTATCGCAATAAAAGGGTTAACTCAATATTGATGTTCATATTTCCTGTCTGTCGGGCTTTCATCGCATTCCGCGTTTGTGATCGGGTATACTGTACGTTGATTTTCTCCTTCAAATTTCCAAGTTTTGAGATGCAATACCTGAATTGATTTACAGCACCGGATATTATGTAGCGTTTACTGTCTCGATGATTCAGTACAGGCCGGCATTCCACAAATCAACACAATCCGAAGAAAACACTTGCGCATTGCGGTCTCTCGTCAAATATCGAGAGCCGGGCCATATATTCGTTGGTCCTGTGGCGTTTAATCGCTGTTATCTCTTGTTGTATGCATGTACCCCTGCTCTAGTCCCCCGTGTCAGCGATGACGATAGTCGATAACGATTTCAAGTTTTTGTTGTTGGGGTCATGTACAAGACATTTTAAAACGTTTTAATCGTCTATATTTTGGCTGTGTCCAATAGCGTGACATAACTGCCTTGGACGTCAAGAAAAAACGCGAAAAAAATCAAGCGGTGTCTGATGCGTAACTTTGTGGATACTCGGACAACAGCTGCGTGCTACGCTAAGTGTAGCGATTTTATTCGTAAATGTTTATCGAACTAAGAGGCTCCTTAGGCAAAAAATGCTTATGGTGAGAGAGATAATTTTCATTTTGAATGATTCTCGTTGTGTGACTAAGCCTTGGCATTTTTCAACCGGTAGCAGTTTTATTTTTCTCCAAGTCAGTTTGTGGGAGCTCCCAAATTCAGGAACATTACCAAAAATGTGGTGGCCCTTCTGTCGTAGCACGAGTCAACGGCTCATCGCTTGCGGAATGCCGGGATGACTTTCTGTATATTCGCCTCCGGTAGTTATTACGATTGTTTTGAGCGGTGAGTTTATTCAAGATGCTAGACCAAGGCAATTTTCGGGCGGCACATACTTGTCATTTAACCACAAGGATGTCTAGAATATTCACCATCGAACGTATTTACCGGCTCGTTCTAGTTAAATGGCGGAAATGCCCTTCCACACAAATACCACCCGCGCTATCGGGTCAAAGGGTTCGTAATTGGTGTCGTAAAGACCCTTATGGGTTACGAAGAGGGCGAGACACATTTTTTTCACGGGTTCTGCGTGTCTATAAAAGCGAAACTCGTATCCACCAATGACAGGCCTTCGATTTTTTTCTAAATGTTGAAGCTGTTTCAAGAGGGGGCTAAAAAGACGGGGCTGAATATATCTGCGCCGCATTTTGCGCGAACCGGTTGGAGGTATTTCAAAGCATATCTGGAGATTTTGTTCCTGAAAATATCCAAATGCTTACCTGCCGATGTTCCACACGAAACGTCAGCTAGCTACGAAGATGAAATTTACACGAAAATCTAGTTATTTTCAAACAGTAACGAATATATACGCATTATTACCCACGAAAGGTCCAAAATTCGACGTCATTTTTGTTACAGGTAGACCGAACATGTTTTACCACGCATGTTCTCCATGCCTGTCCGAAGGCCTGACCTTCGGGATTATTCTATTGTTTTGAACAAAAATGTCCCGTCTAAGACGGTCTAAATATTGATGTAATATACAAAACCTAGCGAACAATCCGAGTGAAAAAAACCCATCAAAGATAGGGTCTTCGCAACATCACATAGAAGACGCCTGCAAAAAATCACGCTTCAAGTCGATTGAACGGCGAGGACATTCGTCGGGGAATACAATTCCACCTAGCAACTACAACCAGCCCGTACCCGCGTGGCTTTCAATGCAGCATAAGGCATCCTCCCGGAAAAAAACATGTGCTGTTATTCTTGGGCTTTATGAATGAATCCTCGACGTCATGTTCAAGAGAGAAATATTTGATAGCGCTGGGCATGTCGCCTCCAGACACAGCACGAGGCTTCTAGTGCATAGTAAGAATATTTGCTTCCTCTCCAGGCATCTCGTGGGATTGGACCGGGAGCGCCGCGTTACAAAACGTAAAGATGTATTCGCTATTCAGGTCCGGTACGATAGCGGGCATTTTGAAAACACGAAATGTCAGTTCTTTGACCGCACGACATTTTCCCACGCCATTCCAGGGCGCTGTTATCGCACTCTTGTGGTAGACCTTCGGCACCGATTCACTGATCAATACTCGTTTTAGTTTGTAGGCAAACCTCTAGCTAAGTCAATGCCAAAAAACAGCGTATTCGTGACACTCAAAAATACTGCGGTACGTTTCTCTTGGTTTACGATCTGCAGGTGTGTACAGGTCATCTGGGTACATATTTTTCCTGGCGACATCACGACCTGAATCCGAGCTATCATGGGGCGCTGTTCACATGTTTCTTGCACGAAGGAAGCCAACTTTAACGTCGCCAGCAACAAGAAGCCGTTGTACTGCAAGAATCATGCTGACCACGGCATGGTGAATGTACGTCGAAAGCGTTGTTCATACGACACATGCTCGAAGGTACCGAGCTTTAATGAGGTTGGCATTAAGACGGCAGCGTATTGTAAACAACATGCAGCTAGTAGCATGGTAAACGTGCGCGCCACGCGATGTTCACACGACTCGTGCACAAAACACCCGAGCCACAACGTAGTCGGCCAAAAGACGGCAGTGTACTGCGAAGAACACGCTGGTGATGGGATGGTTGACGTACGCAGCAGGCGTTGTTCATCCGGCACATGCTCGAAGGTACCGAGCTTTAATGTGGTTGGCAGCAAGACGGCAGCGTATTGTAAACAACATGCAGCTAGTAGCATGGTAAACGTGCGCGCCACGCGATGTTCACACGACTCGTGCACGAAACACCCGAGCCACAACGTAGTCGGCCAAAAGACGGCTGTGTACTGCAAAGAACATGCCGATGATGGTATGGTAGACGTACGCAGCAGGCGTTGTTCGCACGACAAGTGCACGAAGGTTCCGATCTTGAATTTTGTTGGAAGCAAAGTTGCTGCGTACTGCAAAGAACATGCAGACGATTCCATGGTACGCATATACCACAACAGGCCTTGTGCCCAAGACGCGTGCACCAAGGAACCTAGCTTCAATGTTGTTGGCAACAAGACCCCAGTGTACTGCAAAGAACATGCGAAGGACGGTATGGTGGACGTCCGTAACAGCACTTGTTCATACGAGTCGAGCAAAACTCGACCGATCTTCAATGCCCTCGGAAGCACGACGGGCATATACGGCAAAGAACATGCAGAGGACAGCATGGTAGACATACAAAGGACGCGATGCTTGCACAAGTCGTGCGGTAGACGCCCGCTCGTCGATGCTGCCGGCAAAAAAACAAAGCTGTACTGCAAGCGGCACGCTGAGAACGGCACCGCGGATGCCCACAGCAATCGCTGCTCGCACGACTCCTGTACAGCCTTGCCGCGGTGGGGTCTTTTATGCGACAGTTCGGCATCCGTATGCTCTCGCCACAAGAACAACCTGACTGCCGGATTGGTCGTTGATTTCAATCGGAAATGTGAGGCTACGGACTGTCGTTTGATGGCAACATGGAGACTGGCCGATACGCAGCCGACGCACTGCCCCGATCATGGCCTCCTCCGAGACGGGCTTTCCCCCACTTTGGAATTTAATAGAAGGGGGGATATCTCATCCAGCTCATCGTATCTTGACGAACGGCGGCCCTCGATCGTTGTAAAGGCCGAGCGTTTATTTTGAACTGTTTTTTTTCGCGGTTTACGACACAGTGCATGCTTTATATTTGTCGAACTCCATCCTCTGGTCGAGCCATTTTTTTTCATGTTCTGAATGGGCGCGGCGTCTGCAGTGTCGTTTCATTTGCTGTAGCATTCGCCAACCGGGCGGCATATTATTATTTTTTTACGAATTTCAATGGTTTTGGTATACGGCGATCAGCCATCCTGACATGGTGACTCAAACATAGATATAGGTGCTGCTGGTGTCACAATGCTATCCTCGTTGATGCCCATCTTGTTTGAACGGTGTGAGTTTTGACTATTGACATGGATATCCTGCAGTGTCGGGGCCTGGCCTTCCAGCGTTAAAATTATTTGTCAATTCGTAAGCACACGTTGCGCACCTTGTGGCACGAGGTAAGATATAGGTAGCACGTTTATGTTTGAACGGCTTTTTCGAAAGGCGGTTCTCCTCAATCTTAAATCGTATAGCTGCTGGCGTTGGGAGCCTCAGAATTTTTTTGGTGAACCTCTACCGCGGTATGAGTACTGTCCTTCCACCAAATCTCGAGTTTACGATCTGCAGTAACCTCAGAAAGTACTATTCCCGGTAACCGTCATGTCCGGCGAACAAAGTATCACAAGAGTGCACCAGCTATAAAAATCCTGCGTTCGTGACGACGCAGCACGTGCGAGAGTTACGATGGCTACGTTGCGTCGGAAATGCCGTTGTGAAGATGTACGAGAATCAGATATAACGCAGCAGGACACTTGATGCCGCTTGAATCATGAAGATACCGTGCGACGGATGTTGGTTGGTGTCTTGACCGTGGAGTTGACATGAAATTTTCACGGTACCTTACACAGGATCACCTTGTTGGGTCGTGGCCGTCGTCAATGCCATGGTACTAGATAAAACACAGAGTTAACAGTGTTACGTATCCTTCGATGTATTCCTCAAGTCCACTCAGATTAACCTACGATATATTATACTGTCATTACTCAGCAGTTATCCAACAAACTTAATCAAGTCATGCACACTACTAATTACCTAGTTTCTCAGCGGAACGAGTGGAGCATGTGTTTGCGAGATTCGTGAGACTCTTGCTAGTGGTGGCGTGGGTGTTCTGTGAACACATATGATCTTGTGAAGCATTCAAAATATTTTCTTGTGGCGGCCTCATTATTAAGTGTATAAAGTTCATATGAAGCCAGCGGAACAGAGCAAACGCCTAGCAGTGCGACAACCACAAAGTACATTGATAATATTCTTTCGGTTGGTGGTACCAACAGCCGATCAGATAACGCGTTTGTTTCGAGTCATTAACAATGTGTAAATTCCGACAAATATACCTAGTGTAACTTTCATTTTTCAAAAAGGAAATTCGAGTGTAAATATAATAAGGATAAAAAATGGCGACCAAAAGCATATGCTGAGCTAGATCTATTAATCCGCAAATGGGCGGGCCAATTATTGATATTCTTGAGTTTTACATGAATATATCCCTAACCAGACTCTGGTCGTGCTTCATCTCGATAGGTACCAATAGCAGAATGGCATACGGGTGGAGCCGATCACACCAGAAGCTGTCTCGCTCAAACGCATATAGTTAACAACAGTAAGAGGGCGCACAACTGTCACTCAGGGATCGCTTAGTCCCGTGAAAAACCAAATGTCATCTAAGATATTTCTGCGCCAATTGCCGAGTCCGCCTTGATTTTTCATTGCATGCGTTACGTCGTCCTCGTTGACGTCAAATTTTCTTTTGTGATGGTACTAAATCATATCGTAAGGGTATAACCAATCAAGCAGAAGTCAGAAAGCCTACCGAAACACGGCAACTGCAGCCTCGTGTCCTACCGAACATTGCCATGGCTGTATATGCCTCGCCTCGTGAGCTTCAGGGCGTCGGGAGTTGGTTTAGAGTGCGTAGTCCTGTCCGGATCGACTGATGTTATTGCTGTATCTGACCATGGTCGCAAACGCAAACACCCTCCCTCGTGAGTGGACTATCTCCGTTGACCGGACAAGTAGGACGAGAGCACGACTCACGAGCGCACGGAATCGACACAGCAGTCCCACCGGTTAAACTAAAGGCCAGCCTTAAAAGATCAGCTGCACATTCGCGTTTTCTGGTAAGCTCCTAGTACATTCATTGCCGGGTTTATTTTAGTAGGGAAACAGGTTGGCCCCGTCATTAGATGCTACGGCCGACCCAAATTGTTGGTGTTGTCGTTGAGGTGTATCTCTCGTTCGATAATCTTATGCCCTCGTTAGTGAACTATTAGTACAATGAAGGTACGCATCATAGTTGAAGCATTGCAAGAGCAGAAGCATGTTTGTCCGGATTGGACGAACGAAATATTTCGATGCAGCGATTATGGTGTGGTATTCAGATATTCATATTTGTTGCTTAGGAGCGCCTGCTGTACGTGTGCTACACGCCTAGCGGGGTAAGGACAAAATCAATCGTATTTATCCCATTTAATCGTCATCTCCGCTCGCGATAAGGACAGCATAACGCAGTATCGCTTGGAATGCCTAATACTAGCAACCGTCGACAGGAAGAGGAGCCACAAAATCGACAAAACTGTTGATCATCGAAGTCGCACAGAAGGGGCAAACCCCAAACAGCAAAGTTACCAAGGAGTGCAACATACAACGGCAAATTGACACTACGGGTATATAGCACATCTTCATTAAGTCTTTAAGGGGCGCAGGTGGAAGAAAGTCGGACCTAGAGGGGGTGTTGTCTTGGGGAAAAAAAAGTGACATCAATTAAACCTCAACAAGGGTGCGATTCTCAAGGTGTTCGTGCAGTTGACATTTGTCCATTCCGTTACGTTCGTTGTGTTTGTTCCGGCATATATATGACAAGATCTTCTTCGGAGTATGTGAGAACGATAAAAAAAAAAAAAAATGAGACACGTCTGAGTTATGAGGCGGCCTGGGCTTTGCCACTGTAAGGAATTCTAGTTTTCCCGCTAAAAAGTTGTAAACGGGTTCACCCCCAAGTAAGGAAACACCAGATATCCAATTAGGCTATTATTGGGGTATACTTTTTTACTGCTGTCTAGATAATCAAATGGTTCTTCGATTTTTTCCGCGAGCCAATGCCTACGAAGTCGTGTTCCGGTGGTATGTTGAGGTCCTTTGGTAAAGAGGTCAGACAATTTCGCTGCACCCCAATGACTGGGTTGACACCCTTTCAAACGAAAATACAAAGTATATATATGTAGACTATACACATGTTCGCTTATGCCCGGGCATTTCGTATGCAAGTGCACGAACGAGAAAAAGCACGCTGACATGTTATATTATAAAAATTAAAATGCACTCCAGCTAGCTGTGAGATCGAAAATTTTGTCGAAACTCATATATTTGCAAGCTGTGTGTGATACTCCGATCGCGCGTAGTACGGGTTGTGTGTCCTCATTTAGGATATACTTCCGTTGCAACTACAGTGTAGATATCAGGGTCGACAGGGTGATGTTAGGCCTTCTGTGCGCGGAAACTATATAACCCGTTTCTGAGGGAATCAAAATCTGACAGCTGTAGAAGGAAATGCATCAGTTTATTAAGTGAATTCTGTAAGTCGAACAACGGTGAGGGGAAGGCGGAGTGTTCAAGAACGTGGGGGGCTGGTTTTGATCAAAAGCGAGCGGGGTTGGAGGGGGGGGGCGGAGGAAAGGACGGGTGGAGCAGCTCAATTTTTGCGTAGAAACAATAAATCCTTCTTGTTGTGGGGAAGGAGGGGGGATGTGGCGGGGGGCGGGGGAGGGGGGGGGAGGGTTTAGGTCGCATAGATGTAGGGGTTTGCTATACGCGTGGTGCTAGTTCTAGGCGATGGTGCGGATGGCGGGGAACAGGGGCGGCGTTGAGGGCGGGGGGCCAGGGGGATTGCAGCAGCGGCATGGACGGCTCTAAAAAGACAATGCGGCCGTATCCAGGGCGTGGAAATGTTTGTTACTCTGGCGAATTTCGATATTAGGTGGGGCGTTTAGGCAAAAGAGCGAGAAAAAAAAAAAGAAAAAGGGGGGGGGGGGTTAGGCGCTTAGGTCACATAAAATATAAAAATACACTCCAGCTATGAGATCAAGGATTTGTTATTTGTATCTTTCTCTAGCGAGACTACTTGCCAATAAAACGGACAGTACATGTTGGAAGCAGCTCTGAAGACTGCGCGTTTTCCTGCGACAGCATTTGACACAGTCAGGCGTATTCGCGGAGTCCCTTTTGCAAAAAAACGAGACCACCAGCCAGCCATTTAAGGCGTGTAATACGTCAAGTTGGAAAAATGCCCCAGTCAGATTTGAAGTCAGATAACAGACAGCGTTAGGAACCGATCGGCGCTGTTGCACGCCTGCCGTTTTTGTTGAAGCAGAAGACAACATTTCAACAACCTAATTTCGCCCGCCGAAGGAAAAATGATAACCAAGGACGTTTAAAAATGTATCTTGGCAAATAGCCAGTTAATTCAGATCGTCGCAACTAGAGTTCGGCAAAAAAAAAAGTCGATCGGACGGGTCTCCGGGAGGTCCATGGAGGGCATGGGAAAAACTACGAATGCAATCCGTCTTACGCACCGGTAAGCAAACATATCAGTCCCTGTACCGATTTACATACCGTACGGCGTCATTCCTTTGAGAACAACCGGGAAACGGCTTTGTAGCCTTACAAAAAGGTGTTTGGTATGTGCTGAAAAGGTTTGTAGGAGTCTAACTATTGTGGCACACGCGGTCTGGCTGACGCCCGTTTTCTCAAGGATGCGTAGTTCCTCACCTGAAACCCAAAAATTTCCGAGAGACAGCCTTTTTCAGCTTTTCCTAATTTTTCCCTTATTTCCTCTCATTCTAATAACGAACGGCGACTTGTTGGGGGGAAGACAAATATTATCATCCCCGGGTGGTGCTTGCAATAAATTAAGCTCGAGTATGCGATTCTTACGGGCCTCTGGGCAGTCATTTTCAGTCATTTTCAGTCATTTTTAGTCATTTTCAGTCATTTTCAGTCATTTTGCACTCCAGTGGCAGGCTGAATGCGAGTGCCTGAGTTATGTTCATCTGTTTCGGTTTGACCTTTCACTTGTTCATGCCCTCGTTGGTTTTGTCCTGCAGCAGTCCATCGAATATTATAAAACAACTATTATACTGTAGTGCCGACAGCGATATCTGATGTAGGAATATACTTTCATGTTGCGAGGGAAATAAGCGATACACAAAATACAATGTACAAAGAAGGACGAGAGCAGCCACAACAGTGCTCTGCTGCGTGAGTGTATAGCGATCGCGATCGCATCCGCGACTGTAAACATAAACATGGACGCCTCAACGAAACCCCAACGTCCCAGCTGCATCGGCGCCGAGTCACCAGTTTCATTTGAATGTGATACCTCGCATGATCATATAATTATTAAATTATGTCCCTTCCAAGACTGCGCCCGCCATAACTTCCAAATCAATCAACATCATAAAATATATAACATGATGTGTGACGTTCGCAGACCAACATCACATGCGTACGCAACATAATGAACAGCGCTAATCCACGATGGCGGCTCTCCTGCACGCCATAGTATGCCACTCCGTCACAACGGTACACAGCTGTTGTGTCCTGCGTCTGGCGCACCTCTCCGTTGTCTGTGCCCCCCTAGCGGGCTGCGGCTCTGCTGAACAGCCTTACAGCGTTTTTGTAAAGCCTTACCCAATAAGCTATCAAACATCTGAGCTTGTATAGGCTTTTGAACTTTTGGAAAAGCTTATGTCCGACCGAGCATATCCAACACGGCAAAAAGCTTATGTGAGAGCATAACAAGGAAAATCGAGCATAAAAGGTGGTTATGCCCGCCCCCATTTCAGGACCTGGTGTATATGTTCGTCTGGTTGTGTGGAAGCACGGAGGAGACGCTAAATGGGGGGCCGCACGGTGATAATGCAATTCCCGAGGCTTGATTGCATTCAATGGCGGCTCTGTTTATCGCGATGTTGGACGGTTCTACATATGGATACTTAAACACGCACACACGCGCGCGCGCGCCCACGCGCCCACGCGAGCACAAAAAATGCGGAGAGCGCAAGGGACGCAGCCGATTGTCCGATCTTGTGATCTCGCAGCGATGGCAACCGCTCTTCTCAAGTACAACATGGGGCGCGGAAGGTAGCATTGCGTCGTGCGGGGTGCGGGGGTGCTGAGTAGTCCGCTATGACTGGCTAGTTTGCTAGCTCGGTTTTTGCTGTCGAGTTTCGAGTAGAGAGTTCTGGCAAGTTTTCAAATTGACGTATTTTGGGCAGTTCATGGTGGGCGGTGGTATGGAAAAGGCAGCAAGGCACTGTGCAACTGCGCGCACTGTGCTGTATCTGGACACAACACACAGTAACACGCAACAACAGCAGAGTAGTACGATATGCGTAAATATGTACAGTTTCGAAGTATGTAGGAGCATATATACGACGGGGGGGGGGGGGGGGGGGGGGGGGGGAGGGGGGAGGGGGAATGAGGCGTATAATCGTACACTTTAGTCTATAAGAATGTGGAAAAGAAGTACAGACAGATATCTTTACACTTTGAAAAAACCACACAACCAACCTATTACGTAGGGTATTTCGTGCCTTCACCCGTTTACATGATTGCCTGACAACCTTTACCATACCGAACGAAGTAGCATATGCCTAACGATGTAATGTCGCCCTCGCGTTCAATAGTGGTGACATCGCATTCCCACCTCGCCTGCTGTGTTTGTAATATGTTTTTTTTCTCGGACTTGAGAACCCCAGAGCCCCACATCGGCACGGTAAAAATCATGGGCGTGAAATCGTACATTTGAGACAATAACAACTTGAAAAGTAAGCACAGGCAGTATATGTTCAAATTCCGGTAAACCACACTACCAACCCATTACGTAGGGTTTTTCGTACATACCGTCTGCATGATCGCCTGAAAAGGAAGCACAGCAGATTAGTTAAAGTTGTGGTAAACGACACTACCAACCCATTACGTAGGGTATCTCGTACATACCGTCTGCATGATCGCCTCCCAACCTATGTTAAGCAAAGTATGACTAACGAGGTAACGAAATTGAGCGCGTGTACAGCAAGCGTTCCTTTCAAAACACTGACGATTGATTGGCATTTCTCCCTCTCGTGCTCAATGGCGGTGACATTGCATGACCACATCACCTCGCCTGTTGTATTCGGCAATACGTATCTCTTTCTTGTACCACATCAACTCGCCTGTTGTACTTATTTGGCAAAACGTATCCCTTTCATATAATTAACGATGTCAGAAAATTGTGGTAACTACGAATATTCTTTCTTTCGATCTAGGTACAAAAACAAATTATGAAGATTTTACACGTTGTTTACTACACCTAAACACTGGGTTGCATCCTTCATCTAACATCAAACCCTCTACAATAGTAAACATTACCAGGCCGATGATATAAAGGGATGTTTTCTTGCTACAACCGTCAGAATTGTCCCATTTAAGGATATATAGTTTCCGCGCACATATTGAAATGTCCCGTCCCGTACCGTCCCCCCCCCCCCCCGTCCCCCGATCCCTCTTGTTCAAACGCCCCACCCCTTTACCCCCCCTCCCCCCCCCCCCCCCCCCCCTCTTTTTTTTTCTTCGCCCAGCTAGTTTAAACGCCCCACTTACAATCGAAATCGGCCAGAGAAATAAACACCTCTACGCAGATGATATCACGGAATATTACTTCTAACCATCTATGACGTAGTTTTCATGCCTCCCCCCACCATCCAACGCTCTCTCCATTCCCACCACCCGAACGATCGCCTAAACCTAGCACCACGCGTATAACAAGCCCCTACATATCTTTGATCTCACAGCCGGAGTGTATTTGAATATTTCATGTGACCCAAACCTCTTAAAAATTCTCCCCCCCCCCCCCCCCCTGCTCTCCTTTGCTCAAACGAACCACGTAATATTGAAATGCGGCAGAATAATATACACTTCCACGCACTGGATATCAACTCATTATCTTTGTAGACCCATCAATGCCGCTGCTTCCACCCTCCCCCCCCCCGCGCCCCCAACGCCCCCTCCTTCCCCACCACCCGCACCATCACCTAGAACTAGCACCACACGTATAGCAAACCCCTACATCTATGCCACCTAAAGCCCTTCCTCCCCCCCTCCCCGCCCCCCACCCCCCTCCCTCCCCTCAAACAAGCCCCCAACTCCCTTATCCCCCCACCCCACCCCTCCCTTAGCCCCTCGAACACTCTGCCCTCTACTCACTGGTTGCACGACTTGCAGGATATACATGATGAACTGGTGTATTATTTCCAAAACCGTCACAGTTATCCTTTGAAAAATATTATTTTTTTTCACGCATAGATTAAGTTGCCCCACCCGCCCGGCCCCCGCTCCAACCCCGCCCCAATGATACACTGGTCAATTCTCCAAAACCGTCAAATTTATCCCCTTGAGGGATTTGTGTAGTTCCCACGCACAAACTGAGCTACCCCGCCCGTCCCGCCTCCCGCCCCCTCCCAACCCCCCTCCCCCCCCCCCCCCCCCCCCCCCCCCCTCCCCAACCCTGCTCCCTTTTGATCAAAAACAGGCCCCCACGTCCTTCAAATCTCCTCCCTCCCCTCACCGGTTATATTTCGACTCAAAGGAGTCACTTGATAACCGGATGCATTTCCTTCCGCAGCTGTCGGATTTTGTCCCCCTCAGACACGGGTTTTGTAGTTTCCGCGCACAGACTAACATCACCGTGTTGACCCTGATAGCTACGCTGTAGCTGCAAGGAGAGTCGCCGACCTATATCCTTAATTAGGACACACAGCCCGTAATACGTGCGATCCGAGTGTCACACACAGCTTGCAAAAAAAATGAGTTTCGACAAAATACTCGATCTCACAGCTGGAGTGTATTTTCATTTTTTGTAATACATACGAATCGTAAAATATACGAGTCGTAGATATTTTACATTTTCAGCACTGACACACCTGCACCTGCCATGTGGCTTGTAGAAGAAGAAACAAATAGCCGGAGAACCCACGTTTCACGACCTTATCAAATTATCAGGGGGTTTCCATTCTATATGGAGGCGATGCTGGCCCATGGATAGTAAGCGTAACTAATTCCCTCTGAAAAATATTTTTACCTCAAGCCCAATTAATTTTGAGTAATTACCGTTACCGGGAAATACGCACCCTTACTTTTTTTTAATTGCTGTGTACTGAAAATATCCCCGTGTGGCCTTAATCAGCTAGTCGTTTTCATGTTCAGTTCTCAGCAGCGTGTAAACGGCTGAGGAATTTTTAACAACGAGCCTGGTCGTCGCTGTTCAGCAGTCCCGGGTGCACCTCAGAGGCGCTCGGTTCCAGAGAGTAGAGCAAGTGAAAATTGCAAGTACGAGGCACTGCTCATGTCCAGGTCGTACCAGAAATCGACGAGAAAGTGGATCGGTTTCGAATCATTGTTTTTTGGTATAGACTATACTGGTACAAGGTGAGACAATTGAACTGTGTTGTAGTGCGGACGGAGCAAAGCTGATCAAAGGTAGGGATTCTAACCGACTTCAGCCCCCGCCACGTTTCGGAAAGTGGCATTTCAAAATATGCTGTTTGTTCGGGACAGCTCCGCTACAGCCACATCCAGACAAGGCACCAGGAATACAATGTAAATGCCTATTAGGTGACTTATCATGAACACTAGGTGATATGACTTGCCATGAACACTAAGTGGTACGATAGCCCCCCCTGGCAGAAACACAACTTCTCCAACCCACACGAATGATCTAACTATTGAGACCGGCAGCTGTGGTCCACCTCAAAAAACCATTGACGACGAAACACAGTACCCTGGTGATCTAGCTCATTATTATGTAGTTACAGGCACTTTTTTACAGGGTCGTGGCTAACCGACGCTCAGCCAACCTATGTACAACATAATCCAGTGGGAGTCACGTTCGGGGCATTTTATCAAGTGGCTTGGGGATACTCGCGCGAGTGACCCCCCTGCGCCTCGGAGAGCTTTCCCATTCAGTGTTTTTCTAATTCGATATATTCCGTGCAGGACAATTTTTCCCCTTTAGGTTCGGCTAACAACTTTTGAAATACGTCGGATTGGAGAATATGACGACACGTTGGTCGTGATCACCGAAGCCAAGGGAGTCAAGTACTGCAGAAAACAAAGCCCCTTGCTTGTATTAAAATCAAGTCGTGTATGGAGGGTCACGAAAGAGGCAACCCAATGTTTGCCTGAAATGGGCTAACAAACTACCAGGTTGGATGAACAAAACCATGAACACATCGCGTAGTTAATTTTTCGAAAAAAAACAAACATTTTGCTGGCCTGGAGCGCGGCAAAAGAGATTTTTTCCCGCTATTTTGGGGCAAAACGTGAAGGAAGATCTCCTCAAAGAAGAGTATGAAGATTACTTCACAAGCTCTAGTTTATGCCGATATCGCGGTCAAATCGTATAATCGTTTTCTGTTGGCAAACCAATGACGTTGAAATCTCACAAAGCTCCCGGAATCCGTGGTCGTAGGCGAGCTGCGCAAAGTATGCCCCCCGGAACGAACTCTCAAATTTATCTGTTTAATTGACGTTAAGAACATAAATTTCACTTAACGTTAACGTTGATTACTCCATGAATTTACGCGTAGTGATTAGCCTTATTGACGAGCTTTCGGATGTTAGCTCATCCACCTACGGCCTGAGAAAAGTGCGCATTGGTGCTGGAAAAAAAAAATGTATCGGGCACTCTGGCATATATATACGCGCAATGTAACACCAAGCTACGATGCGCTGAAAAGGTATACTAAATTATAGTCGTGACCGATGTGGAGCAATGACTCTCGTCCGAAACGTGGTCCCCAGTAAGGAGGGGACCATCATGGTCTGGTCGCTCCTGGGGTTCTACCGCTGATTTTTTGGAACTATCGTGGTCATCACTAGTAACTATGTGGGGCATCTCCACGATATAGTTTTGAAGATTGAGGGAAGCACTGTGTTAGTGATACAGAACACGAGGCAAGCATGCCCCGTCCCGTTGACAAGTAGGTTCGTTTTTAGCACTCCGGCAGTGAAAGGCACGCACTCGTCATGCTAATGCGGTAACGCTGAGAGCCTTTTTGGGGCCTTGCTTGTAAGAAAGGTGTGTCTTTGTTTTTCGTGTATGGCACGTGTTGGGAAAGCGTGACTCTCACCCAGGTTTTTCGACATTCAGAATAATCAACTAGAGGATCGAGGGCGCAGCGAATGCAGAGTCGTGAGGATGGATTCACCAGGCTCTGGCGGTTACTATTTCCAAGGACATATGGGGAGGGGTAAGAGGCGTATACTGGTGAACGTCTGCTCTCTGCAGAGCTTATGGTAGCCAAGACAGACGCCCTCTACATGATCACACCATGCCAACGCAAGCCCAGAGTTCGATACTTCTGGGCAGCGGCTTCCCACATAGGGGGAAAAAACCCACATTACCGTACTTCAACCGCGATACTTGATCGACCCCGACGCTTACACACGCAGGGCTGGGGGGGTACTCCATCGACTGAGCCGATCAGGGAGAGGAAGGTAGGTGATCTTCGGAATGCCCGCACGACACCGGCTCTCAGTGTGCCGGGCTGGGGTGATATTGCAGCGACAGGGGCGCCGATGAGGAAAGGCGCATCCATCGGCACGGAAGCATGTTCTGGGCCCATGACAGCCACAGGCTAGACAGTTGAGTATATCGAAACACGGAGCCGACAATTGGAATGGACGAGAAGGGGCAGACGTCGTCACAGAGGCGTTTCCATGATGTCTGAGTCTACCCGGCCATAGCTATGCGTCTGGCAGGGGAGGCGTTACAGTGCAACAGGTGCAATGCTTAATATTATGAGGCACAAGCCACTGTCTACTAGTTCTACGTGAAAGGTCCACCGTAAAGCACAGGGTCGAGTGGTACGAAAATCTCCGCTTCAAAGACAGAGGTAAAAAGATCAGTCCCCGACATGGGCACGCCATCGTAGGCCCGTGGTGAAACCGACGGTTCGGGGATTTCCGCATCAACGTCGTCGATCGACGGGCATCTTCCTGGCATATTGAAAAAGACACCCCCATTAGACAAATATCAAAAAGGTTAACGCCACATGTTTACCGTCAAGAGTGCATCCACCGTGCCGTCAGTCATGCACGATTCTATCGTCTACCACTCTTAAACTAGCAGTTCGTTAATCCAGTAAATTACTTTGGCGACGACAATGCTGTTTTTCGCTGTAATTTGGCCATCTGATCTCTGCAAGGAAAGAAGCAGTTCATATCCCACTGGTGAGAGGTGGTACTGTTCGTGATAGCTGCCCGAGGGCACAAAGCTGCTGGAACACTTTTTACGCCTGGGATAAGAATTTCTGACGTGACGTCACGGAACCTCCAAATTGTAGGATCGTTTTAGAAACGTAAACTGTGAAATGAAAATAGGAGCAGCTAACACGACAATGCCGTACAAAGATATGGACAATACTACAGACTCGGTAGGCATCCCGCACTGGCGCTTTAACGAAACAATACTTTTGAACCTGGTGTCGATACTATACAGTACAAGGGTTACACTATCATCTTCGTGCGGTTGGTATTGTCGGTACCTATGGGCACAGCAGTGGTAATGCAGCATGCCGCACAACTGTACGCGCGATCGTCCCCTTAAAGTGGAGTTGATGGGGAAACTATTTTGTTCGGGTGTTGCATTGACTTTGACCCCTGGTTGGTATATGTTCAACCCTCTACTGTACTAACCCCCCATAGACTACTATTGGGGCGGGTGCTGCTCGTTTTGATTCAGCTGGCTGTGCGATCCCTTACCGTGCTGGGGCAGATGCTGCCCGTTTTTTTTTACGTTTGGCTGCGCGGTCCTCTACTGTTGTGTTCCACCCCCCCCTATGCTACTGTTGGGGCAGATGCTACTTGTTTTTTCGCGGCTAGCTGTGCGATTCTCTACTGTGCGACCCCTCTACACTTTACCTAGGTTAAATGCTGCCTGTTTTGGTGCCTTGAGCGTTGGCGTGTTGGGCGACCATATACTGTGCTACCTCCCTACACTGCACCTTAGTGAAATGCTGCCTGTTTTGGTGCGATAGGCTTGAGAAATATGGGCGACGCTTTTATTTGCCACCCCCCTCGCCTGGATTAAATGATGCCTGCTTGAGTGGGATGGATGCAGATGTGCCTTTACTGTGTTGCATCCCCTGCACTGCGGTTAGGGTCAGTGCTGCTCATTTTCGGCCCCTTTTACTGCGGTTCGTGAGGGCGTTACCCGTATACCTTAGGGTCAGACTGGGCCCCTGCTCTCATGTTGCGGCTTTGGTGGATGGTACCCTTCTTACCGCTGTTCTCTTTTTACACTGCTAGTTGACGTGGCTGCTACCATCACTGGTGCTGGACGGAGTCGGGACCCATATCTTGCTGCTTGCTGGAACGCAGGTATGACTGCTACTTGCAGCAGGGACACCACAACAATACATCCGCGTCCATAGTTTGTTTAGGCTTCGTTCCCACGCCGCTACCTTCCCCTATACTCCCTCCTTCCGTGTTGCCCTCACCACAGACAATAAGCAAGAACATGTCTACCATTGAGGATGTGGGCTACTCTGGGCAGGCTGAGATCTTCCACGCGCCTCACCCTGGATGTCCACGAGACAGGGAGAGTTCGCTCGAGATCCCGCGACTCGAGACGGGGGAAACTACCGGAGGCGGGTTGCGGTGACGAGACAGATAACGGCCCACCATACCACCACCCGGACGCACCAACCATCCTTGTTGACTCGCTGTTTCGCTCAGAAAAGAAGACGGACCAACCTCCACCGGTCTCGGCGGCGTCTCGACGCCAGCTCTCGCCAGCCTCGGGGGAGAGCCACCAGCTTACCCCCCCTCTGCTCGACAGGGCGCCACCGCCACCAACTGGGCTCTCTGCGTTCGGCATAGCGCCACCCACAGAGCTCCCGGGACCAGGGCGCCCATGCCGGTCCTATGGATTTTGTACATGCGGTGGCGTGGGCCCAGCGGGTTCTCGACGACGCCGACCATACGAATGTCCGGCGTGAAGCACGCTGACGTCGGTTTAACAAATATATCGAGCAGGTGAAGACCGCGGCGCGGAGGCATTCTTGGTAGGGAGGCGCCCATGGTAGTGATCGAGGCGCAACAAACCCTGGCGCAATCATTTGCGTCGGCTGCGGCGTGAGCTAGCGAGGCCCCCTCGTCTTCGACGCAGACGCAGGCTGTCGCATTCCAGCGACCACGAACCGGGAACGACGCTTTCTTCAAGGGCAGCGTCGCGGGCATCTTGCCTGCATTATAGTAGGCTTCACCTCAGGGTTGGCGACCATGGTCGTGGGAACGGCCTCCGCCTTCCTCACGTCAGAGAGGTCGACGTCGCGGCAAGCGAACGACCTTTCAGTTGAAGTGGCCTGGGCTCGCATGGATTGTACGTCCTATGCCGGACAGACGACAGCCGCCCGGACACTTGCCCTCGTCAAGGCCGTGCTGGTGGCCCTCAACGAGGCCCCCGACCCTGTTCTCTGGCCGAACCCCCGAGGAAGAGTTCGCGATACACAACCGAGGGAAATAGCGACACAGCGACAGTCTCGATCGCGGGGACCGCATCCGTGGGAGTGGCGGCAAAACCTGTGGGAGTGGCGACCGTCATCACCGACATGGGGGCGGGCGAGGCGCATCGAGTGCTGGTGTGGATCAGGGCGCAGTCGTGGTGGGAATGTTAGTCGAACAACCGGGGCAGTGGCCGCCGCTCAGGCGGAAGCAACGGAGGGCGTAAGAACGCCGCGAGAGGGTGTTTGGCGTGGGACGGCTCGTTAACCTCCTCGCGCTCGTCTTCGGCCTCGAGTACGGACCACAGTGATGTGACCAGGGTAGCAGGTAAGAGCTGTCAAGAGAAATGGCAGGAGGAGCATCTGGGCATGAGGTTTTCACCCTCCTGTTGCGTTTACTGATGACGCACCTGGACGTTGATGACACGAAGAAGGAATGTGGAACGACACGCCTTTGTCTGATTTCAGTCGGGAGGTTCGCGTACTTGTGTCGACCGCTACGGGGAGTAAGCGTGTTTTGTCTCCGGGGACGGATGTGGTGTTGAAGGTGGTTCGACGGGCTACGAATGAGCAATTTCCGGATTTAATGCCTGTGTTGTACCCTTGTTCGAACACAACGGACCCATGGCCAGACGCCCCTTTGAATGCAATGTGGCGGGTATTTAGTAACTAAGCGCATAGTAAGAAACCTGCCGTCAACAGCGAAACACTATTTTCTCCACATGTTTCATCCACGGGAGCGCAGTCGTCCGCTTAGTGAGCGGCCCGGCCCGCCGATCATAGCCGTGATCAGGTTCGATTGCCGCTCAAGTCGCTTTCGTGGCAGACTGGATCAAGCGATCATTCAATTGTCCTTCCCATCGATGATTCAGCTTGCCGTTGGCTTGACCACATATCGAACTGCTGGCCACAAGAAGAGCAGGATTGTGCAGACGGTTTCGCCGTTAATACCACGTTTCAGACAGACGACCCTCCCCTTTGATGCGGCCTCCATTCACCTGGCGCTGATGCCGTCCGAAAAAACCGAGGGCGTTGCCTCAACTTTCACGAAGACAACCATTCCTTCAATAATTGTAGGCATCCTTTTATTTCTGCGAGTGGCTGCTTGAACCCTCATTTTGCCAACTTGATGATGACGCACACCGACGTTAGCAAACAGGCATGCTCTGCTGCCTCCAAGAAGACAAACTCTCTTGCCCAAACAACACAAGAAAAATCGCCGCCATCTTTCAGATCAATCTCAAGGGTACCACTAGGATCAGGGCCAGGTAAACTGTCGCAACGATACCACTTACACGTCGGATCACCATGTTGGTATCCCGCGCTCGCCCGCCTCTTCTGCCCCGCTCCCGCTCCTCGAGTGCGCTTTGGAGCCGCTTTATAGCCAGGCGGAAATACTTACGCGAGCCAGCGTGGCACATTCCGTACCGGCAATCGACAACTCGACAGCGGCACGGCACCGCCGACAACACTCTTGGAGACACCTCTTTTGGTTTCAGAAGATGCTCGTGTTCCTGTTGCTAGCCTGTCCATTGACGCAGCACAGGTTGCCCCTGTCAAGAGCCCACGGGCTCGTACGCCGTCTGCGAACGATTCTGGCGGCATAGTGAAGGCCGCAGGAATTAGCGCTTAGAGCGTGGTTCCCCCAACCACGTACTCCGTTTCGACGGTGTGAACGCGCGCTTCCATCGACGTTCTCCTCGGCTATGTTCTGAGATTGGCGACGGGAGCCGCGCTTCCAGCGCCTTTTCCCACAGGTGCGGCATACACTCGGCAATCGCGGTACGCGCTCCAAACGCTCCCCCCATCAACCATCGCACGGGAGCCTGCCCTTTGCGCGCTTCCCCCGACGCTCGAGTTGCGAAGCAGTATGACGGCGGTGACGGCGCGTCGCTTTTGTGCACGACCGTGTTCATCTTCTTTTTTCCCTGACCAGGCGGTGGCGGTCGGTTTAATATGTGGAACGGCCAACGCTCAAACACTTTTACTGACCACGAGATGGCGGTCGGTTTCAGGTGTGGGAAGGCCAACACTACTCACCTGGAAATTTTTCCCCGCTCGATCCGGTGTTTGCTCGCGATAGCAGCAGGCGGTCTGTCTTTTTTTTGCCATCAAGAAGGAGTGGACAAGAATGGCTTCCTCGTCTCCCTTCTCCACAAGGCCTTACGAAAAAGAGCATTCTTGGGGGAAATTTCTCGCCAACTGCCCGAGCCCGGCTCTAGAAGACGCCCACAAAGTGTACGGGCCCTGCTTCGTCATTTAGCACGCTAACGCACGTGTTTCAGGCTACGTCCGCCTCAGTGATACAGGAAGAAGATCCGACACTTCGCGACTGGTCAACGGTAACACCACCGCCTCCGGCCTGATAAGCTGGACGGTATTTCCGAAACTGAATGCAAGAATCGCGCCTCTAGTCCTTCAGAAACAACTCAGAGCCCATGTTCATTCGGGCGCAGCTAGGGCAGATTTGTCGCGATTATGCGCCAAACAGCGATGAGGCCACGACGCGAGAAACCGTGGGTTCGGACTCGCGCTGTGCTCTCGAGGCCTGGTGTTCCTCAGAGAGACCTTACATGACCAACGTGCCGAGGGCTGATGCTCTCAGAGGAAGACATTGCACACCCAAATGCCCAACGACGCTACCGGCAGGTTGGAACTGCCGGTGATGGCCTCTTTCTCGGGTGCGATAAGGACGGCTTTTTACAGGTTTCCGCCAGCGATTGAGGAGGACCCTTGGCGAGAAACCGCGTGTTTGGACTCCTATCTTTCCCCCGAGGCCTGGTGATCCCGCAACGGGGTGCTACAGGCCCGAAAAGCCGAGAACTGGTGTTCTCAGAATGGGACATTTCAGACCCAAGTGTCCAACATAGCTACCGAAGGGTTGGTACCGCCGGTTGTGGCCTTTGTTCGGGCGCAGGTAGAGCGGACTCTCACGTCTTTCCCCCATCAAGCAAAGAACATCCGAGGCGGGAAACCGCGCGTACGCGTTCTCGCCGTGCTCCCGAGGTCTAGTGTTGCCGGACGGGGACTATATTTCGACACGGCTTTTGACCCTTCTCACAAATACTCCACAGACAAGTTGTGTAGTTCGGGCAGCCTCAGCCTATATTCAACCGTGGTCCCCTTCATCGTTTGTCGTGGATGTCATGACATTTTTTTGCTCGGAGCAGTATACGAGGTGGCCGAACAAAAACATGCTTTTCCAAGAGCATCGATCAGTACAGCTTATCATGTCCTCACGTAGTCCAAGCACACCTAAATAAATCGGTCGAGGCGCGCGCAACTTTGGCTCCTGTGTTAGGGACAGGGACAAGCAAAACGCTTTGTTGTCTGGCACCTGCGGTAAATCAACGCAGAATCCAGCAATAAAAAAATCACCTTTGGAGCTTTGACAACAAGCTTCTGGATGAATCCAGCCTTGTGGACCCAGCGTGGGGCCTTGGTCTCATGCGGATGGTTGCAGGGCTGACAGCCCATGCCAGGGGAGAGAAAAAAATTGCTCGATGTGGCGCTTTCTGCCCTTCGCGAAGAGTTTAGCGACAGTGAGACCGGGTCGGCGCGCCCGCCCCCTTGTGGGTTCCGCACCTGCGCTCCGAGTGCATGAGCCAAGTCATATCGTCCGTGCCACGGCCGGGCCGTTAACAGCTGCCAGCGCGTGCAAAGCTTCCCCTTTGGTGTTTCCGGCCTATATATCGGGCTCGTTGACCAAGTAAAAGCCGCAAAGGTTTAAAGATAGCCTCTGGAATCGGTTCTGACCTTTCGCTATCAGAACACGACCCCTGATTTATCGGGGTTACTGTGATGTTAGAAAAGCGTTTCGATCACTATGAAAATCGCGTACATTGATCTCAGTCGAGAAGCTCTCGACTAAAAGAGATAATGGATTCTTCCACATTAAAGGACCGGCATTATTGTTTGGGTTCCTAAACGCCTTCGAAGGTTCTGTGGGGAACAAATTTCCGCCTATCCTGCGGCCACAAGACACAGGAGAGCATTTGCAAAGTAGTGGGGACCGTTAGTGCACGAGTCCAATGCTAGCTTGAGTTCGTCAACGCGTTTGATTGCACACTCGAGTACCTCAAATGCATCGCCAACAGTGTCGCGGGTTGTCCTGGCCCGAGTGCCAGAACCTTTTACGAAGTACGACCACAGTGGCTTGACAAGCTCCAAACCCGCGGGATTGACAAGCCCAAACACCGTTGGAGATAGCGGTATCTACCTCCTATCGAACGGCGGGCTGCACACTCCCTCCTCACCGATCGAAGCGGTCGGTGTGGGTGGGCTCCTGCCCCGCATCGAAGACACTTCTTCGCGTAGACTCGTGCCCCTCACCGAACGCCCTGCTTTGGATGGACTCGTGCCCCTCGCAGAAACATATTTTTTTTAGGTTGGCTCTTGACACGCACTGAGCATGCTGCCTTGGGTGGGCTCCCTCTCTCCTTTCCCGCATTTCACGGCTTTCGCATACACGCACCACGTATAAGGATTGACGGCCTTTCTGCTCCACCGGGGAGATTCGTCGCTCGTGCGTATTCCTCCGTCGCTACTACCGAAGGCTGTTCCGGCCGCAGGTCATTTTTGCCCGCCGCTGGGACTGTTTTCGCTTCGGTTTTTGCCATACCCATCGAGGGTGGCACGGACTCGGCAGAAGTCCTGGCTGCAGCGACGCCCATTGCGCAGCCGACTCTTCAACCAAGGAGTTCTTCACAACGGATGGACTCCGCCGCGACTACCGGTTCGACTGTACCCGTCCCTGACTTTTGTGACACTCCAGCCCCTCCGTCGTGGACGACGCGCCGACGAACAGCGACAGCAACGTGTAATGCACCCCCGCTGTAGATTATGGATTCTGTCCCGATGGGGCCCCTCGGCCATCTTCCAGAGGAGGTTTGCACGTTGTTTGCATGCCGGTTGTCATCGAGAGCAGCACCCTGAGCTGACGTTCCGCGCCAAGATGCGTTTGATGTCTATCTGCCGGCCGTCGACTCTGCCGCCTGATCGTTTGGCGTGCTACCCTTTTCACAAGCGTACCTTCCTCTCAGACATCCAGGAGTTGGTGGTTAAGACTCAACTACGTACAACCGACGACGACATCGTTCTTCTCGTGCGCAACCCGACAATGCCGCTAACAAGGGCTGACGAACCCAACTCTGTGGGGCGAGCTGCTTGCCTTCATAACGACAAGCGGGTTCGCATCTACGTTTCCCTGCTCATGCGCCCTTGGATCATGCAAGTTTGTCACTCTGCACCCTATTTTCACCCGGGCACCACGCGCACATTGCGCATGCTGGAGCGGTATTATTGCTGGATTGGCATGAGCGTGTGTACCCGATGGCGGCTTTGTCACTATTTGAGATGCCAAGCGCGGATAACCCGAGAGTACAGCTAACGTCGTGGTGAGAGAATATATATTTTGGAGGTGGTGCCCGCGCACCATACGCTCGGCCTTCGGTTCCGCTCCAAGATTTCACAAGCGGTATATCAGCGGTGGGGGGTGCACAAGCTTTATTCAAGCTCTTATCATCGCAACAGTAGCGGGGGCGTCAAGGCGGTGAACCACACTATGGCCCATAAGCTGGCTATGGTCGTCAACATGCGACACGACGATTGAAACTACCATCTACCCCTCGCCGCATTTGCTTAGTACAATTCCGTCAGCGCGGGCGACAGGTCTGGCGCCCAAAATAGGTCCAAATATGCAGACCCTCACGGCTTCCTCTGGCGGGTTTCGACAGCATTGGCGGCGTGCGACACCAAAGTCTGGCCCGTCACCTCCCGGCTTTTTGAGACTTGGCCACCGTGCGGCCAAAGCGCGCGAGCGACATTATCCGTGCACGCCACGCCCTCACCGTTTCTCGTGTTAACCGCAGAAATACCGTCGTCGCCGAAACGCAGCGTTCAGCACCAAACGTCGTTACTGGTGGCTGGGCATGTGTGTACAACTCTGCCTCCACCATCCGCCACGATGTGGAGGTGAATACCGACCCCAAGGTAACCAAGGCCAATCTCGCGCTTAGTTGGACGGGCCCGTACAATATCCTGGTAGTCGGTCCCTGCTTCGCCGCCGCGACCCTGGACTGTTCGCAGCTCGGGCGAAACCCCACTTGATTCAGATCTCCCTTCCGACCTGCCCTGTTCGGACGCTGGTAGGCGTGTTACCATCGAGCGCTGCAAACCCTGCGCTAACCCCGACGACAGCGGGGACAGGCCTGAATTTCTACCGGCGGGGCTGACGGAGTAGATGCTCAACTATTTTGCCAAGAAGTTCCCGCCGTACCACGTGACTTAAGACGATGTTTCGACCCCCATCCAACGGCTGGAATTAGAACAGATCACCGGTCATCTGTCGGTACGGGGGCGAGGTGGCGTCATCGCGGTGTTATACAAGACGCATTGGGCGGGACTCCGAACATTTCTGGGAGCGAGAAATTGACCTCCACTTATCCCCCTCCCACATCGTGGGTTATCGAGCAGGAGCCCGGACCAGGGCCTATAACCCAACCACCTATACCGCTGAATGGTGATCAAGGCGGCGCAGCGCGAGCTCTCGCTCAACAACGGGGGACGTTTCCTAGCGCCGGGCTACGCTTGTGACCCCCGCGCGGAATGATTCCGTCGCTACCACGACACGGTGCTGCCAAAGGTAAACCACTTTTGGTACAAGGGAGACAATGGGTTATAGTGGCCTGAAAAATCAGCGCGAGCACAACCGAGGACAACGTATACCTTGTCCGCTTCAGGACGACCAGGGAACGATTGAACTTCCTCTTACCCCGGCGCGCTGCACCACTTCGACGGGAACCGTACGAGGTTCTTGGTGCCTGCATGTTCACAGCGCCAGCGCGTTTCCTCGGGGGATCGAACGCAGCGTAGATGAATCTCGTCGCGTGGCCGTGGCCAGTCGACTTTCAAGCAAACGTCGTTCATCGATAATTCTCCATGTTGTTCGGCTTATGAGGTTTGAGTCATTTTCTTTGTGGGTTGTTAGTGGTATTTTGACATGCTTGGTCTAGGCTCGGGGACGTGCTCTCCATAGTTATGTCCTCCTGCCCAACCCCTTGCTCAGTGTCGAGCCAGGTTTTAGCTCAGATGCCGCTAGTTATGGCGCAGGCCTGTCCCTTTTTCGTCATTGTTTAATATATAGTTTGCCGACGCTCTGCTAGCCTATAGCCGGGGGTCGACCAGGGTACCCTGTTGGCGCGTAACGTTGTACAGGGCAATGTTTGGGCCTGCTGTGTCATCGTATATTTTTCCTCGTGCATTGTAAATGTTCTACTTCAATTTTCCGGCTGAACACTTTTCCCCCTCGCGGGGCTGTAGGTGCGGCCACCTTTCATCGCGGGTATTTGTCGCTTCTTCGTCTAACCCACCGCCAAGCCGATGGTCCGCGAGAGTTTTTCGCATGACTTCTCTTTTGTGTCAGCGACCGAGTTGCCCTCCTTATCGACAAGGGCTCGCCCCGCGCCATAGTACTATTTCGGTGGTTGATTATACGTAGAACCTTTCCTGCCTCCCCACCGCCACACCGGCGGTATGCATGCGGTTGAAAAGCATTTTCTGCCGCCCCCGTCAAACCGTCGGTGCGGGACAGATTTTTGATGGGTGGCGTTTGCCTTGTCACAGGGTCTGCGTTTCCTTCAACTGCATGTTTTCGTGTGCTCCTCGCTCCATAGCCAGACCGTCAAAGGTGTGGGAGTGGGTTTCAAGGAGCCGTATCTTTGATTCATAGTTTAGTTCGGAGAAGCGGAGTTTCCTCGAATCTTCCATATTTCTGCATATCTCATTAGGGTGAGCTAGTGTTAAGATACGTCCCCCGAAAGCCCTGTAACTATCGGAAATGAGATTTTTTTAGTGTATTCCGTATGATAAGGTTTGCGTTATTCTATATTCGGGATAATCAGGTAATAGATCGGAGGCACGTGCCTCTGACTTCAGAATCCATCCGGGGCTCTGTTGGAACTGAATAAAGCCACGTCTCTTCGAAGGCTAAGAAAATGAG
The DNA here is from genome assembly GCA_012845835.1 of Undaria pinnatifida. Taxonomy (NCBI): domain Eukaryota; class Phaeophyceae; order Laminariales; family Alariaceae; genus Undaria; species Undaria pinnatifida. The sequence goes on along the minus strand of JABAKD010000023.1, from coordinate 3,234,094 downwards.
TACTGTCCAAGGACATGCTCAATTGGAAGACCCGCAGGCGACAGTCTGTGTTCCCGCCCGATACTCTTCCTTGTTCATGGCAGATCATGATCGCTGCTTGTATTAACCTTTGCCTGATACCTGGTACGAGCGAACTATCTTTTACTGCTGTAGAACCGGGCATGATATGACAGCAGCATACTATTATTGTTGAAGTAGAGATGTAACATTATGCTGCAACAACAGCGACCTTTATTTGCATTGGTACAAATTCCACGCGATAACAGCAAAAGAAGAGCAGCGTACCATGTACCTGGTACCTGATACGTCGTATTCATCCAGAAGTCTTGTGTCTTTAATGAGTCTTCAAGTGATTTCCTGTAATGGGCGACGTCTTTCCAAGTATCCCATGCAGCCGGACAAGAAAACGAAGTTGTACTGTTGTATGATTTTTGCACCAGGCACCAGGCAGATGTCATGCTTCGATTCTCAGTGTTGGATATACTCTTTGCATCGATACCGTTAGCGAAATTGCGATATGACTTTTTCATTGTATCTTTCCCGCTGGGAACAACTGGGTGATAGAATCGAAGTTTGGTGTCGTGACAGCAAGCATGGACGCTGTTCCTGGTTGCAAATTTGACCGGGGTAGGGCTTTGACTTTTGTTTTTTAGTTTCGGGGTTAGGGAGTTAAAACTGTGACGGAAACTGTTGGTTTCTTCTTGATCTACCTCTTGATGCGTGCCTGAATCCACTTGGGCGCGTCGTTTTCACCGAGTAGAAGGGGGGAAGCCACTGCACGCTCAAAATACGCTGCGAATAATGAACTGTGCCCAGCACGGGAAGGCGGGGTGGTTGTGCTCGGACACAGAGATCGTATATCGTAAATTTTTGAATTTTGTATATATACGTCGTGCATTTGAGTTTCGTTGAAGACACGCGCGAGCTAGATGGCCGCTGTTTGCCGAACAGAGGTGGGTTGCATATTACTCGATGTGGACAGCAACCAATTAGTTCGTGCCGTGCATGGCAACCGATAGCAAATACGTGTGCCCTAGCCTGCACGGGAAGCTATTACCCGCTCCTAAGGAAGGAGCGTCCGGAGTGGCCCGCTTGTTAACTGGTCTGTTATTCAAGGCAAACTTTAGGGTGACTGATCTGACCGCAAACTCGCGTGTTTCCCGACTCGAAATTTGAGATCATTACGATCAGATACCAAGCGTTTGGTACGGTGTAGTGGAAGTGTGGTGAGCTGAATATTTATTTTTCCCATCCGCCGGAAGATAAAGAAAAAAAAAAAAGGTCTATCATTGGTTGGCGAATAGTGCTATTTCCGGTGTGCCGAGGAATGATTTGAACCACCGTTATTATATTTTTTTCTTTCTGTTTGCGTTGATACGGTAGCGGCATTGCGTTTTAGAAGGATAAGAGCGGCGGTGCTCAATGTGGAGTGATTTTGGGGAGTGGCCAACGAACGGGGAGTTTTAGTTTCTTCCAGGTGCGTCACCATAGCAACATGCTGATTATCTCACCAAATCATTGCGTACGGAATTTTCGTTCTCGTTTGCATTCGCTCTTGGCGAGTGTAAAGCAGGGGGGATTCTTTAGTTGGGGTCGCGGTGTCATTTTTCAGGGGAGACGTGCCGTTGTTTGCTCTTTCCTACAGAGTACAAAGCAGACTGGGACGGTGCTATTCGGCGATGTGATTTGGTATTAAGACGGTGATAACGACGTTATTTGAAGGTTTTCCCAACAGATCAGTCTATCGCTTGTTGGAGTTTTACCTTCCCGTAGTTACTGTCACATATTAGATGAGAGATATATAGCTGGTACTGCAGTCGATATTGAGAATTTCTTATATTGGGACTGCTCCATTACCTATGGCATTTCTGGTGTAGTTAAGGTCATCTTTTATGTGGGAAATCTTCACTGAACTTGAGACGGAGACGTTTTGATAGTCTATTGGTATTGCCGTTTTACCTCTGGGAAATTATTTTCTTGATGCATTAACGTATGCTTTGTCTTGTGTTGATAAGCTACACAGTGCAAGAGGTCATCGGTTGTAATGACCTTTCACTGCACAAGCTTTAGTTAGGAACGACCTAAGAGTGGCATTTTCTTGAAACAATTTTCGTTCTTGTGTGGCCGTTTCACCTTGGCCATTAGACTATTAATGGTGGACTTGGGAATTGCGTTTTTAACCCAGCAATAATAGCGTTTCGCGTGGGATTTAGCGTGTGTGTGCGGGTTTGTGTTGCCATCTGGCGTGAGGTTTTTTAGACCTACCTATCGTGGCATGCACCATGTGGGGAGGTTATTCGTGGTACTACGGTTTCAGACACTGCTCTACGGCTATTGGGGTTTCGTATAGATTGGGGAAGCGTTCTTGATAAGCGCGTTTTATTGTTTTGGAGTGGAAGGTTGCCTCACGCGAGGCAATCGATGATAGTAACGATACGACCTGGGCTTTGAAGAATGATACTGCCCGTATGTATGTGAAAGGAGCAAGCCTGTCAACGAAAGGCACAGCTCACTCGTGTGTTTGTGCGAGGGTCTGTGGCAGAACGGTACGACCAGCGCCGTTCAATGGGGGGCTTCTGAAATTCAGGTACTGGCTCTGGTGTGTTTTGTTCGGTGGTGGTACGATATGTTGTACGGCTACCTGTTATCTTCCGCGATCATTGGTGTAACCGTGCTTGTACGCAATGCGAGCATTCAACCTCGGCTTGTGCTGCCGTGGTTGTAGCGAGCACTACTGATAGGGACAGCTCACGCTATCCCTACGACGGGATACAAAGGGTGTGCCAGCTAGCGTTGGGCTGCAAAAGCAACTGAGTTAAATCGACACACACGACGCGTATGAAAATACGTTGATGTGTGGTGACTATAAGTTCATTGTTCCTCATCCGCCGGGGAGGAAGAAGAAAAAAAGAATATATAAAAACAGCGATCATACTACGTTCATGTTTTCCGAACAGCCATCTCCATCGTAGCATGCGTCGTTCTGGATGCCATGCACCAGTGGGATATGTTCTTGTCTTGCTGATCTAGCCGAACATGTTACAATCAATAACTTAGTGTTCGTACACGGACTTTCACAATAATGTCCAACACCCTTCATACGGTAGGCAGAATGAGGATACCGTTCAAGTCGCAACTCCTGTAGCAAGACCTCGTGTGCCACACGACATCGATCAGCATGCTGCGTGCGTGTACAATACCAGTTTTCGTTTCAATACGGACCCTCTCCGCCCCCAAACGGCCGGCGCCAATTCTCAGGAAGTGAATGATGGGGCACCGTCGCTTTGGTTCAAAAACACTTCCGACGCATGCTGTGCTAGGGTCGCAGCAAACGTTTGAGACGCCTTGCATCCCATATCGCGGCAGACCGACGAATTGTCGAGGTATGCAACGAATGTTGTTATAAACGCAAACGAGATTCCGGCGATTGTTAGGTAGTTCGTCAGATGATGATCTCGGTCAGCAAGAGCTGATTCTTTCAAAAACGACCCCTCCGTATCGAAGCACGCCTGCTACATCTGATGGCGAAGATGCTGTATGCATACGTACTGTATTTGGTATCGCTGGACTCTTTGTTCCACCCATAGGAAATGTGAAACAAACGACAAGAAACGTACTCTGAAAGTCATAGACATGTGCCATGGCAGGGAGAAGAGAGGACGGCAACACATTCCGCCCGGATCAAACCCTCAACCAAGAGCAGCTGGAAACCCTAATTTTGGAGTTTTTGAGGTAGGATGGGACGCATAAGCATCAATCTAGATGTAAAGGAAGCGCTCAAGTATCCTGTTCTGCGAGAAGCTGACCCTGTAGCCTACGGTCTGTTCGGTCGTAGCCCAAAGGGCTAAGCAAAAGAAGAGCACACGTATTTCAAGTGGTTACGCGTGGCAAACAGCACGGAGGTGTGCATCTACGTGCTCTTTGGTTGCTGTCGGGAGCATGTTACGTGTCCAAAACAAGAAGGACACGGATATTGTTCTTGCAGCCTTGGTGCATAGTTCGTCGACGGTAGTCAGAGCACTCAAAATATAGCATGCCGTCATGACCTCGACGTCAAAACTACACGAGAAATTGTGTCAACCAGTCGTCACATTGTCGCGAGGAATGAACTTGGCCTTGATCCGCATGTCGTACCGAGCATGGTCACCGGTGGTTGCAACCCAAATGGCAAACGACGTATGGATTCTTGGTCTTCAATCAGAGAGTGCTTTCCTAGATCTTCTGATCCCTCTTCAGATCGCAGCTCACATGCACGCTTACCGGTGGCTGCTACCAACCCTCCGGAACACCACCTCAACCACAATTCCTCGTTGGCACATTCCCTTAACGGATTTTGATTCCTCGACCCGTATCAGGATTTGCGCATATGTTCTCGGCCATTAAAATTCATCGTAAAACAATGGCACAAACTAGGGGATAAGGGTCTTGGCGCGCTTACCCGTGATGCATCAGGAATATGGGTTATGATCTTGTCCTCATACTCACTACGGACGTCGTCGTCATCCTCGATCTGCTGCTGCTACATCCTGTCCCTTCCACTGAGACGTGTTACGAGCTCCAGACAATTGACACACTACGTGCGATACTCTACCCAACGCATGCCGCACGGTACGTTGTGATAGATACCCTTGTACCAGAAATTCCGTAACGGGAGACAGTAACGTGATTCACAACACCAAGAACCCTAGGGAATGCTTCGTCAAGATTGAAGGCCGCGCCGGACAGACCCAGGGTACGAACAATAGTACGGAAAACAGGGTGTGTACCAGAGCGACGGCTGGTTACCGGCCACAAATCATTGGGGCGACATCTCCATCACCGGGGATCGCCATCACCATCGGCTTGAACCGATGGAGCTATCGCGCCTCGTTGGTCTGGTAATCAGTGTAGTACTGAAACGATGGCTGAAAATATCTGAAATATATCGGTGACGACTGCCGGGCATTTAGATTAGCACGGATAGTGTCAGCATGGAATGACCTGGAAACGTTTCATGCCATCGCTGCAAAACACCGGGATGTGGGATAGTGAAACGCAACGCTCGGAACAGCTACATAATGTTCGATTGGACTACCCGTTCGGAGTTGCCGTCACAAAATCGACCCGATAAAGTCGAACAATATTTCGCGGCTTGATCATCGCATCTTGGTGATCAAAAACACAGGGAGAAAACGGCTGCTGGCTATTCCGCACCGACATTATTGCTTAGCTCGTAAAACTGTTTTTGGCGTTGCTGGACATCGCTGTCGTTTGCAACTGCGTGATCATCATTTCTGGTGTCGCTACGCCATCAGCATCTGAATCGGCAGATAGATATCTACATTGCCTGGTGTTGCACGAACTTGACGGGGAGATTGGTTCGTAGTATCACAATACGTTTGATTCCTACGTACGCGGAAAACAGAAACGAAATATAAAATGTTGATTGTTGTGTTTCGTGTTCAACCAAGGAAGTAGTTGAGTACTGCTTGTCATGATATGTATTTGCGATTTGTACCGGTATTTCATATTTCTTTGTTACAAAAGTAGCTTACGTCCATTGCTAATACACCACTTGGGCAGTATGTGTTGCGTTGGCGAACAAAGCATGATAGGTAAAAACCGGCACTATCCTTCTAGAAGTTTGTCTTACGGAAATGGTCTCGTAGGCGTTCACGCACGAACCCCGTATATCTGTATATCTGTATATGTATCTGTATCTGGTACCATCTGGTGTGCTTATAGTTAGGTCAGCCCCGGTTCCGAAGTTTACGCGCGAACTGTTTATTGCATTTGGTGCTTATGGCCCGTCATTCATCCTGTCAAATCCATAAACCTTTGATTTTCCAGTTTTTTATATCTTTCGTTTTAGCTGCAAAAGTTCATTGATCGCACACCGACAGCAAAAAAGGGCTATCTGAGTGTTATCCTACGTGGCCAGGCAATAATCCTCCTTTCGTATGAAGTATCAAACCGCTTCACAGCTTAACGTGCGGAGAAAATAGACGAAGTAACAAGAGGGGTTACTCGTCGTGGAGAAAGAACACTGTGTGCAATAAGTTTTGTTTACATTGGCTGTTGGCGAACGTATCAAGCACGAAGACGTTAGTGTATACCAAGGTAATTGGATAATCCCTTCGGTCTTTCCAAAAGTAGGTTTGCCTCATTTCCTCCATGCAGGGGTCAAACATGTTTACGTATATTGCCCTGGACAGAAACACTCGTCAGGTGCCAGCATTCGCTCTTTGGTGCAAACTCGTCGATATAGCGAGTAGACGAAGTGCGCAGCTTAGCAAGCGAACGCTCTTATGTAGCATGGATATCAATTGCAAGAGTGTTGGAGAATAGTTGTTTTACGGTAGTCCCCCAACCGTTGTCTACAGCAAAAATGTCGGTTTCGAAGCAGCTCCCAGCCATGTCTCCCGAAAAAATGTGCCCCTTGCCACCCCGACGTCATTGTTCGATGGTCGTTTTAAGCAAAGAGAACATGTTTTATATATATTCGATGTCTATCAGCGATGATATGTCAATTAAACTACTGCATCTGGGTGGGACTACTTTAGAATCAGTCAATAGGTTGTGCGCAAGAGCGGCAGACAGTCTGAATCCGGGTACATGATTTTTTTTTGGCGGTCATGAAGATGCGGAGAACTTTCGGCGGTCAGAGCTTTCAATTGTATCTAGCTAATCTCCCTGTTGAGCAGTCGTCGGTGGTTGAAGTGTTGACCATAGCACGTGGCCGCGGCATAGCACGTGGCCGCGGTCACCATGAGGAAGGCTTAAGGAGTATTGTGTCGGGTGCGTCGTGAAATATGGACTCGTAACAGAAATATGACCATGAACTGTGTATCATGGGCTTGATCTACGGTGGCTGAGTCTACAATGCACGAAACGTTTCTTCCGAGATTTGGTCAACACAGAGCCCCGTTATATCACGCTCGTCTGCTAAGCTAAGGGCTACGCTAAAACGCAATTCTTGCCCATCCACCAGTCTAGCAAGTTCAGCACACCAGTCCGCTCAAAAATCAAAAGGCCACATCTGTACATAAAAAACCCGTGAACAGTTGAATTTTAAACGAATGGAGATCGGAAGACAGGAGGACGACACCAAGCAAGGCAGACCAGAGACACTGTGCGTCCTATTTTAAAGAAAAAGGCTCACCCCAATTACGATCGAATCGGAGTCTGAGTCGCCCATACGTGGCACGTCTTGCACATTAGAGTGAACATCGTCTACATCAGATTGATCTGTGTGTCATCTTTGTCGAGAAATATGCAGCAGTCTGCGCCCTCGGTTGTATAGCTGAAATGTTTTCGCAATTATCACCGTGCTCGAAGAGCTGAAGCATACTGCTTTCGTCGCCCAGTGTGGTACATGCGCCCTCGTTTCACGTCGCAGACGCGCCTCCTTTCAAGACCTCTTTGCTTTCGCCATGTGCTCCGATCTTTCCTGGGGGGTCCTCTGCTTGCCCGGTGGCGCCACTCTATCCAGCACCGACAAGTGGCTTTAGCTCTTGCAAGGAGGCGCGTCTGCGAAGTCAAACGCGGGCGTATGTACCACACTGGGCGACGAAAGCAGTATGCCGCAGCTCTTCGCGCACGGCGATAATTGCGAAAACGTTTCAGACATACAACCGAGGACGTAGACTGCTACGTCTTTCCCGACAAAGATGACACACAGATCAATCTGATGTAGACGATGTGCACTCTAATGCGCAAGACGTGCCACGTAAAGGCGACTCACAATATGATTTGATCGTACTCGGGGCGACCCTGTTTCTCTAAAAAAGGACGCACCGTGTGTCTGCTCTGCCTTGCGTGGTGTTTTCCTCCTGTCTAGCCGATCTCCGAGATTTGAAATTCAAACTGTTCGCGGGTTTTCATGTACCGGTGTGGCTTTTTGATTAGACTATGGAGCGGACTGCTCAAACTATTCAAAAACGCCGAAAGGCCACACTACTACTGCTGATGTTGGTGGGCTGCAAACTGGCTTTGGTGCGGGCCAGGGGTGTGGCCGGGAGAGTCGTCCGCACGTGTGGCGTTGACGTGGGTGGAGCACGTGTGGGGCGTTTCTTTTGTGGGTGGGCCACAGCTCGTCGGTCTCCAAAGAACGTGAGACGAGCCTACTGATTTTGGCACTTGTTTGCTGGCTGTCACGTGTTCGTAGCAAAGAGATAAATTTGCGCGCTTCGAGCACTCTTGATGACGCGTCAGCCTGTCTGTCGTGGGCAATCACGCAGAGCGTCCACCAGGAACCTGGCAGCGTTTTCGGGAAAGTACTTGAGTTTGTCCGGGAAGACTCGTGAAAGATGATGTGTGCCTCGATGTGTTGGTGTCCTGGCTGCCTGGTCGATTGTTCAATTGTTGATGTGGGATTCTACTATGTTTTTTTCCCTCGCAAACTGGGCCATCACCCTACATTCAACCCAATTATTATTCGCTCGATTTTCTTCGCCCCACAACCTAAGTTACGATTTAAAATCTATAACTCAGGTAGCTTGCAGAACGACGTGAGAGTGTCGAGGGGCACCAAGTTTTCGTAGATACGGCCGAGAGCAGGTTTCGAAACAGGCGATTTCGTTGAAGACACATTCGGGGGCTGCATTTGAACTTCTGCGAGGGTCGAGGTGAATTCGGGCACACTAGACTCATGGTTGCTCATGTGGCGGCCGTTCGTACTATTTTGTGCATTTGTTGTGTTCTTCTGCCCTCGTGCGCTTGCTGGATGCTGAATTCTTTTCGTTAAGCGGACCCATTTCGGCGTGGCCGTCTAATACACTTTTGCCATCAGAGCAACAGCAGGCGGCTGAAAAGGCGAGCAACCAAACGCACACCGTGTTAAGGCAGCTAAGGCGCACGTACTAACACGCGTGTGGGCGCCATCTGACCAATAATCATGATATCACTGCTACCGTAGGTTCTGATGCATTATGCTTACCGAACGGTCGAAATACGTCGTTATATTTAAGTGCAAACAAATCTTAACGCTGAAATACAATCATCAACACACCAACAGGTAGCGGAATAGGCGCCCAACCGGACGGCGTTATTGATGCAAATGCTGTAGGCACACTCAATGCTGCGTCGGCTGCGCGCTTAAAGAGCCATGCACCAAGGCAGGTTACTAACAGGCTTGTGCCACTCGTACGAGTGACCGTACCGCACAGACAAACTACTCAACCCGATTTCTTTGACGCAGCGTAGCGTACCTCTCCATTGGGAATATCTATCGAAAAATTACAAACGTACGACATCTTTTTTACAACAAAGAAGCGAGGGTTCAAGCGCGAGGGTAACCCCGAAACACTGCAATCAAACGCCCAGACGTCATCCTCTTGCCGTACTCGTTTTCCTGTGCTTCCCTCACATACACGGTGTTAACCATGTTGCACATATTTGAACTGGGTGCTCGGGGTCCTTGGTTTGAGGGGATGGACGTCGCTAACCATTGCCTTAACATGGAAACTCGGTGTGGCGTCGATATGGATGATCCGTCCGCAAACCTGTTGTACGTGTTGTTACGTGCACCTTCATGTATCTACTGCCTAGCGTAAACAGGCCAGGGCACGCGTAGGTGGATTGTATGTGCCCACATACGAGATTGAGCAGCTATACGTGTTCGGATGATTATGTACTCCGAGTACTCGTAAAATATTATACGAACGTGCTGCTGCACTGCTGTATAGAGAAATTCCAATATGAAGAAGCACCTGGTCATGAAATGCATCGGCTGATGTTGTACGAAATCCACTTACGGGTGGTGTGAACAGATCGTTCAATGCAACTTTTTGTTTTGCCTATCCAAACGTAACGTTACGCGGAGTCTACGGCAACCATTCTCATATGCCTTTACACATCATATTTCACGACGCAGACCCGTCCACGTAGGACGGCAGCAAATGTATCCGATTGGGTCGGGCAGGTCTACGCCTCCCATCAACGCACGCCAGTTGGAATGTCTACAGGTATCCTGATGGGTGAACTCTTCCCGACAGCTATGACATTGTCACATCAGACATGGTTGAACGAACGGCCATGGTTTCAGCTACTACGACCCCTAACACCTAACCGCACAAAGACAAATATTTCCCATGTACACAAAATATTGATTCGCACTGCATAATTTCTAGTCCATGATGTCAACGCCTGTAACAATTCTCGCGGACGATTGGCGGCGACCATGGACTCTCCATAACGTCGGATGCATAACGTACTTCGAACTTAAACTGTTAACGGTGATCAAACGGCCATTCTCCCGACGATTATTCGACAATTAGCGGGGGGGGGCGTAGCGCCTGTAGTCTCTGCGTCTTCACTTGAGGTTTTTTATTCCTCATGCTACTATTGATTATATGGCCTACTGCAAGACGAGCCCGGCACAAAATTCCGTGGGCTAGGTACTCACCCAGTGCTGTTGAGAGAACGAAAATATGTTTGAAATATTTAGTGTTATTGTTTACCCGATGATCTCTGTCGCTGCAAAATTGTAGACCTCCAACGCACAACGCTATCCGTAGCACAGAATATTCGCGAAAAATGCTTCTCTTCTATGATGAAACCACCACCAGAGACGCGTTATCATCAGAACCCAAACCAGCACGTCCTCTCCACTACGTCAAGATATGAACAACATTAAACTCCACACGGCGACCGTTAAAAACACAGTAGGCTCTTAATACGACAAACCGTTTAAACCTCGTGGGCTTCCTGCTCATCTCTCTGTGTAGATTGACCCTTCATGCGCCAGAGCATCACCGACAACATGGAAAAACATATTGAGACAAGTAGGAACGCCAACGCCACCCAGTCAAAACCGCCATCATCATCAAATGAACCATCGCTCGCTGATTCTTCGGGGCGTCTGCTACTGGACGTAGAGGTGGGGGCCGGGGAAGGGATGGATGTTGGATATTTCGTTAATGGACGTCCATGAATGGTAGGTGCGATGGTGCCGCTGGGGACGGGTATGCTACGGACTGGCGAAGCGACGGGAAACGCGGTTTCGCGGGGTATGGGTGAGATTCCTGGGAATGAAGTGGGCTGATCGTCGGACAAAGGCCGGGTCGTTGGCACGCTGCCAGGCCCGACGGTCGCGGCAGGGGCGAGCGTCAGGGTCGCGGCAGCGATGGGCGGTGAGGGAGCGCGGGCCATCGCGGCAGGGGCGGAGATCGTGGTAGGGTCACCGGTCGTGAAAGGGGCGACGGTGGTGGGAGGGTCGAAGGTCGTAACAGGGCTGAGTGTCGTAAGGGGGCCCAGGGTCGTGGCAGGGGCGATGGTTGCGCCAGGGATGGCCATCGCGACAGGGGGGATCGTCGGGGTCGCAACAGTGGTGGGCGGTGAGGGAGGGAAGCGTATCGCGGCAGGTTTGGCTATCGCGAGAGGGGCTGCGGTCGTGGAAGGGGCGACGGTCGTGGAAGGGTCGAGAGTTGTAACAGGGCCGAGTGTCGTAAGGGGGCCGGGGGTCGTGGCAGGGGCGACGGTTGCGCCAGGGGCGAGTGTTACGCCGGGTGGGAGGGTCGCGTAAGAGGAGAGGGTCGGGTAAGGGTCGACGGTTTGTAAGAGTGTTTCCCCGGGGGCGAGGGTCAGGCCAGGGGCGACAGTTGCGCCAGGGTCGAGTATTGCGCCGGGGGCGAGGGTCGGGCCAGGGGCGGCAGTTGAGGCAGGTGCGAGTGTTTCGCCGGGGGCTATGAACATGCCAGGGGCGACAGATGCGCCAGGGGCGAGGGTATTGCCGGGAAATTTGACAGGTGATTGGGGTAGGGTGGTCGACGGCTCTGTGACGGGTATGTTTGTGTAGCCTGGAGATGGCACACGAAGTGTGGGGGATAAAGTGGTGGCAGAAGTGGAGGACACTAGTGTCGGAGAAGTAGACGGGGAAGGGTTATGGGTTTCGGGGTAGTCCCTCGATGGGGACGACGAATGGGAGGGTGTGGGATCTGGTAATGGAATTGAAGGGGAAGGGGATGGCAGAGAGAAAGTGGGTGTGAGGGTAGGTGAATAGGGGAGAGAAGGAGAGGGTAACTGGAGTATGGAACCGTCGCCGTTATTCGCATATTCTGCTATCGCTATAGCCAGCGAGGCAACGGCCAGCACGGTAGTTGCGACTAATCCAGCGTTTTTGAAAACTCGCGTTTGAGAAAGAAGGGAAGGGAGCATGTGGGTTGAGGGTAGTCGAATGGCCGGGGGGCGGGGCGACTACAACTGAAAGGGTGGAGGGAGACTGGCACGGTGACGGCGTGGCGGCGACAGCGGTCTTGTCCATTCTACTATATCCCACAACAGTGACCGCTAATGTTGCGATGGCCACAATTGTGCTTGCGACACAGCCAGTGTCTTGAATCCACGCGTTCGCCATTGCCGGTGTGCTGTCGGATCTGAAAAACAGGGACACGGGAGGAGGACGGTCCGGGTGATTTCATTATATCATTTGCGGTTCATTCCGTTGGGCGTTCGAAAGCTGCTTTAAGCCAAACGGGTAGCGTTATTGAGCTCGCAGTGAGACAAAGGTTTTCTGCTCTGTCTGAATAGCTCAATTTTGCCCCTTGCGTTGAATAGGAGTCAAGAACAGCCCCTCCCTTTTTTTCGATGGCGGCATGCAGATCAACCGACGTCAAGCTAAGTTGCACAACTCCTACTAATGCTGTATGTTGGACGCAGCTGCGATGAGGGGGAACTGTGTTCCCTCCAGACGTTTATCCAGCCAACCTCCTCGACTGAATAACTGGAACATGCTTTAATGATCTGTTTAAAAGTGCCGATTCACCTCTACCCGTGCGGTTTCTAGCAGATCTTGATGTTGCTCATCGTGTAGCACTTTCGTTAAAATGAAGATCCCCGCTTAAGCGAGATGTGGGAGCTTTACAACTCTGGTGGCGATGCCCGGTATTTAATATGATCGACGAGGAGTTGGGGGTAACATGGTGTAGTAAGGGATTGTCGTGATTGACGGATGCTATTACGCATCGTTTAAATGCGACCACACCACCACAGGAAACCATCCCCGGTGGTTTTCAGAGAAAACATTTTTTTTTAGGGCACGCGGTCAACGATGTGTGTTATATACCACACGCGGCGGCCGATACGGCAGCACGAAAACAAACCACGAGTGTCACCTAGGTGCCTGCATATTACCCACAAAATCAAACGTCACGGTGCACGCGAAAGTAGAGATTTGTACACAGGCAAGTCGTCGTTAAACAAAATACAGGCTTTCAAGCGAAAGGCATCTACCAGTATCATCGACGACCCTTGTATACCGCTGTTCATGTATAAAGACAACGGGAACAACAAAGAAATCAGGTTAAACCATGATGCGTTAAATTGGAAGCTGCTGAGCGCGTAGAAAACATTTTTTCTCGTCACCTCCGTTGGCTTTTTACGATCAAGCGATATGCTTTGTTGACATCCGGCCACGTATCTATCAGAAATTGTCAGGTGGGGTTAGTCACCTCAACTTGTGGTATCACACCCTCTGATGCCTGAGTTTGTGTGTAGCGCGTATAAGTGGTACCTGTTATGTTGCCGTCACTCATCGCCCTCAAACATATGTGTAGAATGACCAATACTACGGGATGCGCGACAAAAGTGGTGATGCTGTTCAGGGGAATACCGACAAATATTTTAGTTTTGTACAAGGAGCGGAGCGAGAATGTACAATATCCCGCGATCTGTTCTGGGTGTGCAATTGATGACATGGTGAAGTATCAGTCAAAGCATCAAATCAGGGAATCACGTTGGGATATGTGCAGGTGGTTTCGTGGGGATATGTCAAACACTTGATGGACTACAAATCTCACTGAAACGGCCCTAGATAACGCTGGGAAATCGAGAGTGATAGAGAAGCCAAAAACGTTGCTGATCGTTGTATCCAACGGAGATTAGCACCATCGGATAAGTTTCACATGGATGTGGCGAGAATATTGAGTTCCGATCGTAGACTTGTATACACAGCTTAGCGCAGAGATGTCTGCGCACTCCGGTACTTGGGATGCAAAACGTGAGTTGGCAAGAGCAAAGCACACGTGGGAAGGATTGATGTTATCCTTACAGACTAGATCGTTGGCAATGGCAGTATAACGTGTACCCTGATGAATTCTACTATACCATATCAAAAATATTCGGGATAAGTGTGTGAAGTTAAAACAGAGGTCGTAGAGCACGTGGAAAGGGTGCATAAACTCGTCCAAGACACTTTATACTCGGAAAATGCCTCGACTACTTGGTATAGGTTTGATACATCGAGTGCTCGTGATATTGCCGGTACTGTGGACAAAATACTGCGATAATAATAGTTGTGAAGGCCGACTTACTGCGAGTACTTTGCGTACTAGCAGTTTTAACCACAGGGGACAAGAAATACATGCAGTAGAAAAGTTTCGAACGCTGCAAGTACTCGGAGTATGAGCCGTATAAAACGCAACACTATCTACCGTAAGAACGCGAGCAAAAACCCGGGGTCGCAACATGTTCAGCCATTCGTCACCCTCCGTCCGAGGAGACCCTTGGACCTGGTATAAAATTTCATGTATGTGAAAGCGTAGGTTTTCGGCACAAGTCACACCACACATGCCAATGATGTCGCCACGTTTTAGCCACACATAAACAGTCCAGATCACGGGAGGTATTTCCTGGAAAATGAAATTTATCGACTATTTGTTTTATTTAGCGACAGGACAAACAAACTGGGCAAAGAAGCAAAAGTTACAGTATGCACATGGCCAACACTCCTTACACAATTAAAGCCCCAGACATGCATAAGAATATGAGCGTTACCGTCGGCGAACAGGCACCTGCTTTCGTTCTAACCAGCTCAGCCACAATCGAGGGTGATGCAGCTAGGTAGTGTTTCCCGCGGACCGTGCTTATTGCGTTGCGCCAAATCACTGTCACGCGAGATGTGAAATTGCACACTAAATCCGAGCGAGCGCCCTATTGAAAGCAAGCCTCAGCTTTTGAGCGCTTTGAAGCTCGTTCAGTGTTGAATTATTGGCTGCCGTTCGACGTGCCTAAACAGGGATGCTTCGCTGATTTCTGAACAACAGGGGGACATGTTTGGTTTGCCTGAATTCTGCAAGAGTTGTGTTGCCTACCACTCGCTCCAGTTACCTCTGTGTTACGGGTGCCGGTGACATCCCTGCGATTGACAACAATCCCGGGCGAACGGCCTGGTTACGGTGAGATCTATCAGGCATACGACATAAGGACCACCCCGCGCAGCCTGAAGGTCTCTGGATGCCAAGGTAATTGAGACACTGCGGTACGGGTGTGCGACGTGGACCCTCAACACGATTCACTCTGTCGAGCTCCAAACAGCGCACCTCGACGTCCTCCGGTGAGTCACTGGCTTCCGGTGTTGACCAACTACAGTGACCTCTAGTGTTCCATCGCAATAAAAAAAAACAAATGCAAGAGCACAAAAACATCCAGTCTGAAGCAGCACCTCTCGTTTACGGGGCAAGGCGAGAGGCGCACACCCAGTAAAGTGACGTAGACCCATGGTAAACGACGTTGTCGTCTACAACACCACTCAAACGATTCACGCAAGACTGCGCGCAGCGGGCTGGAGGTGAAACTGTGCCGGGTCGATGCAGCAAATTAAGGGGAAAAGTGGAGTGGGAGGGATCCTGGAAGCGCAGCCGAACGGTTAATGGTCAGGTGAAAAAATTGAGGCAGGGGTGCCGCGCAACCCAAATAGATGTTGACAAAGCGCCAACAAAGGGCCGCGCGGGAGAGCAGGAAACCCACCGTTCAAGGAAACAAGAAGGCAACGGCAAACAAGGTACAAAGGTCGCAGGCCGACGTGTACGTCACGCCTGCCCTCGTAGCTTGAACCTGCTCTATTTACGTCGGGTTTGATTCGAAATGACTTTGCTGGGATGTCGCCTGTGTTTTTTTTACTTGTATATTTCAAGTACGGGACTACCTTGTGGCTTGATCTGGATTGCCTACCCCCCCCCCCCCTCAGGGGGGCAGTGCCGACTTATACTGCGGTATTCCCACCCCAGGTATGCTTGTTCTTGCTTAACCAGTTTTCTCTTTCGTTTCAATCTCTACCTTTTTCCGTGTCATTCTACTTGTTGCTTTGTTCGTGTATGGATGCCCTGGGTGTCAAGCAAGGCGATGAAGACGGTGCAGACATCGATGTCGTCAGGTACAGCAGGCAGAGGACAGACCGGGCGGCGAAAACGCTTAACCCTAATGAGTTAGGAATTGAATTACAGATTCAGTTCGGTTTTGCCTCGACGCCAACTGAGTGATGCCATCAGATTCACTGCTGGGACATTGCTGTTTGTAACATCAACTCTGCAGTCAGCTAGTGTCTACTTTACTGGTAGTCACTACCCTGGGTACACGTTGTATCGCACTATATATGCAGAGAAATACACCATGCGGGGAATTTTGGTTTGTTACTTCCCATCGGTGTATTTTATATTACAGTGGGAACTAACTTCCAACCCTAAGTATTGAAATTGGGAAACGTAAGAAAGAACGTTTCGAGGAACCTTGCTACAGGACAGTCCGTCGGTCAGTACAACAACCAGTAGAATGCATCCGCCAATCGCATGGACATTGTGCTGTATCGCATAGATTTTGATCAGCCCCACCTCGTTCATTCCTTACGTTTCATTTTCTCGTTACATCTCGTTGTTTGTCCTTCGTTTTTCTGCCATCCTCCTCAACCATTTTTTGACCCACTTTTCAAGAACAATATTGAAGATTTCTTCCCCATCACAAGTGGTCATCACAGACATTTCAGTACCACCTCTTCTGCTCTTATCACACAGTCAGAGCTTCGACACGCATCCTGGCAGAAATGTCATGACCCTCGCCCAATGATCTACTGGCACAAATCAACCGCGTCACAGTAAGTTCGCCACGTATCTCCGAGAAGTTCAGGGAAGGATATGCCTTTCCTCAAGGGCGGAGAGTATTTGAAAAAATTCTTCTAGGAATCGATCAGCCTTGACACGGCAGAGAATTCGCCTTTACCAGTACGCCAACTACAACAGGAATATTTCAGAAAAGAGACCGATTTCACGCCATGGACGCGAAGCAGGCATAAAAACTGCTGCGCCATATCACGCGTGTAGTAGGAAAGGAGTCGGATTGAGCGTTATCGTACGCGCGAAGCCGTCACCAAACTTTTCCATAAAATTTGGTACGAAGCACGGACATTAATTTGTCCTTGTGAAAGGTTCATATCAAGCCGAGTAGACCAACAACTGTTTTGTGCGGCACAGTCGTTCGCAAAGTCAACTACCTAACGACGCGGGGCACTACCTTCAGCCCACGCAGTGCATTTCTTTTGTAGAGCATCTGCTTTGACGCTTCCTCGCATCCGTATCCAACGGCAGCTTGCGCTGCCGGGGTTGTGACCAAGACCACTGATAGGGACAGCTTACGCTATACCTAAAATGGAACCCGAAAGGGGCGCCAGCTAGCGTTGGGCTGCAGAAGCAACTGAGTTAAATCGACACACGACGCGTATGAAAATACGTGGAAGTGTGGTGAGCTAAAGCTTTATTTTTCCCCATACGCCGGAGGATGAAAAAAAAGAAAAAAATCATCAACGCTAATAGTACTTGTCAGACTCGAAGAAAAATTCCAGAATCTGCTTTTATGCTTCCACGCCAGAAGAACGTGTCAGACTCGGAGAAACTGAGTTGAACCTCCAAGCAATTAACTTTACATTTCTACTGGCCGAAATAACCACAAATCAGGATGTTTCAGAGAGAAGACTGATTTCATGCTTAGCACGAGAAGCAGGCAGTAACACCGCGAGAACGAAATCCCGCGTGTAGAAGGAAACTGATCGGAGTTCGCGCTATCATACGGGCGAAGCCGTCGTCAAACCCGTCTGTGAAATATACCACAAAGTACCAAGCATGTACAAAAAGGTGTCCTCGTGAAATTTCATTTTTAGAAACGAGAAGATCAACAGCTGTAACATGCGGACAAGTCATCGGCAATAATCGGCTACACAGCCTACTAACGACGGGGGCATCGCCCACAGCCCTCACAGGGTATTTCCTTTTTACAGCATCTACTTTTTAAGCATCCCTCCGTCTCCAGCATCTGCTTTGACGCTTCCACACTAGAAGTACGTGTCAGACACGGCTAAGTGGATTCTGTCATCTTCACGTAGTTGATCTTACGTGCCCACACGCCGACATATGTCCAGCTCCTATCACACTACTAAGCTTGCAGCAGGGTGTAGGCTGCTGCCAAGCTACCACGCCAGTAGCAAGATTTGCGGCCATTGTCACGGAGAGATTTCTATAAATTCAAACGTTGTCACGGGCTTTCGCTCAAAGTGTGAAGAGGTGTCTTGATGTACGCACAGCTTCTGTTGTTATCGGCCCAAACTGGAGGCAGTGCATCATGCCTCAAATAGCCGAAGACGACATCAGCACGTACACGGCTCGGGGCTGGGGATGAAATACGTCAACCCCCGTCGCCCTACCACACTTGGCCAATTGAACACAAACAGCAGTACTCAAGCCAGCCTTCATACAACAAAAAAACACGTCATCAACTTCTGCTCGTACGACTAAGAGTACATCGCATTCGGAAAGAGTCTGTGAAAGGTGTCTTTCTCATCGCCAAGCATGTTTCAAAAGACAACATTACACATAACGTAGCAGTTCCATCAGCTAACAGGTAGCATCAGCGACTACTCATACAACTCCACTACCTACCACGGCAAGAGCAACGCCACCTACAACAGAGGCTACCATTCCAACGAGCACAACGAAAGCATCTCCACCCTCAACCTGCACAAAGACCCACCTCTGTAGCAAGTACCTATATCGTTAAGGCGGAGGGCACCCCAGCGACATTGCACAAGCTATTACTCAGGGAACAAATTAAATACATTCCAGACGCGTACAGGTTAACGTCGCTATACTGCAACCCAAAATAGCGCCAGCTCACAACATCCTCACCAAGGAATCACCAAGAATATTGCTGCTAGAACCTCAACCCGTTCGGTACTAGCAACGTTGCTCATGACTCACAACCAAAAGGCGTGCAACCCGCGTATCTGCCTTGCCGAAAGTATACTGAAAAAATGATACTACCTCGGGAATTCGACGTTGTGGTTTTGTTCTCGTTGTCGGGAACGCAAAACCTTCAGGTCAAACGCGTTTCTCGTCGAAGGCATGCTAACTTCACCAACAGCGGCAATCCATTAAACGGCCGTTTTCGAGCACAACCACCGCCAAATATGCGAGAGAAGACGGTCGATGAACGCCATCATCGTCATCATCACACTCATCATCATCATCATCATCATCCAAGCTTTCATCTTTACCTCAGCATCACCCATATCTACCGGGGGTCTTCTCTTCTTACGGTTCAGCAGCTACTAAGAACACGAAACTCTTCTAACACCAGCAGTAGGGTCTACAACAACACGAGCATGAGCTAGCGTTTTTCTATTCGTTGGTCCATATTTTTATGTTTTGGGACACGGTGTGAGTCTTCCTTTAGCCGCTTTCTTTGCTCTTGAGTACGCATCGATTTGCATTCGGACGAGTATCACCACTTACTATACGTTGCATTTGTTGTATGACACGTCTGATATTTGACCATACAAGGAATGCATTCAAAACTGACACGGTACACATAATTGCAAGGTTGTGTTCTGTAGGGTACGTACAAACTTCACCCAGGGTATTTACCCCGGGTATTACCTGAAACGAAACTTCTGTAACTTATGTAGGGCATTCATACCCGTACCCGGAACTTCTCGAAGTTTTTTACGACATATTCATACCTGTACCCGGAACTTCTGAAAGTTCTGTACGACATTCATACCTGTACCCGAGACTCCAGGAAGTTCTGTAAGACATCCGTACCCGTACCCGGAACTTCTGGAAGTTCTGTAAGGCATCTGTACCTGTACCCGGAGCTTCTGGAAGTTATGTCAGATCCTCATACCTTTCCTCAGAAATTATGTGACTCCTGTAAGGCCATGGCAAAATTCCCGGGTAACGGGTATGTGTGTGTGTGTTCTTCACATTAAACCGTTCTTCTACTCGTCGACATCCAGCACACCCAGTGTCCGTACTGATTCTTCACCCTAGAAAGATCAGCTCTGTGGTCACAAGCCACGACACAGAGATAATGCATCGTAATGCATTCGACAACGCAATGTCATGCCCTAGTACTGGGTACGACAGGCACAACATACATACGTCAGCAACAGAAATACATTGGAAGAGAGAAATACGAAATAAACAAAAACAAAAACAAAAACAAAAACAAAAAACAAAAAACAAAATGAGAAAACAAATAAAAACAAAGATAAAAATAAAACAAAAAATGAAACAAACAAAATGAAGGGGAAATCGAAGAAACAACCCAACCGCAAAGGAGAGCCAAAGCTCGGAAAAGAAACATAATAAAATGAAATAAAATAAAGTAAAGTAAAACCAAAATAAGATAATCCGAACACGAGCCAAAAACCTGGACACGCAAGGAGGGAACAAAGGGGAAAAAAATACCCCAGAGAAAGACGAAAAGTGCTATGTACCTACTAGTCGGCCTGGTACCTTGCTACCCTGTCTGCCATCTCCTTCCTGCCTTCGTCCACCGCGGTCTCCCTTCTATTCCTCCTGTTGCCCCCCCTGCCCCCATTCCCTTGGACGGCTTTCCTTCTACTCCTCCTGGTATACCTTCGTTCCAATAACTGTAAATATTCAGGATTAATCCGGAAAGTTTATTATGCATTCATTTGGATGTCGTCATGTTTTGTCAGTCACACAAACGGATCACCCAACACGGCAAGCAGTACGTATCATACATTGCGGCTCATGCATTGAGATCATCTACCAGTATGTACCTGTTTTTTTTTTTTTTTTTCGTCTCTGAAGACCCGCGTATTACGGATTAACGAAGCACAACTTTGAATTGAAATTATAGTTTTTTATGAATCGAATTGAATTCGATTCGAATTGTTTGAAACAAAGATTTCTTGACTCCTATCGGGAAACCACCGTATTGCGTATTGTCGATGATTTTTCTTTTTTATCAGAATAATGCACATCTCGATTCAATCATCGAAGTCCTGAACTAGTCACTTGTGATTTCGGTGGCTATGCTTCTTCTTTGTCGCGGCGATAGGCTTATTATCGAGATATTAATATCAGGGTAGTCCTCGGGAAAATTCCCGAGGTAATTTTCCCGTGCTGTACGTCGGTCCCGGTACTCGGCGGAACACCGTCATATTTGGGCAAACCGTGTACCGCCGAAGGCGGTACCGTCAAAAATCGAAAAACCGTCAACCGTTCAAAAAGTACCGTCATTTTGCAGCACCGCCATGAAAGTACCGTCAAATAAGCGAAGTACCGTTTCCCGTTTAGAAAAACCATCATATTCAGAACCGTCTAAGATTGTAGGGTGATGGTTTTCATTGAATGTTTTCATGTTTTAGGTTTTATTGTTTTATTGTTTACAGTAGTAGTATTGTTTTATTGTCTTATTTTGGTGCTAAATGTCTAAATGTTGTTTCGCGTGAGGCTGGTGAGTTTGTCAGCTTGACGTTTCGACGATTAGACTCCTCTATTCGTCCGTTCTATATAGGTATGCAGGAACATCAGCGGGGTGGTGCCGGCATGCTTGATCGCCGCCCGGCAGGTACTGCCAAGTATTTCGTCATTCGTAATTCTGTATTTCTCAGTGGCGGAACCGTCATATTTCAGTACCCTCAAAAAAGTACCGTCAAATTTGGCAGTACCGGGACCGGTACCGTCGTTTTGCAGTACCGATAAAAAAGTACCGTGAAATATCGAAAAACCGTCTACCGTCTAGAAAATACCGTCACTTTTCGATACCGTCGAAAAAGTACCGTCAAATTCGGGGATACCGTGTACCGCCAAAAGTGGCACCGTGAGAAATTGAAATACCGTCAACCGTTTGAAAAGTATCGTAATTTCGCGATACCGTCCGATCTGGTACCGTAAAAAAAAACGGTACCGAGGACTACCCTGATTAATATAGTCGGAAAAAATAGATTAATTGGGCTTGCGACCGCCATTATTTTTATTTAGGCGCCACAGCCGGGTTACGGTATAATATGAAAGCCTTCCATGCCGCTGCTTCCCCCCCCCCCCCCCCCCCGCCCCGAACGCCCCTTTCTTCCCCATCACCCGAACCATCGCCTAGACCTAGCACCACACGCATACCAAACTCCTCACCTTAACCCCCCCCCCCCCCCCCGGCCCCCTCCCCCGCCCCCACCCCCCACCTCCCCCCCCCCTCCCCCCCACCCATCCCAATCCAACCCCCTCGAACACTCCACCCTCTCTCTCCTCACTGATTGTACGGCTTACCCCAGGATATACATGATAATAAATTGATGATTTATTTCGAAAACCGTCACATTTATCCCCTCGAAATAATGTATAGTTTCCACGCACAGGTTGAGCTGCCCCACACGCTCCACCCCCGCCCCAACCCCTCCCCCTATATAAACTGTTGCTTTTTTTTTTGTTCTTTCCTTTTTTCCAAAACCGTCAGATTTATCCCCTTGAAAGGAGTTATAGCTTACATGCACAAATTGCCCGCCCGTCCGCCCCCCCCCCCCCCCACACACACACCACCTCCGCTCGCTTTTGATCAAAACCAAGCCCCTACGTCCTTCAAAACTCCGCCCCCCCCCTCACCGGTTATTCTACTTACAGGATTCACTTGATAAAAGGATACATTTCCCTCCACAGCTGTCAGATTTTGTCCCCCTCAGAAACGGGTTTTGTAGTTTCCGCGCACAGACTGACTAAAATCACCCTGTTGACCCTGATAGCTACACCGTAGTTGTAAAGGGAGTCGCCGACCTATATCTCTACTGAGGACACACTCGTAATACGCGCGAGTGGAGTATCACACACAGCTTGCAAAAATGAGTTTCGACGAAATCTTCCATCTCACATATGGAGTGTATTTTTTTTCTTTGTAATATGATCTATTTACAGAACAATAGTGGACGTACAAGAGCTCCGCATAAGCGCCGGCATTCGCCGGCGCCCATGCTTCGGGTAGGGCTGGGCAGCACTTCGACAACTTAAGGTGTAGCTGTCCGATTTGGCATGCATTGAACTTCAAAGTAATGCCAAGAGTTTAATACGAACATGGGATTGTGAAAGTCATACTTTGACAGAAGAAAAACGTATCATTATACAACAAAGAAGGCATGGATAGGCGAAACGCACTATGATAAATGCACCGCCAAGTAAAAGTTGGCGTCTATCAAACAAAAATACCGGAAAGAGTATTGAGAACCGGCGTCGCCTCTAGGCGAAACGAAAGAGGCCCTGGCGTTAATGATGAAAAGACTGCACTGCTGTCCCCGTGGCAATGGAGGTTTAAAGTCGACAGGATGCAAGATCGGTTGCATCAAACGTCGACATGGGGACATGTCAGCCGGCGAGGTTTTGGAAGAAGATTGCTTTGTTTGTCACGTGAAGGCTGTCGCATCGATTGGACTGAGTAGTCACGGGCGAGGAGGAAAACAAAGAAGAGGAGGGCGATCTCTCGTTGCGGCGGCGGTGTCTAAGATTGGTGCGGGGGTGGCTTTGCTCGTGCGGGACGTTAACGTAGCGCCTCTTCTCTGCTATTTCTCGGGAAGGCGGGATATGTGTGCCTACTGCCTTTGCTTTGTGGGTGCTTTCACGTTGTCGAATCGGACGCGCCCCCCAATACGTAAAATCCGGAGTGTCTCTACCATGACGACTACTGATAGTGCCGTGCGTATTTCCTAGAAACTGACGTATATTTTACTGGTGGTGTGGAAGACAGGGTTGTAGATACCTATCGTAGATCGCGTACACGCATGCGCGAGAGGACACGTCACCGGTCAGGCAATACACGAACCCGGGTCGCGAACAGCGTCACCCGTCATAGACGGCGTTGACTCGTCCACGGAAGGTCAGAAACCGAAAGATGATCCCGCCGCATGACCAAGGGCATATGCTCACCGTCACTCTAGCTCTGGCTTAGCATCTCCTTTGCTACATATAAGACAGAAAGGTTTTCAGTCGCGTTCGCTGTTGAGACCGATCGCCAAGGGACCTACCTCAGCACCGCGACGCCCTCTGCGCTTCGACTTCAGCTCTGCGACGACCTCTCCGCTCCGACTACCGACCTTCCGCGACGGGTACCAGACCTCCGAGACCACCCTCTTCACTTCGACTCTGGGACCCCGTGAGGACCAGGTTCCATAGTGGTGACCACCGTCGGAACAACAAAACTTTATAAAACCCTGTATAAAGTTTGTCGTCGGGAAAATAGAAACAAAACATGCCACGCTCAAGAGCTCGCTCAAAAAAGAGCCGCGGGAAGGCCCGCAAGGCATCGCCCTCTCCGGAGCAACCGACTCCCGCACTGGCGGGGAACTCTTTTGCGGCCCTCACCTCCACCGACCAGGGCGGACCGGCCGTGGACGACGAGTAGCAGTGGGACGCTGCAGATGAGACTGGTGCGCTCAGCACGACGCCTGTATCAGCCGGTGCAGCCGTTGCGGAGGGCACAAGCCCGGCAGAGGACATCCTTGCCGCGCCAAGCGCCCTTCCGAGCCACGACCCCGTCCGCGTCGAGACCGCCGCGTTCCTCAAGAAGTGCATGCTCGACGGCACCACGCCGCCGGCGTGGGTCTTGGAGATGGTGCTGCCGGACAGCCGGAAGCCTGTGAGTGGGCCATCCGACGAGAAGGTTGATAAAGTGAGAGGAGTACCACAGCCGCAGCAAAACCTCGACGTTGCTTTTGAACGCGTGCAGCACCCAACGACTCTTGCTACGCCTATACAACAGCAGTCGAGTAGCTCTGACAGCAGCCATGCCTTTCCCCCTGACCACTCTCAACCAGACCCCCCGACAGCACGTAACACCTCTGCTGTAGAAGCACTGCCCACAAACCCCCTGACAGCACGTAACACCTCTGCTGCAGAAGCACTGCCCACAAACCCCCTGACAGCACGAAACACTTCTGCTGTAGAGGCACCTCGCACAGCACGTACAACCTCTGCCGTAGTAGTGCCGAGCCCAAATCACAACCACAACGAAGACCGAAAATTTTCGAAAAAAAAATGGATATGCCCCCTTCGCTCAAGTTGCACGGGTCACCAACTGAAGATGTGCCCGAAATCATGGCGCTCTTTCACGCTCACATTCGCTTGCACGTCCCTGGCGGCTCCTCGGACTCGGTTATCGATCGCCACGCCGTGAGATACCTAGCATACTTAGTGACCGACCACGCAGCTAGCACCATGAATCAAATTCAGTGTGGTACGTCAGAGTGGCGCACAGACAAAGAGCTTGCCCAACTGAACACGGAAGCGGAAGACGTCAGAGCACCACGCAACTGGAAAGAGTGGGTGGATGCTTTCACAAATCTGTTTAGCCCCGTGAACCGCGTCGTCCTCCTCGCTCGCACCGTCTCTACCCTAAAGCAAGGCAGTAGTGAATCCGTCCACTCTTACGGACTGCGTGTAACTCAAGCATACGCGCGCCTCCTAGCCGAAGAAAAACGAACCGCTCCTGTCAACGTCTCGCCATACCAACATGCATGGCAAACATCGCTCATGGCATCCTTCAAAGCCGGCCTAGTTCCGCACGTGCGTCTAGAACTTATCCGCGAAGACCCGTCCCTCACGTACCACGCCTCACGGACTCGCGCCAAGAAACATGAGACCAACGCCATACGCGCGGCCCCAACCCCCTCCCCGACCACGTATTCTTCGGCCGTCTCTGGCGCATCCCCCGGACCCAACCAACAGCTAATGACGTCGATGGCAAAACTTGAAAAGGCTATCACATCTAACCTGATGGCGGCGCGAGGCCGGGAACGCAAAGTGAGCTTCGAGCCTGCCACTTACGGCTCGTCCGACAAGCGAGGCAGGTCGCCGGGTAGTGATGGAGGTAGGAACAGGAAGCCTAAAGTAGCGTCGGGCGACGAATGCGACTACCCAATGTGTCGCCACCGCAGCTCGCACTCGCGCCCGGACTGCAGGCTGGCGAAAATGCACGAGCTTGACGGCGTAGTAGTCACCAAAAAACCGTGAGGGGGCCCGCGCCGGTTACCTCAAACTGGTTCGGGGAGTAGGCATACTAGGATCACCAAACCCGCGGTAGAAACGATAGCGCCATCAGCTAGCGTAGCCGTGGCAAGTGCCGGTAGACCTAGTAGTAAGAGGAGGGATAAGTGTGGCCGAACAAAGAGCTCCCCCTCTCTGTCGAGTACCCATGGGAAACAAGTACATGCAGACAACCAGTCGAATACTGTAACAGCTTTAGAAAAAAAGCAGCAGGTTCCGATTGTTCTAGCAGTACCGCGTGGAGTTGGACCAGCTGTAGAAGCAGCAAGCAGAGTCGAGAAGAGTACTCAGCGTCAGAATGATACGTTTTCACCTTCCATGGTACCACAAGCGTTGTATGTTTCTGCTGCGTCCCGCAAATTAAATGGGAAAATTAAACGTCAAGTTTTATTATCATGCAACGCTAACCGGGAAACGCACTTTGATGCTTTCCACGCGTCTGCCATGAGTGGGTATCCCAGATATCCCACAGCTCTCAACTTTACGTCAAAGCGCGTACGAGTAAACGCCAGAGTTAACGATTATCCGGCGCACAATGTCACGATTGACACCGCGACCGATGTACCATGCATATCTGTTCACTTTGTACAGACACATCCCACAATGAAAGACACTCAATTTTTTGCAGTGCCCCCGGGAGCGATCAACCTCAGCAGTGCTGATGTGTCGCCTCTCCAAATTATAGGATATGTTCGATTTCAACATACGCTAGGAGATATTACCCTACCAGTCGAAGCGCTCGTATGGCCCTCTTTAGGGCCAAAAATTATGCTACTCGATAACACCATCATGGGCGCCTTCGGAGGTGTCCTCGACTGGAGTCCAGAGCAATTGTCATTTAAAACCTCTTAAGTGACGATCAAAGCATCTCATCGTGTAGGGAAGATTTTACAACGCGCCCCGAGAACACTGCGACAGCTCAGGGCTCCGTTGTCATAGTTAACACTGATGTAGCGTCGGTGCCTGTTTTGTTGCGACACAAATGCTGCATCCCCCCCCAGAGTGAGATGGCAGTACAAGTAGCGTCAGCGACAGCACCCACTTCAACCACTGCTGCACTCATTGAACCACTCATCGTCACGTTCGAAGACATCGAATCGTCCGCTGTACCTGAAGCTTTTCAAAATATTTTAGTTGCTCGTACAGTAAGTCACTGGTCGGCCGCTGATAAAACAGGAGTAGGCCAGATCGTGAACCCGTCCCACCAATACGTATACTTGAAACGCAATACCTTACTAGGTCACATTGCGCACGTATCGGTAGCCCTGAACAAAACGACCAGTGCATTTCAAACAGACAGCAAGACAACGAGCTTCGTGCGGCACTTACTCGAGCATTTGATAAAACCACG
Organism: Undaria pinnatifida; assembly: GCA_012845835.1. Classification (NCBI taxonomy): domain Eukaryota; class Phaeophyceae; order Laminariales; family Alariaceae; genus Undaria; species Undaria pinnatifida. The sequence goes on along the minus strand of JABAKD010000023.1, from coordinate 3,206,674 downwards.
TTTACACCTGCCGAATGCCAACAAGTACTGACTCTATGCACGAAATATCGCAGCGTTTTTTCCTTGTCGCCTCAAGAGTTAGGTAAATGTACCCTGGCCGAAGCAACGTCTCCTCTGGAACAAGGAACACGGCCTGTAAATAGAACCCCGTACCGTGCAAACCCTCGCGTACAAGAGACTATCGACAAGTGCATAAATCAGATGGAACAAGTAGGAATCATTGAACAGCGCCCTAGTCCCTGGGGTTCCGCAGCAACTATTGTCGCAAAATCAGACGGCACTCCACGGTTCTGCGTAGATTACAGGTCGACCATAAATATGAACCTGATAAAAAAAATCGTGGCCTATGCCTAACTTAGAAAGCCACCTTGACACGGTCGGAGGAGCACGTTATATAACTGTGTGTGACGTACAAAATGCTTACTAACAAATACCAGCAGCAGAGAGCGAACAAGATAAAACTGCTTTTGTGACGCAGAACGGAAAGTGGGTTTTCAAACGCCTACCCTTCGGTATAGCTAACGCGCCGTTTCTGTTATCGCGAAATATGTCACTAGCTTTTGCACATGTTGGTCCCAAAAGTGGGCTGTTGGTTTATATGGGCGACTGTATATGTTGCTCATCTACCTAGACAGGCCACTAACAGCTACTAGAAAAATTGTTTAAAGCCTTGCAAGCAGCCGGCCTCACCCTCAAACCATCGAAATTACAGTTTGGACCCCGAGAAGTTGAATACTTGTGACACATACTGACGGCCGATGGTATACGGATCGGCGAGGATCGCGTAAAAGCTATAGTTGACTTGCCGACGCCTAAAACCATAAAGGAGTTGCGGTCAGTGCTAGGAATGGTTAACTTTGTACGCAAGTTTATGCCTAACTTAGCCGGTATCATAGCACCCCTGGTAGCCCTCACGAAAAAAGAGGCCGCCAAAGAAGTCGCTAAACGTTGGAGACAAGAACACGATCAGGCGTACGCAACAGTGAAACAATTGCTCACTCAGGCGCCCGTACTTCAATTTCCTGATTTTTCTGAACACTTTGCGATACACGTTGACGCTTCAGGAGCAGGTGCAGGTCCATTCCTCGCCCAGCAGAAAGGCGATGACCTCGTTATAATCGCATACTTTAGTCAACGCTTCAACGACAGCCAGCGCCACTACTCTGCTACGCTCAAAGAATGTTATGCTGTGGTCTTGGCCATTCAGCACTGGCGAGCTTATTTGTAGGGACGACATTTTGTGTGTGTGACAGCCCACGCGGCCTTGAGATACCTATACTCAATGCAAGATACATCGAACATGTTAACACGCTGGGCAATAGCAATACAGTCTTTTGACTTCACCGTCCAACACGAACCAGGCAAACTGCACGTCGTACCGGACACACTTTCACGATTGTTTGCGTTCGACCACCAGCAAGAAGTAGCTGCGCCTTCCCTCGCGCCCATTTGCCGCAACGTACCAGATGATCTCAAGCTACAAACAGCTCGTGTCCCCCGACCATATCAGATCTCCGCCGACAAACTGGATAACCTAGAACTAGTACGCAGCGATAGAGAGCTCTAGATTGAATTCAGTATTCGTGAGCGCGACAAATGTATTCATGTCCGTCGATCAAGAAAAACTCCGCTCAGCACAAAAAGTAGGGTACGGACGGTACGTCTTTTACATACAGCACGCAGACGCACCATTACCCGAGAAATAAACGAAAACAACGATGTCTTACTATTCAGTGCAGGACGGGCTGTTGATTAAATCGTACCTTCCGGGATATCTTCAAAAACGAAGCACCTTCCGCGATCAACTTGTAGTACCGGAGGCCATTGTTGGATAAATTCTGCACGCCTACTACTATCACGTTCTATCCGGAGGACACCTCGCATCTCGCCCGACTTTTGAAAAAATCCGCCAAACATATTGGTGGCCCACCATCAGCCGCGACGTACGAGAGTGGTACGAAAAATGCCAAGCTTGTCAACGACGAAAAAAAGCACACAACAGACCCAAGCTCCCGACAGGCCATTTACCTGTCGAGCGGCCATTTCAACGAATATCAGTTGACTTGGTAGAGTACAAATCGGTATCAACTTTAGCCGCAGGGATCGAATGCAAATACGTCCTCTCCATGATGGAAACATGACGAGGTTTGCGGTACTGCTGCCGGTACGTAATAACACGGCCGAAACAGTAGCCAATGCCATAATCGAAAGTGTAATCAGCATTTTCGGCCCGCCAGAAACCTTGCATAGTGATCAAGGCCCCGAATTCGACAATAAGGCGATGTACCAGCTGCAACAAATACTCGGATACAAAAAGACCCGCACAACGCCGTACCGGCCGCAGGGTAAATCAGTGTCCGAACGGGTACACTCAACGATGCACAGCATGCTAACAACGCACAGTGCAATCGATCAAAGCAACTGGGCCACTCTCTGACCGTTTGTACAGCTAGCGCACAACACCAGCTTTAGTGCAACGATGCATGAGACACCATTCTTCTTAATGCTCGGACGACAACCCCGACTCCCGGTCGATATTGTCCTCGGTATTCCTCATGTAGGAAAAACAGCAGACACCGGGCAACTCGCACATAACACACTGGACAATTTGCAAATCGCTTTTGAGCTCGCACGCCGAAACTTCACCGAGCGTGCCGACAAGCAGGCAGAACAAAATAGGAAACTTAAACCGTACCCGGTCTTCAAACCTGGACAGGAAGTACTCGTGTACAGACCGTACCAGGATTCGGATGGGCCCAACCCAAAGCTGCTATTACCATGGCGAGGACCGTATGTCGTCTGCTCACAATTATAACCAGCGGTGCATAGAGTACGACTAACGAACGACACCCGAGAAGTGTCAGTCCACCTAGCCCATATAAAGCCCTACCATCAACGGGAAACACCACCCGCACCTCAATTTGAGAAGCTGGCGGAATTGTTTATAGGGAAGCCCATTCCCCTACCCGAGTTGGACCATCCAGACGCGACTTAACCCAAAATTGAGTCCTACTTCGTAGACAGGGTAGTAGAACATAAAAGGGGACCTGGCAGACCAAGCCCCCATAACTACGAGTACCGGTTAAGACTCCGAAGGTAACTACGGCCCTGACTCCGACCTCGAGTATCGCGCGGACGAAATACCCCAATGTCACGAATTGATCGCCGCATACCGAGCCCAAAAGGTTTTGCAACTCGCGATAACCTCACCTTGTTCGCCCCCTCTCCCTTCTCTCGGGAATCGGAAGCGTATAGTAGGCAGGGACGAGCACGAACTGAGACAGCACAAAATAGATTCTCAGATGCTCCGCGGCGTAACCGAATAACGAACAAGCTGGCTAACACAGTTGACTCAGCTGTAAGCACACAAGTCAACAACGGTGATGAGAGTAGCACCAGCAGGCATGGCAGTACACACTCGTGTCGACCATGATTTGACGGGCACTCTACCCGCCATTCCGGTGGGAACACCCGGGGGCAAGACGACCTTGAGAACATTGTTGTACCCAACGGAGAGAGGCTGTTAGAAGCGTGACAATTCATGCCCGTGCCCGACACTCCGTTCCAAACGGGACAAAACAGCAACACCACCGTTAAGCCACAAACAAAGTTGTTCGAACACTAAGCACACAGGGGAAATGAGATCCACGCGACTCCACCCCACCTTAAACGAAGTCACACGTTGATGCACCTAGATCAACTGAGCTGACTCCGAGTGAAAATATCTAGGCGGACCCGCCCACAAAAGAGAAATCACTAAACAATTTCGCTGCCCGTGGTTCCCAGAACAGCAACCACGAGGGGCGCACCAGTACGTGTGGCCACACGGAATACGTGCGTTGAGATAATATTTGGAAACCCCATACAGCTCCAGTACACGCTGTCAGCAAGCAAGTTCGAAAATGTAAAAATCTTCGCTGGCTCGGTGTTTCACACCCGCGTTTGCTAAACACGTCAGGTATATGGAGTGGATGCACGCATAAAACAGCTGCTGTGTCTCGATCCGATTAATCGACACCCCGTTCCCAAAAGTTGTCATCCTCCCGATGACCGCTACAAAATTGACAGAGTTTTCTGAAAAATGGGAACGGAGCCTAAAATGAGAACGGACGGTTTTATTAGAAAGCAATTCAATTGTGTAAAACTCGAAAAAAAAAAATGACAGTCCTGTGGGGCTGTACAGCAGCCTTCGAATGAGCTGTCGCTCAGGCTGGAAGTCCTCGGCATCGCCGTGGTAGCCAGCATCTAGAGAAATCACAATAGAGCCAGCGTATATTGCTTTTTGCGGCCACCCGAAGGCATGAGATGGAGCATGACCGTTCTGACGAGCTCCTCTCACAGGGCTGGCCAAGGGGTTTCGCAGGATCATTTCGGTTCTCTGATACACCACATGGTTCTGGAGATAACGCTTGGTTCTCATATAGGCTCCGTTCCCATTTTTCTGAAAACTCTGTGAAAATCATCCTTAGCTAAGATGGGCTTGCAGCGGATACGGAGTGGGGTGATGCGGAAGACAAGGTCGTAGATACCTATCGTAGATCGCGTACACGCATGCGCGAGAGGACACGTCACCGGTCAGGCAATACACGATCCCGGGTCGCGAACGGCGTCACCCGTCATATACGGCGTTGACCCGTCCCCGGAAGGTCAGCCACCGAAAGACGATCCCGCCGCATGACGAAGGGCATATGCCCACCATCACTCTTGCTCTGGCTTAGCATCTCCTTGCTACAAATAAGGAAGAAAGGTTTTCAGTCGCGTCCGCTGTTGACAACGATCGTCAAGGGATCTCAGCACCGCGGCGCCCTCTCCGCTTCGACTTCAGCTCTGCGGCGACCTCCCCGTTCCGACTACCGACCATCCGCGACGAGTACCAGACCTCCGGGACCACCCTCTCCACCTCGACTCCGGGACCCCGTGAGAGACCAGGTTCCATACTACTGGTACTAACAATGCCTGTCATCATCTCCCGGGCGTACCAATATTACTACTGGTACTAACGATACCCCTACAGCAGTCATCAGCCGTCACCAATCTACCTGTAAAACTGGATAACGTGCGATATCGTACCAGGAATTTTGTTTGGAAAATACAGGGCACACAACTGAAATCAAACACTATGTTTCGGAAATGGCGAATTCGTTCTTGATTTCATCCCTCTATGGTGCGTGAAGGAAAATGGTTGATAAAAAATGAATTTAAGTACTAAACTGCTTTACATACCACAGAGAGACAGAAAATACGGCTGTCGCAAGCAAGCGCTAGCTACTGCTGACATAATCTATTTTCAACCCGCCGAGCATCCTGCATCCTGTGCCTAGTAGACTGTTGGTTAGCAGAGCGATCATACCACAAGCAATTATATTTGCCGGTGATAGGGCAAGAGGGGCTGAGGGTCACGCACAAGCATCTATCCTGCCCGTTCCTCTGCGCAATCTCTCTGTCCTCTGCTATGATTTTTAACGCGAAAAACAAAATATTTAACAGCAAATACTGCGGAAGAAAATGATTTTCTCAGCCGCAAAGAGTAACATGCCATCGCTACGTCATTGACATACTGCTGTTGTATAGTTAGCGGTATCGTATGTCGCGACAGCATTTCATATTACCCCGTATGCATTTTATCACAAAAAACATCGACTATTAATACCTGCTGTACGTATTACTCTAGAAACAAGACTAAGCCAAGACAACTACAATTTTTCACGACATGACCCGTGGTTGTTTCTCTAGTCTGGTGCAAACGGTGGGAAGGATCCTCCACCTGGGTGTCCGTGCCTCCCACACCAAGCGTCCTCTACCGCATCCAGCCACCTTGTGCCGACCCCAATCCGGCCCCACACATCAACGGGCTCAGCAGCCGGCGCTCCCACGAAGCACGACACATACTGCTCGTTATCTCGTTTCACAACCAAGTTTTCGAGCCATCTCTTCTACCCCGTCTCAAACTGCTGCTGATGCCCCAGCGGCTGCTGTTGTGCAGTGCGCTCGCTCCCAGTCTCAAGCATTGGAAATACGAGCTGTGACGTCTAAGCAAGGGATGGTGCCGCCGGAGGCTGCAGCTGCTGCAGCTGCTGCTTCAATGGCGGCTGCAAGACCTTCTCCTGCTCTTGCCCCCCTCGTCTCTAATTCCACCAAAAACTTTTTCTCCGTCTTGAACTGCTGCTGCTCCTGCGGCTAATGCTGAGCAGTACTCTCACTCCCAGTCTCAAGTACTGAGTTATAGGCTGTGACTCACATCTTGCCACGCCCGCTCCCCTCTTCTGGTACCTGGGACGGTTGAAAAATGTCTCGCATTTGCTTCAGTCGTAGAGAGAAGCTTAAGAGCTCGAGGAGAAGTTGCGAGTACTCGCGAATGATGAGTTCGCTTTCCTCAATGCGACCTTCGATTAGAGAGAACTCGTGCCATCCTGCCGAAATCTTGTCTATGGTCCGAAACCATGTCCAGTGTCAGAAACCACCGTCGATTTCTTTGTCACGTTGGTCCCGTATTGCAAGCAGATCTTCCAGCTCCCGCATTTTGGCCCGCTGAGAGATCCCTGCGCTCTCTGCCAACGCCTTCACGTTCACAACCCCATTTTGACCTCGCCCTCAGACATGGTTCAAAACGCACCCAGCTCGCTCCCTCCTACAGGGAAGGCTGTTATTGTGGGCTGTTTTTGTGGTATTTCCAGCAAGCTCTCTTCCGCAGAAGAGCCCACATCACTCAACATCCTTTTCTTCGAACGGGGAAAGTACAGCGTACGGTACACGATAATTATCGTGTTTGTTGATCCCTACGAGGCGTAGAGGGCTCACCCGTTGAGCTGACACAGTGGGGTAGTGGAATCACCGGTATGAAGACAAATATGAGACGTACATATATATTACGTTGCTCTTAGCCAAGGCACATCGTGGAAAGAAGAAGATTCACTCGGTAAAGCGCAAAGAAGAGTGGCGGCGAAATACCAAAAATCATTCCACCATCCAGATATGCCGCTACGATGTAGCCAACTTATCACTGGAAACCCCTACACAATACTCGACCGTCATCATATTTGCGTTATATGTGTGTGTGTTCTTCACATTAAACCGTTCTTCTACTCGTCGACATCCAGCACACCCAGTGTCCGTACTGATTCTTCACCCTAGAAAGATCAACTCTGTGGTCACAAGCCACGACACAGAGATAATGCATCGCAATGCATTCGACAACGCAATGTCATGCCCTAGTACTGGGTACGACAGGCACAACATACATACGTCAGCAACAGAAATACATTGGAAGAGAGAAATACGAAATAAACAAAAACAAAAACAAAAACAAAAAACAAAAACAAAATAAGAAAACAAATAAAAACAAAGATAAAAATAAAACAAAAAATGAAACAAACAAAATGAAGGGGAAATCGAAGAAACAACCCAACCGGAAAGGAGAGCCAAAGCTCGGAAAAGAAACTTAAAAAAATATATCCAAGCATACAATCGGCAAGGTCACTTCGACCGCAATTTCGATACGTATGGGTTAGGGTTAAGACTATAAACAGGGTTCGTTAGCATGATTGAAAAAGCACATTATTGTAGACCTCCCCCTGACGTTCATCGCTTTGTTATTTCATGTATTTTTCTTTCTGTTTATTTGCCTACTATCAATACTACACGACGTACGGAGTATAATATTTATTTCTTTTCTTCGCCATCATTGTCTCAGGTCTTTCTTGGGCGTGGTCTTGTGCGCTGGTTGGTTTGTAATTTTCCGGGTGCGTCGCGTTCATTATTTAGTGGCGAAATCACACGGAGTATCAATGTACCGCAAGAAATTTGTTACCCCAGAGTTGTCTTCCCTGCAGGGAGAGACATCGCCGTAGACGCTAGTTGCGCCAGGTATACAATTGACGGGTGGAAACATCTCCATTATGTGAACAACACGCGCGTAACTTGTGAGAATGTGTGATCTTGACATATCAAAATTATGGTTTTCCCACGCCCGAATAGGTAGGGCGGACCGCATCTGGACGAAGTGCGGCGGAAGTCTTTTATCTTATGACCGGGGGTTTAGATAGTGGGTGAGCTCGCGCAGGTCTCACACTACCCGGAAATATGCCGTTTCAGGTCGTTATGTCCACCGCACTTGACCCTCAGGGGGGAGGCCGGGTGGACATACTCACCCATCCGTGTTCAACGGCAGCTTCCGCTCCCGGGAAAGTAACGAGGACCGCCGAAAAGGACAGCTGATGCTATCGCTACAGTGGGAACCGAAGGACACGTCAGCTAGCGCGAGATTGCGAAGGAAATTTTGTTTTAAAACCGAAACGCGACGTGTATGAAAATACGTGGAAGCATGAAGAACGTAAGCTATACTTCTCCCCATCCGCTGGAGGATGAAAAAAAAACAAAAATGCCGACCATCTACTAACGTGAATACAAAATGGAGAAATGCCCCTCAGCTTTGATATCGACAAATAGAAATTGATCGTGTGTACACTACCCGACCAGTTATGCCATCTCGTTTCCATTCGAGCCACCCATGCAGTAGCTCAAACTCATTTGCATGGTCGTCGAGTTACGATTAACCCCCCGCCCTTTTCTCGCCACCCCCACCATCACTTGCTAGCACTACGCGTGCATCAGGCTCCTATTCATTTATTAGGCATACCCCCCTTTACCCGTATCCCTCCCCTCAGCGTCATACGACAACATAATATACACTAGAGTAACAAACACGGAGCTCGGGGAGTGTGGTTTCTGTCTCTTCGGATAAGATATCAGGTGAGTGACGGCGACAATCTGTCTCTCAGTAAGAGTTGAAGCATGTCAGCACATCGTTATTTAGTTCAGTGGCGCGATTGGGAAAGACGAAGACCCCGGGCAGTGTGGTGGCCGTCTCTTCGTATAGGATATCAGGTAAGAGACGGCAACACCTATTCCTCTAAAGGCACAGACCTATCCTTCGGTTGTTTTGTGAAATATTATTCGACAACATGAAGCGTGCTTCTTCGCGCCACCCACACATGACGCGGGTGTCACATATAGCATGATTCATGTGTTACGTGGACAGCAGTAGTTCATCCGCTCCTAGTATATGAGGCATTTCTGGACGCATTTTTGTGAAACTCTTGTACTCGGACAGGCGAGACATTGTTTGTATGTGTGTGTGTGTTCTTCACATTAAACCGTTCTTCTACTCGTCGACATCCAGCACACCCAGTGTCCGTACTGATTCTTCACCCTAGAATGTATACTCGTACATTATGCGGTGTCAACTTCTCTACTAGAGCACAGAATAGGCACAGCGATCGGCCGGCTCTGCGTAAATTAATAGAGCGTAGAATGAGCTTGAGGCTACTGAATATGGTTATAAACTCTTCGCTCACAGGTCATGGCGACGTGACCTCGCGATGGCGGCTAAGAATAGCAACGCACAGCGCTACGACACGGGGCGACGGAAAAAGCAGTAGGGAAACACACAGAGATAGAAAACCTCTGAGCGCCTCAAGCAAGTGCACCTGGGGCCTCGCGCACTACGCCTATCCTTAACGCATTTACAGATGGAAACCTTTTTTGGGGACAAAGTAATGTGAACTTAGTACAGAGTGAGATTTTGGGGCTCTAAAGGGTTACGTATGCACATCTGTCTTTGCATGCATGATTCATTTTCTAGCTGCCGGAAAGCGTAGGTATAGGGTGGGGATGCCTCTCGGGTGCACTGCGAGTTTTTACGCTCCCACCTGTGCCAACCCAACGCCACATAGAGTTTGAAAAACAGCGGAGGTTGCCGTGGTGAGATTAACTTAGTCGGCACGCTCAGGGCAGCGTGCTGCCCTTGGATGTGCCCCTGACCGTTTTGTCTGTGAGGTATAGCGCATTTGAATATGCAAATATATTAGATCCACTTTTCCTCGAAAAGAGGAACAACGGGCGAGGAAAGCGTGAAAGAGAAGTCGATCGGCTTCGGTGTGGAACGAGAGTACGGATGCCGGCATGCGGGGCATAACCATGCCAAACGCGGGCAACCAACATAAGGGTGGCTATTCGAGGCTAACATCTGGTTCGCAAGTTGCGCGCAGTTAGGGCGACCTAACAGCGGCATCATAGCTCCCCGGAGCCTTGGCGATGGGTCATGCCCAGATGAGTGTGAAATTTTCGAAAAAGAAAAACAGCAAATCGGGAACGAAATAAAAGTGGCTAATGCTGGTGTTGGTCGTTCGGCACCTGGAAATGGGTGTACACCGGGGTACAACAAAGGCACAACAGCGACGATCAACCAGAAACACTGCAGTATGGTGTGTCAGGTGATCTCCAGCGAGAGCAAGCGCGTCGCTCAGATTGAACGCTACATTCACGAACCGCGGCCGTCAGCCGTCAGGTCTAGAGTCATGTGGCGAGACAAACATTTCTGCAAAGTCTACACAGGCGATACAGGCTCGGACAATTGAAGAACACCGATCGATGCTTAACTCATAATTGCTTACCCTTAGCGACCTGCCCGAGGACGGAAATGCGCTCGCCAAAGTCTCAGAGACGCCAGGTTGAACTGGTGCACAGGTTCACAAGGTTAGTGTCTCTTAGATGGATAGATTGTACGTGATTGCTTATCTCCAGGACCGGAAGGATGTGGTCTTCAGAAGTGCAAGGGGCTTGGTTGGTGTTCAGGTTGTGGGCCACAGCGTAGCACAAGGACATCACGAGGTCGCCACATCAAACGCGGCCCCTTTTTTCGCGAAATGCGACACGATTGTAAACCGTGAACTCGTAACTGCTGTCACACACGATTGGTATCAAGTATACCTTCTGTCTACTCCATCCATGAACGAGATGATGGATGCGATTAAGGGCATGTCAAATTGGAAAGCCGTTGGACCAGACGGTCTCCCGGTCGAACTACTAAAACTTGACCACCCCGCTTTCGTCCAGTGTTTTCACAATATCCTTGTCAACGTGTGGGTAACGGGCGAAGTCCCCCAGCAATGGAAAGATGCTATCATCAAGACCCTTCACAAAAAAAAGGATCGAACTGATTGCAACAATTACAGAGGGATCTCGCTTGTTGCCCACGCAGGCAAAATATTGTTGAAAATCGTTGCGTCCCGCCTTAGCAACTACTGCGAGGCCGAGGAAATACTTCCTGAAGAACAGTGCGGCTTCCGTCCCGCACGGTCGACGGTCGACATGCTGTTTGTCGTGCGCCGGTTGCAAGAGCTCGGACGACAGAGGAAAATCCCCCTGTACATGTGCTTCATCGATCTGCAGAAAGCGTACGACTCTGTCGACCGGGAACTGTTGTGGGAGGTACTCACACGCCTTGGCGTACCAACCAAGATGCTTACAGTTATCCGCAACTTCCACGAAGGCATGCGGGCTCGCGTGCGTGCGGATGACGGCGAGCACTCGGATTGGTTTAATGTCACCCAGGGGCTGCGGCAAGGCTGCGTGCTATCACCGTTACTGTTCAACGTGTTCTTCGCTGCTGCGATACACGTCGTGCTGGTACGCTTCAGCAAAGACGAAAGCATCGTAAGGGATTTGGTTCACCTCGAAGAGGGCAGTGCAGTCGGAAAAGAGGAACCGTTGGCATGCGTGCAAAGGGCTGTGTGGGGCATGTTGTACGCAGATGACGCAGGAATTGTTTCGAAGTCGGCGGAAGGCCTTGCTAAAATGATGACAGCCATCGTGACTGTCTTCGAAGCAGCAGGCCTCACGGTATCGGAAAAGAAGACAGAGACGATGCTGCTACGAACACCGGACCAGACATCCCTCGCCCCACCGCTCGCGATCGAAGCATCAGGCCAGAGGTATAAACAGACGACCCAGTTTTTATACCTAGGCGGCATTATCCACGAAAGCGCTGACCTGTCGCTCGAAATCGAACGACGGATCCGTCTCATGCGGGCATGCCTCAAACGGTTTGGCCCGGAATTGTATGACAGGACGACCGCCCCGCTTGGTCTGAAAGTCCGCATGCTGAAGGCCGAGGTCATTGAGACCCTGCTGTACGGGTGTGTGACGTGGACCCTCAATGCGGACCACTTCGCCAAGCTCCGATCAGCCCACCACGAAGTCCTTTTGCGAGTCATTGGCTTCCAGCGCCGATTACGCACCGACCACACCACCCTCTCGTACGCGAAGGCCCTCAGGATGACACGATGCGAGAGCATCGAAACGACCATCCGTAAACGGCGGCTCTTCTTTGCCGGGGCCCTGGTGCGACAACACAAGGGGCGACTGCCCCGTCGGTTGATGTTCGGGACGATCGCTGGTGGGGAGAACCCGAAACCAGGCGGACAACTTAAGACTTGGCCTAGAGCCATAGCTGAGGACCTTAGGGTGTTCAAAGCCAACGAGGGATCAACGGAACACTCCCCCTTAGTTTTTGGAGTTGGGACCGCGCTGTGGCCCACTGCAGCAAAAAAGGTGGGCAAGTGGTACCGGGGGGTCCTCGAAGCAGCTGAACGGTTCATGGGCAGGTGGCACGAGGATGAGGCGAAGCTGAGTAGACAGCGCCGCGCATCCGCCGTGGGTGGTGTCGAAGGGAACGGGGGGAGGGGGGGCAGCAGGAGGGGTAGAAGGAACACCGCACAAGGGTATGGGGGCAGGGGGGGGGACAGGAGGAGTAGAAGGGAAACCGCGGTAGATGAAAGTAGGAAGGAGACCGCAGACAGGGTAGCAAGGTACCAGGCCGACTAGTAGGTGGAACCTTTCTATCTATGCCACTCGTACCGCCAACTGCTGCGGCTGCTCGGAATGAGATGTCTTGGTACTTTGATTTTTCCGTGAATTTATATATTTTATTTTATTTTATTTTTTTTCTTTCCCCTTCTTATCCTTATGTAGGGAGTCTTGCATGGTGGGTAGGTGACGAGCCTGTTTTATTTGGCCCTCCCAGTCTTCCTTCTTCTACTTGTTTCTTTTTTCCGGGGTATTCTTACCCTTTCTTTCCCCCTTGCATGTCCATTTTGGCTCATGCTCGGGGTATGTTTCTATCTCCCGTGCTTTGGCTCCCCTTTTTATTTATTTATTTATTTATTTTGTCTTGGTTTCTTTCGTTGTTTCTCTCTTTTACAAGGTATTTTGGTTTAATGAGAAGAACACAAAGGGGGGAGGGGGGGAAACAGGAGGAGTAGAAGGAAAGCCGTCCAAGGGAATGGGGGCAGGGGGGGCAACAGGAGGAATAGAAGGGAGACTGCGGTGGACGAAGGCAGGAAGGAGATGGCAGACAGGGTAGCAAGGTACCAGGCCGACCAGTAGGTACATAGCACTTTTCGTCTTTCTCTGGGTATTTTTTTCCCCTTTGTTCCCTCCTTGCGTGTCCAGGTTTTTGGCTCGTGTTCGGATTATCTTATTTTGGTTTTACTTTACTTTATTTTATTTCATTTTATTATGTTTCTTTTCCGAGCTTTGGCTCTCCTTTGCGGTTGGGTTGTTTCTTCCATTTCCCCTTCATTTTGTTTGTTTCATTTTTTGTTTTATTTTTATCTTTGTTTTTATTTGTTTTCTTTTTTTGTTTTTGTTTTTTGTTTTTGTTTTTGTTTTTGTTTATTTCGTATTTCTCTCTTCCAATGTATTTCTGTTGCTGACGTATGTATGTTGTGCCTGTCGTACCCAGTACTAGGGCATGACATTGCGTTGTCGAATGCATTACGATGCATTATCTCTGTGTCGTGGCTTGTGACCACAGAGCTGATCTTTCTAGGGTGAAGAATCAGTACGGACACTGGGTGTGCTGGATGTCGACGAGTAGAAGAACGGTTTAATGTGAAGAACACACACACACACCTCAATTGGCCTGCCTACCTACCTCCATCCGCAGAGAATACTGTGTGTTCTTGTTGTTTTTTTTTATGGCCTGCCCACCAGACAGCAGTGTCAGTCAATTTCAATAGAGCGGCATTTCGACCACCTGCGAGCAGACTACCGCTGACTTAGGAATGCTTAATGCTTTTCCAAGGCTATATGGTTGACGAATGTTTTTTCCAAACACTAGGGTTCACCCTACATTGGTTGTTTGGGTTAATTTGGCTTAGGGTAAGGGTCACGATAGGTGAGGGATGTACTACCTAAGTAGTGTGTCGATACTTTCCTGGAGGAAGAGGTAAAGTAACGCGCAGACTACGATTGTGTGTCGTGACTTTTTGTACTCTACCAAGTTGAAATGGTCTTCCCTCTTTTCTTTTTGCCCATTTCTCTTTTTTCTGTTTCCAATTACGTGCCACTTGGACTATATGAGTAAATCTCCTTTTGCTTTGTCACTCCTGATTCCGTTTGGATACTCTTGGGGAAGGCTATGGAGAGATAAATTGAAACACATAAAGGCATAGCCCTAGAAGATATAGCAGTAAGGCGACGACGGAGCAGGCATTAATGGGTCCAACCTTCTGAATCTGCGTTGGGAATCTAGCTTATTAGGTGCTGCCCGGGTAGTGTCACCTGCTTTGTTAGTGTCTCTTCGCTTGTTTTTTTTTTTTTTTTTTTTTTTTTTTTATCCTCCGGCGGATGGGGAAAAATGAAGCTTTAGCTCACCACACTTCCGCGTATTTTTATACGCGTCGTGTGTCGATTTAACTCAGTTGCTTTCGCAGCCCAACGCTTGTTTTTCTTTTATCCTTTCTTCATTATGTTGTGTTGGGGGTACGATGGAGTTTATGACGGCATGTGTTACGGTATTTATGGGGTATCAGCCTGTGTGACTATTTGCAAAAGGTTAGCCAATAGCTTACCCAGACTAAGCCTTATAAAACTCTCCGCCCCTGACAGGGCGGGATAGCAGGTGGACCGGATTTACAGGCCGACATGTCAATGCATCCTAGCCGTTTCATTTCCTGGCTATACCGGGGAGAGTATTTTTTAAGTTCGACACGGGGAAAAACTTGAAAATATATATTGGTGGATGTGGGGTTTGAACCCACGGCCCTAAATACCCATGGTCTGTCGACGACGCTTTTTGTTGCGGAAATTAGTGAGGCATTAGTAGTGCGTTTGACCGCTGGCAAAAGGTTAACCAATAGCTTACTCAATCTAAGCATTATACCACATGGGCACCACCGTCGCCAGATAGATATGGTTATAACATGAGGTGATTTGTAGGCATTTTATATTGGTTTGAGTATGTATCCGTGAGGTACTACTCCACTCCAGAGTGACTGGAGCCTGTCCTGTGAGAACGGGCTTGATTTTACGAGTTAATGTAAGAACAACAACAACAACAAACTCAACATCAACAACAACAACATCAACAACAACAACAACAACAACAACAGCAGCAGCAACAACAACAACAACAACAACAACAACAACAAAAACAACAACCACAACCACAACAACAACCACAACAACAACAACAACAACAAAAACAACAACAACAACAACAACAACAACAACAACAACAACAACAACAACAAAAACAACAACAACAGCAACCACAACCACAACCACAACACACAGGTCATGCGGCACTGCTCCTACCCTTGCGGTTAGGGTATAGTATTTCAAAAACGTAGCATGGTTTCTACCCTCTTTGTTGGTTAAATAAAATGCATTATCTGTTTTGTTGCCATTTACTGGCTGGCTGTTGTTCTTTTTTTTTCATGATTCTCGAGCCATCTTGGGTTATTCGCATTTCTTTTACATCTATTTTTTTTTTTTTACCGTTTTCTTCTTTTTTGGTGTTGTCGTTCGTTACAATTGCGTGTTTTAATTGTTTGTTCCAAAAAACGTCTGCTGTGCTGTCCTCCGTCTTTCTTTAAACCGGCGTGTTCATTGCGGTTTACATCATTACATGGCTGAGTCCCTTGCTGTATTTGTAATGTGTACGATCACTTTCTCGTATTTTGACAGACCTCGTCTCTCGCTGAGAGGCACCGGCACGGGCACTGAGGGTGATGGATATTGATGCGTGAAAAAAACATCATATAATAAAGAACACACACAGCAGTGAGCAATGGTTAAACCAGGTATCTAACAACGCAGATAACACCACCAGCTGGGAAGGAAAGGGGCGGCGTTAGGCGCGAACATGTATACTGCCGAAAGTCCAACATTTTGGAAGTTGCATCGTTGGGCTGCAGGAGACAGGGAGAAAAAATGTGAAATGGCGTTTTACGATATGGCATACCGCGTCGTTTGTTACGATCAGCAATAGCAAGTTTACAACGCGCCAGGCTAGAGGGTTACATGGCATGGGCTTGGCCGTCAAAAAAGGATAATAATGATGTAGTCTAATTCTTGTATAATCGCATTTTGTCGACGATCGTCTGACGACGATGCAATTTTGTTGTCTTGTAGTTGAGGCTGTTAAATGTGCCGTATCGTACGCACGAACTGAATGCACTAAGCATAGCTGCCTACGACGTCGTAGTTTGTTGTGGTTGTTCTCACATTATCTCACATAATCGAGTGCGTGGTCACAGGACAGGCTCCGGTCACTCTGGAGATGAGGACTTCCTCAGGGAAAAGCCTAAGCAAACCCAAGGTGGTACACCCACATATCACAGGTGACGCAATTCATGCCCCCACCAGAAACATATTGAAGTGAAATCGGGAGTCTGTATACTATGTGCCAGGTCGATACTGGTGCATACGCCTCACTACTCGATCCTGGACGTGAAAAACATATTTTCTGGCAAAGGTGGGAGGTGTTTATGGTACACACCCTATCGACGGAGAGTCGATTTGTAAGTACGTGTTGATGCTGGTGATCTGACCGGTCAGATAATGGAGGGGTGCAGCAGTGAAAGCCGTGAGGGGCTTGTGGCATACCTTTGTGTTAGTCAAAAACAATAACGGTGCAGGAATATTTTCGCTCTTTACCTATTGCAACCTTGGTCTACTTAACACCTTGCTCAGCCTAAGCAAAGGTGGGATATCGAATACATACGCGCACAACTGTCCCCGCTCCAAGACTGGAAGCGGACTACCACGCAACATTCTTTCACGCTAAGTTCCCGGATGTAGGGTACACTGTGATCAGGTCCACCGACAGCCAAAACTTCGACACAATTGGAACTGATACCAGAACATAGCGTAAGGTACGGTCGGCCTCGGTGGTCATCGTGCACCCAACCAACAGGTGACGATCGCGAAAGCCCTTATAAGACCGACAGGGAGTGTTATAGGCGAGTATTTGCGACAGAAGTGATCGTATCGACTCTCAACCAGCATACCTAGCCCAATACTACTACTGCTGTCTGACGTAGTCAATGTTTTCATCATGGCCATCCTCCACGCGGTGAAAATAGAGGTAACAGCTGTGCCACGCGCTCAATCGCAGAACGTAGAAGGTGAGATTCGGCCAAAACGTCTCGGCTAATTTATAAATATCATCGACGACGTGGGAGGGGGGAGAGGGAACTCGTACGCCCTTTATCCGTCGAAAGATCGCGCGCGCGAAACGACTGCGTTTGTTACGTTATGGACGGCGCGCAAACAAAAACCTGCGGAAGTTGGCACACTAAGGGGTGCAGGGTTAGTTCGAAGAGTGTCCGTTGTCGAAATAGAGAAATGTTTCGTTGAAAATGGCCACACGAATGAGATTTTTCATCATGAGGTGCAGGTGATGGAGCCAAAAGCGAGAGAACTGCAGCGTAGTCTCTCCGTATATAGCCATCAGCTCTGTCCACGCGACATGCGAGAAAAAACTCCGAAATATGAACGCCAAGCATGCATACTTGTGAAATTACAACAAGTTACTGCAGGTGTGTGTGTGTTCGTCTGTGCGGAGAAATGGGACCGTCAAACACAACAAACGCGACCAACACGTAGCCGATTTCGACCATCCCGGCGGCCACAGACGCCCCTATGAATAACATCCATACAATGGTGACAGCGTCCAACACCCTTTTGAATTCGTATAGCTTCCTCGCGATGTCCGACTTGCCTGGCCAGCAAGGTGGTCAGGCTCGAGGGGGGGGAGGTCTTCACAAGAAAAAAAATGCTATTTCCATCCGACATTCTACACATTAAACTAGTCGGTGTGCACACGCACTGGGTAGGGGGCATAGACAAAACGATAATAATGCCACCAACACCATCAGTGCAACCTACAGTCAAAGTCCAACACCACCACAACCAACACCATCAGCCCGTGCTGGGTACGTACACCTGTGGGGGTGAGGGGGGGGGAGGATGGTTGTGGTGGTGGTGGTGGTGGTGGTGGTGGTGGTGGTGGTGATGGTTATGCTTGTTTAGGGGCTCGTACGTTTGCATGTTTATACATCATGAAGAAAAACCCTGATCGCCCTTGTTCACACGCCCCACCTAAAATACAACCACCTTGAGAGTAGTAAACACTACGAAGCAGCTGATATCACCTCATTATATTTCTAGCCATCCATACCGTAGCTTCTGTTCTTTCCCCCCCGTTCCTCTCTTCCCCCCCCCCTCCCCCCCCCCCCCCTCTTTTGTTTGAACGCCGAACTTACAATCGAAATCGGATAGAGAAATGACCGCTTTTACGCAAATGATATTACCTCACTATATTTCTCGCCATCGATGACGTTCCTTTCATTAACCCCCCCCCCCCCCCCCCTTCAAACGCCCCCTCCTCCCCCACCACCCGCAGTATCGCCTAAACCTAGCACCACTAATTCCAATCACCCTCCCCTTCCCCCCCTCCTCCCATCAACGGCCCCTCCGTCCCCACCACTCGCACCATCGCCGAGACCTAGCACCACGCGTTTGGCAAACTCCTACATCTTTGCGACCCAAGTGTGTTAGTTAAAAAAAACTGTTTCCCCCCCCTCCCCTCCCCCCCCCCCCCCTTCCCTTCCCCTCCGCTTTCCCATCCCCCACCCCCCCCCGCTCCCCCCACCCCCACCCCCCCCCCCCCCCGCCCGCACTCCCACCCCCACTCGAACGCCCCGCCCTGCCCTTACGGGTTGTATGACTTACAAGATAGGATTTATATAGTTTCCACGCATAGATAGAGCTGCCCCGCCCGTCCAGTCCCCCTTGCCCCCCCCCCTCCCCCCCCGTCTTGATCAAGCCCAGGCCCCCACGTACTTGAAACCTCCGCCCTCTCCTCAGCGGTTATTGGACTTACAACATTAAGTTGGTAAATTTATGCATTTCCCTTCACAGCTGTCAGATTTCGTTCCCCTCAGAAACGGGTTTTATAGCTTCCGCGCACAGACTGACTAACATCACCCTGTTGACCCTGATAGCTACACTGTAGTTGCAAGGGCATTCGCCGACCTATATCCTTAACGAAGAATCACAGCCCGTAATACGTGACATCGAAGTATTACACACCGCTTGCAAATATGAGTTTTGACACAATCGTCGATCTCATAGCTGGAGTGTTGTTTGTTATTTGGTTAAATATCTTACAATGAAAACAATGTAATTTGGTTGGACAGATCGCCGTCCACACTTTAGTGAGTGTGCACAACGATATTACCAACAACAACACCGTCACCATCACCACCAGCCCGTACTGGGTACGTACTGCCGCGGCGGCGGTGGTGGTGGGGCGGGCGGGGGGGGGACTAAGTAAGGTATCGTACCTGGTAGCTGCATCACCGTGCAGTCACACCCGGCACAGGATCGATAGTGTACATTACGAAATAGTACCACAAGATAGTATGTGTTTTCTTTACATCAAACCGTTCTTTCTACACAACGAGTACTCGTAGTACTGTTGTATAAGGCAATAACTCTACATTCACGTAACAGGCTGATAACAGGTAATACGCACTACACGTAAGGTACGTATCATCTGGTTGCTGCATCACCTGGCAGCCACACGAAGCACCAGGATCTATCGTGTACTGTTATTAGTCCTACAAATAGCCAACTATAATATTAATAGTGTGTTACAAGTTTTACAAGTACACACAGGGACACCTACAAATTCAACCATGTTCTGAAAACTACGCTGACGCGATGCGGTTACACGACATCGATTCCAAGTCTGAACTACTTCCACTGCTGTACTCCTTATACTACTATTACCAGCCTGGTAGCGCGATATAGGAAGGTAGAGCACTAGACAGGTCTATATAATAATCCCCCCGCCCCCCTCCAAACCCGCTCGCTTTTGATCTAAACCAGGCCCCCCCTTTCCCTTCACAGCTGTCAGATTTTGTCCCCCTCAGAAACGGGTTTTATAGTTTCCGCGCACAGACTGACTAAAATCATCCTGTTGACCCTGATAGCTACACTGTAGCTGTAAGGGGAGTCGCCGACCTATATTCCTAATGAGGACACACAACTCGTAATGCGCGCGATCGGAGTATCACACACAGCTTGCAAAGATGAGTTTCGACGAAATCTTCGATCTCACGGCTGGAGTGTTTTTTAATTTTTTATAATAATACGTAACACGAAAGGCCGCTCAGAGTTACACGCGGGTAGGGCACGTAACGGAATTGCAAGGCATGTCACACAATTTTACGTCGTAGCAAAATGAACCAGGATTATTCAACACAAGGTTTCTACGGTAACGCGCTTCAGGAAATGACAAATATTCCAAGCTGAACTACTCTGTGATACTACATTTATTGCAGCTAGCTGTACATATCAGATTTGGCACGACAAAGCATGCACAACAACAATAAAAGAACCGTCGACGCAGTGTACCTTCATGCAACTAGGAGTTTGAACAGTTGACGGCGGGTGTCACGATCCTCATTCCCACCGTGATGTTCTTGAGGAGCAGTCAATGGAGCGAAGCGACAGCCCTGCGACGTAGCCTCTCCGTATCTTGAGATCATCTGTGTTCAGGTCGAACAAAATTGCCAGACAGGCTTGCTTCAGTTAATTTCGCAGACTTTCTTCTGGTATGTTTATTTTTGTATCCGTATGTACATCGGAAATGGACTCTCAAGCACAGCCAGTCCACCCAATCCGGAGCCGAAGTCCACCGCCCCGGCGGATACAAAAGCCTCTACTAATGATATCATTCCACCTCTGACCGCGTCGAAAATCCTTTTGAATTCGTACAGACTGCGCGTTATGACCGATTTGCCCAGCCGGTTGGTCGGGAGGGGGGGGGTTCTTGACATACATGAGTGTTGTTTCCACCAATGCGTCCACACAGTTGGACACATCGTCGTCCACAATTCGCACAGCAGTTCGTAGGGAGTGGACACATGGACCCCACCATCGCAACGACGCAGACTCGATATCACCACCACCACCACCACCACACCACATTCGCCACCAGCCCGCACTCGGTAGGTACTCCCGCGGTGTTCGTGGTGTTGATCGTTGTGGTGGTGGTTGGGTGGGTGGGTGGGGGGGGGAAGGCGAGGGGGCGGCGAGGGGGGGGGGGGGTGGAGGGTCTCGTGCTTGAGCATATGTATTAGCCATCAAATGGAAAAGCGTTATTTTCAGATGAGCGCCAAACGTCACAACCCGCAACAGCTGTCATGTAACAGGGCAATGTACGAGAGTAAAACGCACTGGAACAAAGCCGCACCAGCTATATATATACGAAGTGTATATATATTTATTTATGAAAACACGTGATCTGTGAGATCGAATATTATATAGAAAATGAAAATACACTCCAGCTGTGAGATCGAAGATTTGGTCTAAACTCATCTTGCAAGCTGTGTGTGACACTTTGATTGCGCGTATTATGGGTTCTGCGTCCTCAATAAGGACATAGGTCGGCGACTCCCCTTGCAACTACAGTGTAGCTACCAGGGTCAACAGGGTGATGTTAGTCAGTCTGTGCGCGGAAACTATCAAAACCGTTTCTGAGGGGGACAAAATCTGACAGCTGTGGAGGGAAATGTGTCCGTTTATCAAGATAATGCTGTAAGTCGAATACCCGGTGAGGGGGGGGCGGAGTTGTTAAGGACGTGGGGGCCTGGTTTTGACCAAAAACCAACGGGGTTGGAGGGGGGGGGGGGGGGGGGGGTCTGCTGCTGGGGGGGGCGGACGGGCGGGAAATTTGTGCGTGGAAGCTGTAAGTCTTTGAAGGGGATAAATCTGACGGTTTTGGGAAAAAAAAAAAATAATGCACCAGTTTATCATAAGGGGGGGTGGGGTTGGGGCGGGGGTGGGGCGAGTGGGGCAGCTCAATCTGTGCGTGGAAACTATACATCATTTTGAGGGATAAATGTGACGGTTTGGGAAAGAATGCATCAGATTATCATGTACATTCCTTGGTAAGTCGTACAATTAATGAGCAGTTCAATTTTGCAATCTGTGTGTGATTCTCCGATCCCGCGAGTTACGGGTTGTGTGTCCTCATTAAGAGTACAGGTCGGCCACTCCCCTTGCAAGTACAGTTTAGTTTTCAGGGTTAACAGGGGGGTGTTAGGCCCAGCCTGTGTGCGGAAACTGCATAACCCTTTTTTGAGGGGGACGAAATGTGACAGCTGCGGAAGGAAGTGCATCATTTATCAGGCGAATCTTGTAATTCGAATATCCGTTGAGGGGAGGGCTGAGTTTGCAAGGACGTGGGGGCCTAATTTTGATCCAAAGGGGGCGGGGGGGGGGAGAAGGGAGGGGGGGTAAGGGGGGGCACAGAGGGGTATATGTCGGGTACGTTTCGTCTGGTAGCTGCATCACTTGGCAGCCACACCTGACATCAGGATCAAAAGTGTACAATTAATAGTACTGCAAATTGTTCGTGGTTACATGACAATGGTTTCAAAACTTGACTACTGCCCCTGCTGTACTACTACTACTACTACTACTACTACTACTACTACTACCAGCGGGGTAAGCGCGATGAAGGACGAGCACGATATAAAGTACTCAACAGGACAAACCACCTCGCAACCCGCGCTGTATGGGGTACGTAAATGAATTGCAATGCACGTCGTACATGCAATGAGGTACTACCGTACGTGGTACAATGAACCCATGGACAGTTAGTACAGTGCAAAGTTTCGACGATGACGCGCATCGATTAGTCTAATGAAAGTGGTTTCAACTTCATCATTACCCTGCACTAATTATCTTGTTGATACTAGCTGTAGGGATCGGGTTGGGGGCGAGAACGCATCCATTTACAAAAGCCAGAACCGCCAATGCAGTAGCTTAATGTTGTTAGGAGTTCGACTAGGTGACGGCGTATGTCAAGCTCCTCGTTCTTATCATTCTCGTAATGAGGAGCCGGCCACGGAGCGAAGGGACAGTGCTTCGGCTCAGTCTCTCCGTATCTTGCTGTCAGCTGTATCCACGTTGTCTGCGAGAGAAGTTCGGAAAAGAAAAATGCACACATGCTTGCAATATGATCGCGCAGACATGTTGCGGATGTCCGTCTGTGTGTGTCTGTGCGTCGAAAACAGCTACCCAACCACAACGAAACCGTACCAACCCGGAGCCGATTTTGACCGCCCCGGTGCCTACAGACGTCCCAATCTATTTTGCCCAGGCGCCTCTTACCGCGTCCAAAACCCTGTTGAATTTGTACAGCGTGCTTGCTACGTGTCGACCTCGCCCAGCCGGTTGGTCGGCGGGTGGGGTGTTCTTCACAAACAAAATTGTTAACTCCATCCATTCACGCTACTGGAACACGTTGTCTGCTATCATTATTGCCGTGCCATATCACCGTCACCATACAGAGTCGTCGACCACCACCACCACCATCCATCACCATCTATAACATCCACACACCCACACACCCACCACCACCACCGCCCGTAGCGGGTACTGGGTACGAACTCCTGCGGTGGTGTTGGCGGTGGTGACGGTGGCGATAGTGGTGGTGGTCATGGTGGTCATGGTGGTGGCCATGGTGATTGTGTGACCGAGGCATGGCGGTAAGGTTGGGTCGTACGTGTTTCGGTTAGTTTTTTTCACAACAACACCGCAGGCGGCGAAGGACACATGTTTTCTAGATCCGACTGGGAACTGGCTCAGTGAGCTAAGAACATAAGGGGGCGACGGACAATGGCAGCAGGAAGGATGGTACACGGAGACCCGCGACCCGCACGTACACCATCACGAAAGCCGTTGAATATTATTTATCTTTGGTTCATGAATTTTTTCAGTATTTATGTTTCCGATCAGCACAGCGGGCCGCCAGAGGCATTTAATGTTTTGGGCCGACTGTGAGATTGAGTGTCCACGAACGCTCATGAGGGAGAGCTGGCTGGATGAGTTAAGGCGTCGACGGGTAGACAGAGGACGGCAACAACAGGATTGTACAAGGAGAGCCGCGACCAGCACGTACACCATCACGAGAGCAGGTTATGTGATATTTCTGTCAAATTCAAACGTATGACGTCACTGGTTTGGAGTGACTGTGGCGGACCCAGGCTACGGTAGGGGGGTCCCCTTTTGCGCCTTTTATTTCAGTGGCCAGGGGTCACTCGCGCGAGTAACCCCTTTGTTCCTATGTGATCTTACGTATTCTTCATGTTTTACATTGACAAAATTAATCCACAATGCTAAGGTGATCTAAGCTGCGCTGAAACAAATGCCTAAACCATCTTCATCCGTGGGGTACAGAGCCACTCGTGCGAGTGGCTCAAACACACCAGTGAAAATGGGGGTACCCCCCCTACCGTAGCCTTGGTCGGCGTTGTATACCCTGCACGACGAAGGACCCCCCGCTTTTATTCCATGATATTGTTCAGTGTACTCTAAAAAGGACGTTGGCCTCGTAGACGCATGTTGTGAGATGTCTGTGTTCCTTACCGAACCCGATATTCCCACGCATCAATGAAACAACCATCCTAACAATATAAAAATTAAAAATACTCTCCAGCTGTGAGGTCGAATACTTTGATGTCGAAGCTCACCTGTGCAAGCTGTCTGTGATACTCCGATCGCGCATAGTATTGGTGTGTTTCCCTCATTACGGATATATCCCGTTGCGACTACAGTGTGGCTATCAGGGACAACAAGTGATGTTAGGCAGTCTGTTAGGCAGTCTGTGCGCGGAAACAACTATAAAACCGAAAAAAATCTGACAGCTGTGGAAGGGAATGCATCAGTTTATCAAGTGAAGATACTGTATGTCGAACAACCAGTGAGTAGAGATCGGAGTTCTTAAGGACGTGGGGGGTTTTAAGGACGTGGGCGCCTGATTTCAATCAAATGGGTGCGAGAGGGGAGGAGGGGGGGAAGGGGACGGGTGGGGGCAGGTCAATTTGTGCGTGGAAGCTATAAATCCTTTATGTGGAGGAGGGGGGGTGAATGTGGCAGGGGGGGGGGGGGGGGGGCGCGGGGGGGGAGGGGGCGTTAGGTCGCATAGATGTAGGGGTTTGCTATACGCGTGGTGCCAGGTCTAGGCGATGGTGCGGGTGGTGGGGAAGGAGGGGGCGTTGGGGGGGGGAAGACAGGGGCAGCTGCAGCAGCGGCATGGACGGCTCAAAAACGATAACGAGGCGATATCCAGGGCGTGGAAGTATGTAATGACAGAAAAAAAAACCTGTCATCTGCCAATCATTTATTTAGCGCGTTGATACCCTTCCCCCCCCGTACGGAAGCAGACTAAAGGTAAATGCCACACCTGGCACCCCAGGGCAGTTGATGACAATGATTAGACAGTTAACTGTATGTAGCAGTACGTATCGTATATTATGATAGCGATGACAACAGTAGCACCTACAACTACATAATAAGGTCCTGCTCATATGTCTTTCGTTCTGTTACTCGTGGGCACGTATTATATTAACGAAGGACACTTACTCTTGAATAGATAAATTTCACTATTAAGCCAATTGACTTCTATTCGATATGGTGGAAACACAGGAACTGGGGTCCTATCGGGAAACCACTCGTTGCGTATTGTCAATGTTTTTTTCTGGTCGGAGTAATTCATAGATCTGCCGTGACGGCAATTCATCTACCATCAACGTCTTGGATAATCTTCCGTGTATTCGGTAGTTCGCCTCTTTGTCGCGGCACTTGGCTTTTGAGGAGATGGTAACAAAAAATGGGCTGGCGACCGCCATTACTAAATTTTACGTGCCACACACAGCCGAGGTACGCTATGTATGGTATAATATTTTTCAGCGCAGTATAGCACTAAGCACGGTTGTTGCCCCGGTCGCCATTCATTGGGGTTCACAATTTACCCGCTCTCTCGGTGGTGGTTCGGCTTATAATTTGTAATTCCCTTAGAACTAAAGCGACGACAGATTGCCTCGGGGACATTGGCCCATCGAAAACATGCCATGCAAGTTGGATCAAATCCTCCACTTCGAATCGAAATCCCCCCCGAGGGGGTATGCACTACTCAGGTACTACCGGTACCCGGACCTTCTGTGTGTTCTGTAGGACATTATTACCCGTACCCGGAACTCCTGTAAGTTCTGCACGCCCGTGCCATAATACCCGGAACTTCTGGAAGTTGTGTTAGACATTACTTTAACCGTAGCCGAAACATCTGAAAGTTCTGTACGACTGCCACACCCTTACCCGGAGTACACAAACCCTACGGAACAAAACCTTTCAAAATGCGGCCATCCCAGGTAAGCGCTATGTATCGTATGCATGGCAAATACCCCTAATACGAGTGTACCAATCGATCATCTCTCCCAAAGTGTAGCTTTACAGTTTCGTAGGTACGCTGTTGATTAGCAGAGTATTCATCGATAACTGTACCAGTTGTAGTTTTAGCGTCGTTCAGCTGACCCTACCGCAAGTAAGGACTAGTCTATGTTGTCAAAAACAAATGAAATCGCCGTAAACCGCTCATTATAATAGTTATATTTCATCGTTCGACTAACAGGCATGTTTTGGTAATACTACTACTGCTGTAGTACTTGAAAAAAATACGTGTCTTTCCGATCTCGAAGCTCGTAGCATGTAACATCTCTTCGTGGACGCGCACTCTCCACGGACGGGTAAGGCGCCTAGCAGGCATCTCGTGCCCCCAACGCCCGAAGATGCTTAAGGACCAACCATTGTCAATGCCTTCTCGATTCCAATCGCTTCCATCCTGCTCGCATTCGCTCTGACCTCCCTTCGCTTTGCATTTTCCAAACGCATACGACCCTGCTACTGCTCTGCCTCCCGAAACAAAAACCAGAAAACAATGCCTTCCGATCTCCAGCTCGCTGTTGCTCTCATCAGAATCTGCTGACGACGGGGGTGGCCACGGGTCAGGGGCGGCAGCACCGTGTAGCTGCTGCTGCTGCTGCTGCTGCGGTTGCTGCTGAAGCAGCTTTTTCGCCTTGTCCATCTGCATAGACGCCATCATCCCATTGTCGTCATCACGAGCCATCACTCTTCCAATCTCAACCGCCATGTTCTTAGATACCCTCACCGCTCCGTGCTCATCTGCGCTTACTTCCTCCAGTGGCGACAGCAGGGGAAGTTGCCGCGTTTCCATCGACTGCAGCGGCGGAAGCGGCGGCTGTGAGGATGGCCATGGGGTTGGGGCGGCAGCACCAGGTAGCTGCTGCTGCTGCTGCTGCTGCTGCTGCTGCTGTGGCTTCTGCAGCTCTTCAACTAATGGCTACGGCAAAACCAGCTCGCTTCATCAATGTTGCTCGATCCCGTCTTTTTGGTCCCGAAATTCAACTCATCCATCTTCCTCATTTGCTCCGTCCCCGCAATCTGGCACGTCATCCACCAAAACCCAAATATTCACATCTCTCTTTTTGCCTGTTGCTGGTTTTCTCGCACCTCGACTTGCTGAAGCGGAAGCTGGTTCGCTTCCTTCGCGGGTGGAAGCAGCTGCGGCGGCGGTAGCGTTTTTGCCTCTGCCGCTTTTGCGTCCGCTTTGAACCTTCCGGACTCGGGTTGATTTGCGTAAATTTCCTCCGATCACTTCCTTTCAACGACCACGCTATTATTTACTGCAGCCATTATTTTTATCAGCATTTGCTGCTGCTCATGGATTCCTTGCCTTTGTTGTTTCATTTCAACTGGCCCACGATCTCTTGGAGAAATCCCTCAAGGAAATGTTGAGTCGTCAGGAATGCAGCGTTCTCTTGGGCGTCTGCCCATTCCTCGACTGCCTTCTCTCTGCGGAGGATTGTCTCGGCAAGATCATGTATTTGGTATGTAGCATGCTAAGCCATGGCCTTGTGGGCACCAAGCTGGATTTCCACTTTGTGGTATTCATGGACTGCGTAGCGTACCCAGCAAGTCGTTTCGCCTCCATACCTACTGTAGCCTCCGCAAAATCGACTGTGAACCAATATATTATGCGGAAATCAAAACCACCTTGTACTTTTCATCCTATTGTTTAATAACATTCAAGATTGAACAGCACGACAAATATTTTGCTCCGATCCTTGGACCCAGGCTACGGTAGGGGGGTCTCCTTTTGGGCCTTTTATTTCAGTGGCTAGGAGTCACTCGCGCGAGTAACCCCTTTGTTCCTATGCAATCTTACGTTTTCTTTATGTTTCACATTGACGAAATCAATCCGCAATGCAAAGGTGATCTAAGCTGCGCCAAACGAAGTACCTAAACCATCTTCATCCGTAGGATACAGAGCTACTCGTGCGAGTGGCTCAAACACACCAGTGAAAATGAGGGTACCCCCCTTACCGTAGCCTTGGTCCTTGCCTCATATTGATTCGTTGAAAACTGCGCATCCGCGTTTTACATGCAGGAAAAATGTGTTGCCCACACACCCCCACTCCCGCCCCCGTAACAACGCCTCCACCCCCGCCCCCTGCCCCCTCCCTCCCTCTCCACCGCACACACCAAAAATCAGAACAATCTGCCCGAGAAACAAACACTACAATATGAGGATTTATAGTTTCCGCGCACATATTGAAATGTCCCGCCCCCCGCCCCCCCCCCCCCTCCCGTCCCCCCTTTTGTTCATAAAAAACCCCAACCCATCCTCCCCCCCCCCCCCCCCCCCCCCCCTCCGTCCACCGATCCCCCCCCCCTTCCGCCTAGTTTGTCCGAACGCCCCAATAACAATCGAAATCGGCCAGAGTAATGAACACCTGTACGCAGTTGATATCACGTCATTATCTTTCTGACCATCCATGACGTTGTTTTCAAGTCTTCCCCCCCCCCTCCCCCCCCCCCCCCTCCAACGCCCCCTTATTCCCAACCACCCGCACGATCGCCTAGACCTTGCACCACGCGTATAACAAGCGCCTACATATATTTGATCTCACAACCGAAGTGTCTTTGAATGTGTTTGTGACCTAAACCTCCAAAAAAATCCCCCCCCCCCCCCCCCCCCTCCCCCGCCGCCACCCCCCCCCCCCCCCTTCTCGCTCTTCCTTGCTCAAACGCCCCACCAAATATCGAAATCCGCCAGATTCATAAACACTTCACGTACAGGATATCACCTCATTATCTTTCGAGGGCCATCCATGCCGCTGCTTCCCCCCCCCCCCCCCGCTCCGAACGCCCCCTTCTTTCCCATCACCCGCACCATCGCCTAGACCTAGCACCACACGTATAACAATCCCCTCACCTAAAACTCTCCCCCCCCCACAACCCATCCCAACCCCACCCCCTCGAACACTCCACCCTCTCTCTACTCACTAATTGTACGACTTACCCCAGGACATACATAATAAACTGATGCATTACTTCCAAAACCGTCACATTCATCCCCTCAAAATAATGTATAGTTTCCACGCACATATTGAGCTGCCCCACACGACCCCACCCCGCCCCAACCCCCCCCCCCCTAAAAAAAAAACTAAGGATTTTTTTTTTTTTTTTCTTCCAAAACCGTCAGATTTATCCCCTTGAAAGGATTTATAGCTTACATGCACAAATTGCCCCCGTTTCCCCCCCCCCCTCCCCCCCTCCCTTTCAAACCCGCTCGCTTTTGATCAAAACCAGGCGCCCACGTCCTTCAACACTCTCCCCCCACCCCTCACCGGTTACTCGACTTACAAGATTCACTTGATAAAAAAATACATTTCCCTCCACAGCTGTCAGATTTTGTCCCCCTCAGAAACTGTTTTTATAGTTTCCGCGCACAGACTGACGAAAATAACCTTGTTGACCCTGATAGCTACACTGTAGTTGTAAGGGGAGTCGCCGACCTAAATCCTTAATGAGGACACACAACTCGTAATGCGCGCGATCGGAGTATCACACACAGCTTGCAAAGATGAGTTTCGACGAAATCTTCGATCTCACAGCTGGAGTGTAATTTCATTTTTTATAATATCCCACACCTATACCATTAATGATGACACACATCCCGTGATACGCGCGATCGGAATATCACACACAGCTTGCAAAGATGAGTTTAGACAAAATAACTGATCTCACAGCTGGAGTGAATACAATTTTTTACAATATTACAAAAATGAAATTACACTCCAGCTGTGAGATCGAAGATTTCGTCGAAACTCATCTTTGCAAGCTGTGTGTGATACTCCGATCGCGCGCATTGCGAATTGTGTGTCCTCATTAAGGATATAGGTCGGCGACTCCCCTTACAACTACAGTGTAGCTATCATGGTCAACAGGATGATTTTAGTCAGTCTGTGCGCGGAAACTATAAAACCCGTTTCTGAGGGGGACAAAATCTGACAGCTGTGAAGGGAAAGGGGGGGCTGGTTTTGATCAAAAGCGAGCGGGTTTGGAGGGGGGCGGGGGGAAGGGCTTTAGGTGAGGGGTTTGTTATACGTGTGGTGCTAGGTCTAGGCGAAGGTGCGGGTGATGGGGAAACAGGGGGCGTTCGAGGCGGGGGAGGGGGGGGGGGGGGGGGAGCACAGCGGCATGGATGGCTCTCGAAAGATAATGGGGTGATATCCTGTGCGTGAAGTGTTTATTAATGTGGCGGATTTCGATATTGGGTGGGGCGTTTGAGTAAGGGAGAGCAAGAGGGAGGGGGGGGGGAGATTTTTTAGGAGGTTTAGGTCACAAATAATATTCAAATACACTTGGGCTGTGAGATCAAAGATATGTAGCAGCTTGTTATTACAATATTATAGTTCGAGCTACATGTCCATACACTAGCTCAATTACACGTCTTAAATCTTTAACCACCCCCCTCCCACCCCCCCCCGCCCCTCGCCTTCCCTGCGTAGGCACGATAGCTTGTTAGCGTTACACGCGCAGTACACTGCTGTCCTGTTCGCTTGTGCGACCACCCTTTGCCCGCCGCCCTCCTCTCACCGGTCATACGACAACAACATGATGTACGTGATAAACTTGTGCATTCCGCAGCCGTGAGGTTCCATCCGCCTCAAATACGGGTTTTGGAGTTTCCGTACGCAATAAGTTGTCGTCATCCCGTCGAGCCAGGTACACGCTAGGTCTAAAAGGCGCTGCCGCCGACGTATTAATCTTGGCACTGCATACAGCAGCAGCAGTAATAACGCATCCCGCAGGTACAACACCAGCATTCGAACACTACGAGCCGTTGTTTTGTGTGTGTTAGTTCACGTTGTCGTTGGGGCGACTTGCGTGCCCTGTTTTAACGAGGTACATTTTTCATGGTTAGACCCCCCCCCCCCCCCCCCCCATGTTGATTGCAGTGGTACTGCTGTACAGCACCGGAATGTTACTAATATCGGTAGCACTTGACTGTTATTGTCTCGGCACCAACTCCATTGGAAAGGTGCCTGATGCCGTTGAAACCTTGTCTGCTCCCCTGCCTTTGTTTGTACATATTTTTCTGTACACTCACCACTGCGTCCCGACCGTCGAAAACATGCAATACGTCGTATTGTGCATGGTACATATGTAGACTATACGGGGGCATGTGAGATGTAATACTGTTATGTTTTTTGCCTTGACGTGAGGAGGGTGTACCTCTTTGGAGCGATAACGATTGCCAGCGAGATGTAATTCTGTTATGTTTTTTGCCTTGGGGTGAAGAGGGTGTGCCTCTCCGGAGCGATAACGATTGCCACACTAATCTCATTCAATAAAAAATGTGTGTGAACATGTTTTTTTCGGCCCGTGGGGTAGGGGGGGGCAGGGACACTTACTTAGGTGTGTGCTACCCCAGTCCGCGGGCGCTCTCGCACACCTTAAAAAAATGAGTTTCGACGAAATCTTCGATGTAACACCTCGTTGATGGAGTGTAATATGATTTTATAGATATATGTTAGTTAGCTTGTACTTAAAGTTTACGGCCACACTACTGTATGATACCAAAGAGTGTCAGTCTTACCTGTGGAGCCCTTTGGTACAGGCCACCAACCAGAAATCATTTTTTTGTCAAACCGCCTTAAATCAATATAGAGTTAGGAAAGCCTTTTTCGCTGGCGTTCCCATAGTACACGCCATAGTACCTGCGGAGCATCAAATGATCGACAGCAGCACGAGAGCAAGACAATAGAATAGCTTGTGGCTGGCGGGGTAGAACCACACCAACACAACCAACGTGTTCGCACCGCACAGTCACCTCAGCAGTCAAAGTGTGGCCTTCACGAGGGATCGACCCTCGCTACTCGCAGCTACATAGCGGGACCAGCGAAATACGGAAAACCCGTGGGCTCGCGGGAAGTCAGCCTAAAAGTAAGGCCTGTAGTAGTAGCGTTTGCGCTGTGACCGGCAAAATGAGGAGCGTTGGGGTAAAAGTACTATGGTCAACCTGTATGGTTCGTGCGTGTCTGAGGTACGTGGGATTGGGTTTTACTTCTTTTGGCGCGTTCTTTCTGTTACCTTTGCACTTTTGCCTATCTCCTTCCCCCACCCTTGACACGAACTACACTAGTGGGATCACTACTCAAGGCTCCTATCCCCCTTCCGTACTACGGTAACCGCCTCCGATGTATCGTAAAAAGACGTCAATCACTTGCATCCCTCGTTCACTCGTGTCGACCTGTGCTGAGTAAGTTTCCCACGCTCCTGAGGAAGTAAGTGGTGATAATGAGGGGGGGCCTCCATACCTGGAGTAGTAGACGTCTAATCTGAGATGCTGGGTCGATACGTCAAACGCGGGGGGAGGCCAGCAATCGAAATAACAGCAAGCGGCATACATACGTGGTCATCATGTAGGTGGTAGATGCGAACTAAACAAACCAACGGAAAATAAACTCTGCGCGGTTCGATGTCTACGTTCTGTTAATAGAGAAATACAAACCCGGTACTTGTACGACTGTGGTGGTGCTGTCCTCGTAGAAGGAGCAGCATTAGAATCAGCAGCAGAAGAAGCAGAAGCAGAAGTCAGAAGGTGATAGCAGCGATAGCAACGGAAGCAAGGCACACGAGACCACACACATTTGTTTCAGCGTGTGTTTGCCCGTGCCTCGTCCAATAACTTCCGTAACACATATCCGCTCGTACAACGGCAACAAAGTTCCCGTTTTTTCCGATAAATTCTTGAAGGCGGACATTCTGTGCATCTCCGATCACCAAAACACAACTAACATTGGAGGCATGTATTTAGAGCTAAGGCCGCGACCAAACAAGCAAATTCGGTTCGGCCGACCGTCCATTGTTCGATGGTCACGGGAATCGTGTTGACTCGTTTAGCGTTCCGAAGCACCACACAAATCTTGTCCACAGCATTATTATGCAACACCTGGTAACTATTTGGGGGGAGGGGTGGTATGTATGTTTTTTTTGTCATATCAACCCAATAATTTTGGAGGCAGATATATGCGATAGATATTCTTTTTCGAGGCTAGGGAAAGCAACGTTTTGTCACATATTTCTGCATTTGCACAACAGTGTAGTGGTGAAATGCAAAAGACGTTATGAACTGTTATTCAGGTTCGAGGGTAGCGTAGTCACGGGAGACGTTTGTTAGCGGGTGGAAATTTGTTTCGAAAAAAAATATTGCGAAAGGGAGACGACGTACCGCAAAAACATTATCTGCGCACGCTCCGGGCATTGTGAACGTCCCTCCTCCAAACAAGGGAAAACACCCGGGATACACACAAAAGGTGGGAACTACCCGGGCAGAGCATTACACATTCTCCTCCGCCTAACTGCAAACCAAATTATGGTAGAGGTTCTTCAATTCGACAACTTCATACCCTTCGAGTCATTCTGTAGTGCCGTACACCCCCCAAGAGCGTTCATTCAAGAAACAGCCACTTTTGAAACCAGCTCCCGGCCGTATCTTCTGACTTAAGGTGCCCCTTGCGACCTCGACGTCATCCTTCAACACAGGGGATTTTTTCAAGGAGGAACGCCAGGTATATGACGTGACGATATGTTTTTTCGTAACACGCAGCATCTTTTCGTCTATTGTCGAACAGCCATGAAGCGCTCGACGAACAAAATCACCGTTTTTTTTGTGGGGGGTTATCATCGTCGAATCAATACAATCCACGATGGTATAAGACACCCAATGAGAACAGGAACTAACACCCTGGGCTCCCTGTCTTGTTTGTTGCTCTGCACAGCATATTTAACGTTCGACGAGTACTACGTTGGAGGTATTTTGAACCCCTTTAGAGCCCCCAAAACCCCTCCATTTACTAAACCAAAGAAATTTTATCCCCCAAAACGGGTTTCCAACAGAAACAGCGTTAAATAATACCACCTCGTTAGGGTTGAAATAGGTTTCGAATGACGAGGTCCTTTAACATCGCAAAGTCATCGGAATAATGACATGTTCTTGTCTATCATTGTGAATAATATATGTATACCTAGGCCAAGGTTATGGTTTTTGGGCATCGGGTTTCACGTTCATTTTCCTCGGAAGAGGGATTGATGGGCCGTGAGGCACAGAGCTCCTTAATCTAGTGGTTTTGACCTCAGACACAAAAGGGTGCATCGTTTTACGACCCGGGCTACGGTAGGGGGCTCCCCTTTTGGGCCTTTTATTTCAGTGGTTAGGGGTCACTCGCGCGAGTAACCCCTTTGTTCCTATGCAATCTTACGTTTTCTTCATGTTTTACATTGATGAAATCAATCCGCAATGAAAAGGTGATCTAAGCTGCGCCAAAACAAGTGCCTAAACTGTTTTCATCCGTGAGGTCCAGAGTCACTCGTGCGAGTGGCTCAAACACACCAATGAAAATGGGGGTACCCCCCCCTACCGTAGCTTTGGTCTTACCCGTGTACTATATATACAATATATATATGTGGTTTCATTGTAACCGTTCAAGCACGGGACTACGACGGTGTGCCTGGTATTCCACAGAGTGTAGGCCACTCGAGCACGCTCGTGGTTCAGTGTCTTTTACAAAGGCGGGGTTTAAAGCGTACCAGATACTTTGAATGTTTTTGTCCAAGAATAACCCGGCGACGATACCATAAGAGTCCCTTTTCGGGCCTTTTATTTCAGTGGCTAGCGCGGTCACTCGCGCGAGTGACCCCTTTCGTCCCTTTTCAATCTCACGTCTTCTTCATGTTTTAATATCGGCGAAATCAATCTGCAATGCAAAGGAAAAAAATATATTTCATCCGTGACGTACAGAGTCACTCGTGCGAGTGTCTCAAAAACACCACTGAAAATAAGGGGTTCCCCCCACTACCGTAACCTTGGTCAAAACGAGTAGACATGGCGACGGTAGGCGGCGGGGGGGGGGGGGGGGGGGGGGCTTTGCACTGCCGAGTTTGAGCCACTCGCACGAATGATGTGCCTCACTCATAGTAGAGATAAATATCTACATGCCACTTGTTTTGCGCAGCGTCGGCGTTTACCATTCTTTATGGACACTGCGGATTCACACCGAAATTTGAAACGTCGCGAAAGCTTTATAAGACGGAAAATAAGCGGGGGGATCACTTAGCGTGAGTGACTTGAATTAAGCCACTGCAAACAAACGTCCCACAAGCGACCCCCCACCGAATATATAGCCTTCGTAGATAGGAACTGCAGAGGAACTACAAATTTCACGGCAGCGCATTTAACGAACACCGAAATTTACCAAGAGGAGGAGTAGTTGAGGTAGCAGTAACACGCGCGAGTGACTATGGATCGCTGGAATAGGAGGCGTTAGGAGGGCATCACCGAATACTGCCACAGCAGTATGACCTTTTGGGTGTTCACACGGATCTTTTACGTTCCGGAAAATATCATCCTACCTTGATCCTGGCAATCACACCACTGCTTCGTACTCTAATTGCGTCAATTCAAACATACACACGCGTGTACAGAGAAGAGGGTATCCTGTGCTGTATTTATTTGAAGATCGCCCTGCTATTTGAAATATATCGTAAAAAATGAAAAACACTCCAGCTGTGAGATCGAAGATTTCGTCGATACTCATCTTTGCAAGCTGTGTGTGATACTCCGATCGCGCGCATTACGAGTTGTGTGTCCTCATTAAGGATATCGGTCGGCGACTCCCCTTACAACTACAGTGTAGCTATCAGGGTCAACAGGGTGATTTTAGTCAGTCTGTGCGCGGAAACACTAAAAACCCGTTTCTGAGGGGGACAAAATCTGACAGCTGTGAAGGGAAATGTATCCTTTTATCAAGTGAATCTTGTAAGTCGAATAACCGGTGAGGGGGAGGGGGCGGAGTTTTGAAGGACCTGGGGGCCTGGTTTTGATCAAAAGCGAACGGGTTTGGAGGGGGGGGGGGGGGGGAGGGGGGGGGGAAGGGGCAATTTGTGCATGTAAGCTATAAATCCTATCGAGCGGACAAATCTGACGGTTTTGGCACCAGTTTATTATTGGGGGGGGGGGGGGGGGTTGGGGCGTGTGGGGGGGGGGCGTGTGGGGCAGCTCAATATGTGCGTGGAAACAATACATCATTTTGAGGGAAAAATTTTGACGGTTTTTGAATAATTCATCAGTTTATCATGTATATCCTGGGGTAAGTCGTACAATCAGTGAGTATATTGATAGTTTGCTACAAATAAAACAAGTGAGAAAGCAATTAATTTCCACTAACATTTTAATGCGAGAGCCATGTCATACATCGTGATCAATGATGTGTGTATGATATTGGGGGGGGGGGTGGGGGAGGGGGGCGGGGGCGACCCGTGTTTCCTCTCTAACGCGTTGTATGGTGCAGCACTTAAGCACGGCTAACGTTATACACTTTCGTAGTAATATCAGTCATCCCATAGTATTAATAATACTGCAGGGGCTGGTCGTTTCGTCTCAGATAAAGTGTTTTTTTTTTTTGGTTGAAGTCCGATATACGTTTACGAGCAAGAGCATAGATAGCATGCAGCATTGGATTACGGGAGCGAATGCCTTGATGGAAGCAATGTTTCGGGTTCGATATTGGCTTAATATTGCTCCTCATCATCATGCTAGGAGCGCACAAAATTCTTGTAATATGCCGCATCCCTCCCGTGTGAGATGGTTTGTCAGCGGGCAGAGAGTGAGAACAACTGCTGCTTACGGGGGACCATGTGCAGCATTCATGATATTGTGAGTTTGGTGAGGGGGGCGTTCGCTTGCAATTCCTTCCCATTTTTTTCAAGACAGTTGTCAGCGGAAGCAAGCGGGAAACGCGGCTGCCAGCGCAGTTTTCGATTTGTTTCCATAAAGTTCTGATCTGGTGGTCGCGACCTCCGGAAAAACTGCTGACCACGCGACGAATGGCCTCCTCACACAGATTGTGTGTGAAGAATTCCAAGAGATATTGAAACTTTTCCTGGAATGCTCCCCCCTGCCTACTCGCACGTCGTTTCTTCGAAGCACACTGTACTGGCGTATTGTTGGCGATGTCTATGTATGGGTATTTAAGCTCCCGTGCCTATGGCGGGTGTGCTGGGCACACTGGTGTGTCCGGGGTGTCTATTGGCCATTTAAAACACCGGATGGTGTAATGGTTGATCGTTTTATAGAATTTACTCCATTCCGCCAGGGAAAATGGTTTGTGCGCCCTTCTGGCACCAGCGAAATTTCTCCAGTTTTTTTTATTTCTCAGGCCCTTTCAAATCAACATGGCAATGGGTCTGGAATTGGGAGTTTTAATTTATTTATTTATTTTTCTAGCACACTTTCACTTTCCAGCTTCTGGACAAGCCGTGGTCACAGGTGTCGTCCCTTCTCCTCCCCGGTTCTTGCCTTTGATTTTTATCTCGCATAGGGTTCAGCAATCCCACTGCTCGTCGATTGTTCATCGAATGTTGCTAACTCACGCTCTCACGCCTTCCGCAAGTCAATTTCTCCACAAGAAAAAGTCCCAACGAATTTATACGAGTATGCACTCGGCGGGGCTCGAACTCACGAAACTGACCTATACCAGGCTCGAGGATAACCTGATACGCCACCGGGGCGACCGGGAGGTATAAAAAGCTGGCGCCAGGGGCGGAAAGGTTCGTCTTAACTGTTTCGACCGCGCTGCGGATAATATACGCCGTGGTCCCTGGTACGAGCAGCTTTTTTTGTACTATTTATACCTGGTACCAGGTATTTGTTATCAGAAGCATGGCCGACATCTATATTTATACCGGAGTTCGTTAGGATGGTTTTCGGCCTGTACAGTCTTTGGCGCTGGAGAAAGTATCCAACAATTGTTATCGACACAGACGATCGTTACATCGATGTGTGACATACAACCAAGCGTCCCCGCCAAGAATGCGTTAGGGACATATAATGCAGTAGGAAACCA
Organism: Undaria pinnatifida; assembly: GCA_012845835.1. Lineage (NCBI taxonomy): Eukaryota > Phaeophyceae > Laminariales > Alariaceae > Undaria > Undaria pinnatifida. Next base: position 3,168,419 of record JABAKD010000023.1, on the reverse strand, counting down.
TGAATACGTTTGTGTGAGCTAATTTGTGTCTGATTCGTGGTGGGTTGGGTGGGTATGATAAGATTGACGGACTGTTACAGAAACAGGCGACATTTTGAAGGCATCTTTACTAGGCAGCCTCCGCGTTTGTCACTCATATGTACAAGATCTCTTCTTCTAGTTCCACACACGCCATGGACGAACTGAACAGCGTGCGATTCCGCGAGGCACACGCTTCATACATACCCTTTTTCCTGTAAGCATATGCCTTCAAAAGTATGTGAAACCCTTTTATCTTGCCTTGTTCAAGCCTCCCGGGGCAACATCGTACACAACACTTTAGCTCACCCCCTTAAGCTGGTGTATGCAGAATCATGGAAAATTGTGCAAAGCACCGGTTCCACGGTGTCGAATATGACTCGATGATGCGGCTTTTCACAACCTACTCCCACACTTCCACCCTGCGAGGCTTCGAAGCGTCAGCTAAAAGTTACAGCAGAAAACCACAAACAATGAACAGAAGACGGGGAACCGGTACAGTACGGCACACGCCAGCGAAGGACGGGATCGACAGGCTCGAGAACTATCACTTCCGCAGGTTCGCCAGGAAACAGGGGCCAGAAAAAGGGGAACCGGGAGTTCTGCAGAATATTAGACAGCAGTACAAAGTGCCAAAGCGCTGGGGTCGAAAGTGGGAGTGTCAAAGACCTCGCGAGCAAAACCCCAGGCGGTCGCAAAACGTAACAGAACGCGCTACGTACGAGGCCAAACTCGCGCGCGGGGAACGGACACCGTGCCCCACCCTGCGGCGGCGACATCGGTATATTGAATTTTGACGGGGTCGTCGATATTACGATAGTAAAGTTTCCGCGCACAGACTGCCTAACATCACCCTGTTGACGCTGATAGCTACACTGTGTAGTTGCAAGGGGAGTCGCCGACCTATATCCTTAGTCAAACGAAGACACACAATACACAATCTGTAACACGCGCGATCGGAGTATCACACAGCTTGCAAAGGTGAGTTTCGACAAAATCTTCGATCTCACCGCTGGAGTGTATTTTAATTTTTATAATCCAGAGGAATTTGAATTACCTCTTACCTAACGCCTACCCAACCAATATTTGAATACTGGTACATAGCGAACAACATACATACCTATAGTTATCGACACAGCTGATAGAGAAATGTGAGCTGTTTAACAGCAAGTAAGTCCCCGACTAGTGCAGGTGTTGTTGTTAGTTTCGGGTGTATTCGAATTTCGACACATTACATGCCGTGGTGGTAGAGGTGGACCGTATTTTCAGAGGCTGCTCACGACCAACGACGCTATGCGGTGGGGGGCATTTCACTAGTAGTACTGCTGGGTCTTCACTGTCGCGCGAATGACGCCGTACCTCACATACAGGAATAACAAAAAAAGTTATTGAGATTTTTTTTTTAGAGCGGCGTAGCTTACTGGTATTAATATTACTTTGCGCGATCTCATATCCCGGATTTTAGAGGCACGAAAAAATTCAGACAATCAAAGGAAAAGTGGGTTCGACGCATGCTATGATAGAGGTTGCAGTTTTATGGTTTCTGAATGACGGGGGGCTCCTTAACCCAAAATCGTCGGAAATGCCGCGTGCTACGATATAGAGGATTTAAGGTATACCATTTTTGGCGAAAATGTTTTCTGAATGACGGGGCTCCTTAACCCAAAATCGTCGGAAATGCCGCGTGCTACGAAATAGAGGTATTAAGGTATACCTTTTTCAGGCGGATTTGGTTTCGGGATGACGGGTCTCCTCAACCCGAAACTGTCGGAAATGCGGCGTGCTACGGTATATAAATATTAAGGTATACCGTTTTTTGGCGGAAATGGTTTCTGAATGACGGGGGCTCCTTAACCCAAAAACGTCGGAAATGTCGCGTGCTGCGGTATAAAGGTATTACGATATGCCGTTTTTTGGCGGAAATGGTGTCTGAATGACGGGGATCCTTCACCCGAAACCTTCGAAAAGGCCGCGTGCTACGGAATGGAGGTGGTAAGGTATACCGTTTTTTGGCGGAAACGTTTTCTGAATGACGGGGGCTCCTTAACCCCGTAAATCGTCGGAAATTCGACATTTTGATTTTTACAGGAGTCTCGTGGTGTACCTAGGCTCCATGGGTTTTTACATCGATCGGGTAGAAGTTATGCTTCATCTCCAAATCAGTTTTCAGGAGAAGTCTTAAGCTCTTATTAAATCGAGGAACATCAGAAAAAAATCGGTGCATTTTTATTTTAGCTCGCGCGTAGTTCACCTCCGCGAGCGACACCGACCCCCTTGCGACAAAAAGTGTTTAAAGCGCCCCCCCCACACTGAAATTTTGGTCTCGACTGAAAAGACCTGTACCTCACCAAAACCCTCACCATGATATATATAGACAGTGAAATACAAATGAGTTCTACGCGATGAACGGGTTCATAAGGCCTAGCTAGGCGCACAACAAAACATGTTGCAAAATAAATACTGCCAGGTGCTTGCGTTTGAACATTGTATTTTATTGTAGGTTCTTGGGAGCGTCGTCGACGAGTCCAGAAATCATTTCATCCGAAAAGTGGTTTTTGTAAACCCTATCGGTGAGCGCGTCATATCTGATACATACAGTTATTAGCGCTTTGTTAGCGGGCGTTATACGTTTGCGGAGCATTTTTGCATCTAACTCTATAGCCCGTGTGTAGCTCGACATGTGGCGTAAATACATACCCTAAAGTTTGGGGGGAAAATTCCATGCCAGGTATCTGGTGGTTGATACTCCGCCACAAAAATGTCCAAGTAAAATAAAACCGTGCCACTGCGACAACTCAAAGCTGCATGGGTGGCCACACAGCTCCTTGTCTCACTCCCTCCCTTCCCTCCCCCCTCCCTGCTTCCCGCCAACTACTTGCGCTCAACATGGCATGACACGCTTGAGCTCCCAAGCAAGAAGACGTGTTGTCCACACCCACCTGCCCGCCATCACGAGGACAACATACATGCATGCAACACAAAGCGGTGCTATCTTCAAACACACAGTAAAGAACATCAAGGAAAGAGCACGCCGTTGGGTTTTAAAAAGGCGCGCTGCGGGCTACTCGGGGACGCATTCGGTTTCCCCTGGCCGCGTGTCGCTCTACTTCCTAGTTCTTCCAATCTGCAACACGAGGTGGGCGGACAGGGATAGCAGGTATTTATTTGTTCGTTTAACGCGGTCCTTGCATATGCTTTGCATTATTCAAACGGTTGCGATACCTATCCCGTCAAAAAGGAACAGACGAAACTTGTGTCTTTTAATTTGGCTGTGGATCATCATCGTTCAAGGCGCTGCTGCTGCTATACGAACCTACTTGCAGTGGTAGTAGTGTAGTAGTCTAAATTGCCAGCTTTTCTGGGTCAATTTTTCGTGTTTTCGCACCCATGACGTTGGTATAGCATTGAACTATTTGTCTAGGCCCTGGGTTGCATTTGTTCGCTCTGTGTTAACTCTGCTTTCTCGTACTTGGCCACCATGGACCAACGAAGAGCTTGCATCTATACACGGTGGACGGTAAATACGGACAAAGGGGAGGTGGGGGGGAATGAGCTGCACGCCGATAGATGAAAATAATAGCACAAACACGCGTTAGCAGAATAGAAAAGCAATGATTTCGTTGTTCTCTTTTGATGTTTGTCTTATACATGCAGCTCGGTCCGTGCCTGGTTAGGTGTTGGGTCCTGTCCGGGAAAATACTTTACGACATGATGTGTTCCTTTTTTTTTCCCAACCTCTTCTTTCAGTCGCTTTATCCGAAAGCTTTCTCCGTCAGGTGAGCCAGGACACAAAACGGTAAAGGTTGCGCGAAGCAAGTTTGGTGTCGAGTGAAAAACTCTTGCGGCCATCATTGGATCTGGACATTTTTTGTATCGTAGGTAAGCTTAGAACTCATCGGCAAAGTCGGTGGTACAATACACAAAAGAGGCCTTCGGCTTTGGATCTTGTTGTTGTCGATCGTGTTCAATTTGGAACCGTCATACTTTGGAGTCAACGCGATTCGGCCCTTAAACAACAAAACGGTTGATACCACACACATCCCAGGTTAAGTGACTTTTTCCTGCAAAAAAAGCTTGTAGACATGGACGATTATAGGCTCATCTTGGTTCCACAGATTTAGAGCAAATATTATTACATGTGAGCCATCCCACGGTAGGGTTGCAGCAGAAAGTCCCTGAGCTCTTCACATGAGGAACTCAATATCTCGCTCAAAATAGGACTTCGAAGGCTTTCGGCCGCACAACCCGACCAAGCTTCTATGTCTTAGTCCAAAAATATAATGTACTCGTGAAATTACTTCGTTGACTGGCAGTTCCTCACATGAGGAACTCAATCACCCAGGGACGTTTTGGCGCAAACCGTGCAACCCCTAGTGGGATGACTCATGTGCTCCAGAAATTCATATGTACCAGGAAGTTTCAGGCTTGATGAGTTGAATGTGGAGCTCATAATTTATTAAAGGGGTGGTAATCTGTACAAATATATGCTAGCTTATTAAGTCTAGGGACTCGCGCGTGCGTGCGCATCTGTCCGACGGACAGATAGCGGATAGAATACCGATCAGCCACAGCCCACATGGATGAGAAGCCCACTCCCGGGAAGCAAAACAAGGGCAAGATTTTGAACGGGTCAGAACCGCTCGTCGTGCTCGTGCGTTTGGCTAACCTTCGTGTCTGATGTTACGATAACATTTTCCGCGAAACGGTGCTAAGATGTACTTCGAAGAGTAGGTCGCGCCGCGGCCATGAGTCGTGTTTATTGTATTATTAGACTAGCCTATACTTGTACCCAAAAAATCACTAGACAATATATTGAAAAATAAAATACACTCGACACCTTTCGACGTATGGATTGATTGTGTCTTGGAGCGAGGCGATGAATGGTCTTACTAGCTAGGAAAATGAGAATTGACGAAACGCCTTCTGTTCTGCGTGCAGTAGTGGCCAATCAATGGAGTGTGGAGTCATCTCAAGGAAGAAGAGGTTTGCATTTATGTGGCCATATGGTGTCCCTGGCCGATGGGGCTCCTCAGGCGAGAAACTACCGTTTAGGCATCAAGTAATTTTACGAGTGTACATATGACTGCTTTAATTTAAACGATTGTTTAATGAAATGTTTTATCATATTGTTTTACATTGATTGTTGTACGAGTGACAGTGGGAAATCATTCAGTAGGGGTGCACGGGGCCAAGAAAAAGAAAAGAAACGGAATTTCGGGGGTCTACTGGCGAGTCCGCCGCCAGAACGAAATGTCACGCGGCATTTCTACGGTCTACAGCAGTGCTACGAACGACTTCCGATACACCCAACGAAGCACGGACTACCGGCCAATGACGCATTTGACAGCTGGCCGTGGTGGTCACGTGTCTCTGTGCTGGGGGCCCTTGTGCCCTGCCTCTCGTTCGCCCTTGTTTATGTAAACATGCTGTGTGCTCGATGGACTCTAAGCAGCAGCACACCAGAACGTCCGCTCGTACGACGTATCATTCTTACAGGAAATATAATATTTTTACTTCTTCATCAATATATTCATAAAAGGGTCGTTATATATATATATAGGAAAAGCGATGCGAGTACGACTAAACTTGCTAACGGCACTCGTATACTGCACTTTGAGCTATCTGCTGTGGTTCTTGTCGCCGCCCCTGTTGGTTGCTGCAATATGTGTACTTGAAAGTTCGCCCTACGGCTTCTGCTGCTACACCTTGGTCCTGCTGTTGTATGTTTGCCAATGGCGTCAGTTGACGTTCATGCTCGTTGTACATACGACTGCTGTTTTCGTACGGGTTTACTCGCACCTCAACCGTACGACGACGATTTATATACAGAACGAAGGTGACATAAAATGGCATGGACAATAGCAACATAGAAGTGAGCACAGCTGGAATAATTCGCTGCGGATTAACCGCACTCGTTCATGCCTACAGCAGAGGCTGCCAGGGTGTCAGCGGCCGTGCTAAAGCCAGCGCCAAAGACCGAAGAGACGGTTCTTCTATCTCCTTGGTTTTGTCTCGAGATTCTGTTACGTGAAAATATCATGATTTGGGAGTTATTTTTGTCACGAAACGTCTAGCCGTCGGTAGTTTGTGTCACGAAGTTGTTGGATGCCGTCGGTAATTTGTGTCACGTGTATGGTGCACCAACACTAAAAAAAAATTAAAAGGGGGCGTAGAAGCGCCGGTCGGGTTGTGCCAACGAACCCCTTCAAAGCCATTTTTCGGGTGATATTGTTGATATTGACCTCTAGCTCCTCCTCATGTTAGGAGCCCAGGAAAATACGGAGAATCTGCTGCTCCGCGGGTAAGATGGCTCTGGGTGGAAATGGGTATACCGCCCAACTCCCTTGTTAAATGTATGCATTTATTTCTCTTCGGTTGCAAAATGTGGATTTTTTTTGTTTTTTCTTATTCTGTCTTAGGGGTAACTTTTGCTATACATAGGAGGATTTAAAGAGGTATCACATTTTGTCTGGAATGTGGATTCTGAACGACGCAGGACGGGCTCCTCACTAAATTAGTCCGAAATCGTCTGGAGAAAGAAACAAGGTGGTCGTTGCTTTCCATGATCCTCGCGGTTGTGCCTATGAGTACCTACCTACATGCCACGGGAATTTTTTGTCCGGTGGTGGTGGTGGTACAGGTTTTTATTTCATATTTTCTTTGAATTAGTTAATAATGGGTTAAGAATGAAAGGTCTTAAGGCTCCAGGTTGAGGAACCTCAGAAAATACAAGTAGTGAAAAATTGTGAACCTCTACCGCCGCGCGCGTCAGAAGTTACTGGGTGGTGGCTCGAGGGGCTCCATACGGCGCGTGCTACGATGATAGAGAGATGCCACGTTTTATCAAAAGTAAGGTGTGTTCTGAAATATGGCGCTCCTTAATCAACCGAAAATCGTCACGACACTGATGTTATTCTTTCGCATATCAACACGTTTGAGTTGTGTATATTATGGCCATCCATGGGTTTTGTCGTCGGGTTGCCCCTCTTGAGTTTCCCTATTTTTTTATGTGAGCTATACACCAAGGTCCTCGAGTGAATATAGCCTCGGAAAATATTTGGTTCGTCTCCACCGCACGTAGCGTGGGTCATACCTCGCACCCCTATGAGAAGCCCTTCTTTTTAGTAAATATACTAAAAGTTCCACCAGACGAACACACTCATTTCCTAGGTATCAACAACATTCGAGACCACTCGAGGATACGGACCCCCAGGCTAGTGTACGAGGGTCCCTTTTGATGTTTTTTTTTGTCAGCTTCTCGGCCCTTCGTCCCTCCCACACAAGGGACACACATATCCTGTTTCTCGGGGCGGGGCCTCTAACTTTTCGGGCCCTGTTTTTGTTTTGCGATATGAATCTGCAGAGGCATGTATGTCGTAATCTACACTCTGCGTATACCAACCGCCTGTATAAGATAAAGCCTTTTCGGCCACGAGGTACAGAGTCACTCGTGCGAGTGGCCCAAACGCGGGGTATTGAAAAAACAAATTGCCCCATTTTGAAAGTATATGGCATGCGACCAAGGGGTTGATAAGGGCGGGAACTTTGGAACCTACCTGGGTGTGGTTTGCAGTTACTCGGGGCCACCCAAGCGAGTGATCCCCCTGTTCCCATGCGAGCTTAACCTTCCGCGCAGTTCTGATCTGACGATATGAATCCGCAATGGATTGTTGAACTAAGTTGCACCAAAAATATTGCTGAGAAGTAGTTTTGTCCGCCGTGAGTAAGATAGGTGCTCGCGCGAGGATTGAAAAACCAGCGATGCAGAAGAGGTGTATGACTACCGTATCGCTGGTCTCAACCAACTATACAGAGGCTACGGGGTAGACAGGGGTCACATTTTGTGTTCGGCACATTTTTTGTGTGGGTCGGGATCGCTCGCGCAGGTGACACCCCCGTTCGATGACGTTCTTAATGTTTCATGACCCTCGGTTTTTTTTATCTGCGATATGAATAATCTGGAAACGGCCAAAGCGACAGTTGAGGGGGTGGTTTTGGGTGGCTTTTTATGCACTTCTGACTTGGGGCCAATGGCGCCAGCGATCACCCGGTTTCTTTGTGGTCTTAATGAAAACAACGCCCTGCTGCTTGTTCTTTGCAAATATGAACCCGCACTGAAATGCCTATCTACTGTCAAGGTACTATAGGAATGTTAGTCCTTTTGACCACTTACTTGCAGAAGGTTAATCACTTGCTTACCCAAAGCTATGCTTTGTAACACTCCCGCCCCCGCTGAAACGGCGGAATACCATGTCGGCCGGAAATACGGGAGGACGTGTCAATATCCAAGCGGTTTCATTTCCTGGGTATATCGGGCAGAGTACTTTTCATGTTAGACATGGGGAAATAGTACAATTTTAGTGTTGTGTGGATGGTGGGATTTTGAACCCACGACCCGACACCTCATGGTCTGTCGACGACACCTTTTTTGAAGGACATAAAAAAAGGGGTATTAGTTCGTTTGACCATTTTTATAAACACTTGCTTACCCAAACTAATCCTTTTAACACTACGCTCTGCCAGCAACCGAATCTCGAAAAAGATATTTCGCCCGTGAGGTGCAGAGTCACCCGTGCGAGTGGTGAATGAAAACCTCAACACCCGGCAGTGAAAAAAGAGGGTAGGCAGCCTTTACTTTGCTTGAATCGTACCAAGGCTACGGTGAGGAAAAAAATCGCGCCTAAAGTTTTTTTTGGTCAGTAAGGTGCGGAGTCACTCGTACGAGTAGCTCAGACGGAGTTACTGAATATAGGGTTACCATATTGCGTTGTTTTCCGTACCTCGCATTGAAATAATCGAGAATGACATTCCAACCATTTGGGTCGAGGTCAAGGAAAATCAGAAAGTTTGTTATTATTGTGAATCTGGTGGGGATCGAACCCACGACCCAACAACAACCAATGGTCTGTCGACGACGTTATTTGTATAGGTATTATTAGGGTATTAGTCCGTTTGACCACTTGCACAAAAGGTTAACCAATAGCTTACCCCAGCTAAACCCTACAACACACTACTCCCCCCTGAAACGGCGGGATAGCACGTCGGCCGGATATACGGCGGACCTCTGTCAATATCCAAGCCGTTTCATTTCCTGGGGATACCAGGGAGAGTATGTTTCAAGTTCGGCCTGGGAAAATCTGAAAAGTTTATGTATTAGTGGATGGTGGGGATCGAACTCACGACTCAAAAACCCATGGTCCTGCCGTCGACGCCATATGTGAAGTTGAAGGTGGGGACACAGAGTGCCACCTGCCGGTCTGCAATTAAGCAGGTCCTCGGAGAGTACGCACTTGCTTTTTCTTCGTAAGAAGTTGCTTTATTGGTTTCCACCAGATCCCGGGATATAGCTTCTGAGATCGGAGGCACGTGCCTCTGATCTACTTCCTGACTTTCCCGAATGTAAAACGCCAACATTATCATACAAAACCCATTAAAATGATCTCAAATTCGGATGATTACACACAGGCCTTTCGAGGCCGTATCTAAACACCTCGTTCCACGGAGAGAAACACCATATATTTTTGACAAAAAATAGTGCTACACTCCGCCGCGTGCTACGTTAGAGGTGCGCCACAATTTTTTTACGGGGGTTTTCACACCTTAGGGAGGTGAAGACACGTCTTAACACTAAAACCGATTTCCGGAAGAAAATATAACTGCTACGAACTGGACGAAGAGCAAGGGCTACGGCAAGGGGAACCCCCCCATTGAGCCACTATCACGAATGACTCACTATCTCGCGGACAACAATATACTTTAGACGGTTCTTTTGGGGGGTCGTTCGAAGATAACCCTTTTTTTGCGGACTGGTTTCGTCCGGTTATATCAGGAAAACCTAACACCTCATTGGAACAGAAGGGGTTACTCGCGTGAGTAACCCCGAAGCCCGATGCAAAAACAAAACGGACTACAAAGGGACCAACCCCCCTACCTTAGGCCGGCTCATTATTAGTAAATTCGTAAACTGCAACACCTACACCGTGAGTGTTTTTCTAAACATCTTGCATTGCATACCTAGCCCACGGGGTTGTGCGTCTTTTTTTTGTTTTTTGTGGGGGGGGCAGCGAACACAACCATTCCATTTGAGGATTTGATTTTTGTTAAGTTCACATCACCAAGAAAACCTGAACACCAAAGGAGAACAAAGGAGAACAAAGGGGTTACTCGCGCGAGTGACCCCGAGCCCCATTACCGAAAATAAAAACAGACCCAATAACAGGAAACTCCCTACGAGAACCATGAGCAACCAACGGCCTATCCCCGACGGGTTTGGTGGAAGGAGCTCCGTGATCCAGGGAACCTTGTTCAGGCGGAAAGTGCTACGAGGTACCTCTCTATCGTAGAACGCGTCCTCCGTCGCAGCACGCGTCTTCTTGCGGGTTAAAAAATTGACACGAAGAACGGTCAAGGCTGCGGGAGGAGGCGAGTACCCACGTGTTCCGCTATCTAGTGAGGGGTTTCTCGAGGGTGAGTGCCTCTGAAACTTGCTGCCAACAATTCTTGGTTCACAGGGGTGCATTGTGTGGCGCAGCTTCGCTTACCGCGTTTTTCGAATTCTACTTACAAACGCTAAGCAGGACCAAGGCTTGTAGATGCGAAAGAAATAAGAGGATCACTCCCCTGGACTATTTGCAACCATTTTTTGACATTTTTGCAACTATTTTCCTCCAGCGATGCCATTATTTTCGGACACTTCGACCGGTATTTCGTATGGGTTAGGGATAGCGTTAGGGTTTACAGGGTTTGTTCCATGGTCTTCAAAAGCACAATAATAATAGTGTACGAAATCCGGTCGGTCGCGCGAGTGACCCCGAGTCACTTCCAAAACCAACTCCAAACGTGACCCGCCTACAGCCGTGTAGCCTTGGTCAGTCTCTATCAAGCTGTCTAGCGAAACTCCCTGCATGAAAGGTGCACCACGGGACTCAAATCAACCATCAGCAACCCAGGAACCTTCTCGTATGTCTGTATGTTTCAGATACTTGCTGCGTGACACATCGTAAAATTGATGACCCTGCTCCCCACGTCAGTTTCTGTTTACGGCTTGGATTCGAACAAAAGTGGGCAGGGCGCGTCCTACATCTCTTCCAGGCTTTACATAAATGGTATATATATATATATATTACGTTTCCGTTCCAAATAGCGGCCCAACTTGGATCATTGTTGTGCACAGTGGTAGGTTTCGGCGACGTCGCGTGATTCTGTATCACGCCCCCCTCCCTCCCCCGCCACGCTGCCCACCACCCAATCGCCGTCGCGAGTTCCCTGTACGACTTTGGGGTTAGACGCGCTAGGATCGAAGTAGCATGTTTTGGCTTTTTCGTTTCTGCCGGACGGGGATGCTATTAATACCAAGTCGTCGGAAAGTCGCTTTTACCTGATCATCTCGATTAGACTATATATATATATATGGATCTAAGCCATTCTTGTTATCGAGAGGGTGCCCCTTCATATTTACGGAAGCGTCAAGGCTGCGGGGTGGGGTGGTACCGCAAATTTTCACCATCGGGTCTGAGGTAGTCGTGCGAGTGACTCTGTACCTCACCGACAAAAAACATGTCCATCGATTTTATTTTTGTGCGGCGTAGGGAACCATCCCTTCCCGTATCAAAAAGGAGAATGAATGAACCGCAGAAAAAAATAATTTGACCGCAAGGGACAAAGGGGTCACTCGCGCAGAGCCATCGAAATAAAAAATTACAAAAGGGGGTAAAAAAACACAACCCCCCTACTACTGTAGCATTGGTCCAAGATGACTTCGTGATTGAGGTTGTAGTAATAGTAGTGGTAGTAGTAGTAGTAGCAGTAGTAGTAGTAGCAGTAGTAGTAGTACTAGTAGTAGTAGAAGTAGTAGTAGTAGTAGTAGTAGAAGTAGTAGTAGTAGTAGTAGTAGTAGTAGTAGTAGTAGTAGTAGTAGTAGTAGTAGTAGTAGTAGTAGTAGTAGTAGTAGTAGTAGTAGTAGTAGTAGTAGTAGTAGTAGTAGTAGTAGTAGTAGTAGTAGTAGTAGTAGTAGTAGTAGTAGTAGTAGTAGTAGTAGTAGTAGTAATAGTAGAAGTAGTAGTAGTAGTAGTAGTAGTAGTAGTAGTAGTAGTAGTAGTAGTAGTAGTAGTAGTAGTAGTAGTAGTAGCAGTAGTAGTAGTAGCAGTAGTAGTAGTACTAGTAGTAGTAGAAGTAGTAGTAGTAGTAGTAGTAGTAGTAGTAGTAGTAGTAGTAGTAGTAGTAGTAGTAGTAGTAGTAGTAGTAATAGTAGTAGTAGTAGTAGTAGTAGTAGTAGTAGTAGTAGTAGTAGTAGTAGTAGTAGTATGGTTAGTAGTAGTAGTAGTAGTAGTAGTAGTAGTAGTAGTAGTAGTAGTAGTAGTAGTAGTAGTGGTAGTAGCAGTAGTAGTAGTAGTATTATTAGTAGTAGAAGTAGTAGTAGTAGTAGTAGTAGTAGTAGTAGTAGTAGTAGTAGTAGTAGAAGTAGTAGTAGTAGTAGTAGTAGTAGTAGTAGTAGTAGTAGTAGTAATAGTAGAAGTAGTAGTAGTAGTAGTAGTAGTAGTAGTAGTAGTAGTAGTAGTAGTAGTAGTAGTAGTAGCAGTAGTAGTAGTAGCAGTAGTAGTAGTACTAGTAGTAGTAGAAGTAGTAGTAGTAGTAGTAGTAGTAGTAGTAGCAGTAGTAGTAGTAGTAGTAGTAGTAGTAGTAGTAGTAGTAGTAGTAGTAGTAGTAGTAGTAGTAGTAGTAGTAGTAGGGTTAGTAGTAGTAGTAGTAGTAGTAGTAGTAGTAGTAGTAGTAGCAGTAGTAGTAGTAGTAGTATTAGTAGTAGAAGTAGTAGTAGTAGTAGTAGTAGTAGTAGTAGTAGTAGTAGTAGTAGTAGTAGTAGTAGTACTAGTAGTAGTAGTAGTAATAGTAGAAGTAGTAGTAGTAGTAGTAGTAGTAGTAGTAGTAGTAGTACTGGTAGTAGCAGTAGTAGTAGTAGTAGCAGTAGTAGTAGTAGTAGTAGTAGTAGTAGTGGTAGTAGTAGTAGTAGTAGTAGTAGTAGTAATTGATTGTAATTGACATTACTGAAGATCCTCGAGTGCGGAGCCCTCAAAAAGAAACTGGCGCGTCCTTTATCTCGTACGCCCAGGTTTCGGCAAAGGGAGTGTCCCCCGTTCCCGCTAGTTGTATCAGTAATGTAGTGGATTTACAACTCGCACAAATTAACTCTGTACCGCGCGGACAAAGTACTTCACAAAGGCCTTTTTTTTTTTGCGTCGGAGCGTAGCGCTCACCACTCCATTCATTGCGGTTTCAAATCATGGACATCTCGAATCGGCACGAAAGCGTAGGACAAGACTACTGCATGAAAAGGAACAGGGGGGTCGCTCGCGCGAGTGACGTCGATCCACTGCAAAAACGAATGGTCCCAAAACAACATACATATCCCCTTTAACCCATGCTGCATGTGTCCATAAGGATCCCCGTCCTTCAGAACAAAGAAAAAAGGCCAAAAAGTGTGCTCCCTCGGTCGTAGTAGGCGGTGACGCGTGCTATGATAGAGGAGCAACACCAGTTTTTGTCTGACGGGTTCCTCGATTTAAGAGCTCAAGATGCATCCTTCTTACCCCAAAAATGGATTGCTTTCGAAAAACAAATATATATATACATATATATATATAACTGATGCACTTCGTACCACCGTATGAAAACTTCCATCGTTGTCTCTAGCGACACAACGGCAATCATCATCTTAAAAAATTGGCGTATTTGGAATCATGGTGCTCAAAAAGTGTCGCATCTTCAACAGTTTTTGCTCAAGGACCCCCGACATTACGACAACATTTCAGACGAAAAGCGCTACCTCTATCGTGACTAGCCGTGAAAATTGTGACCTTCAACACAGGACGGTCAACGCTTGGAAGCTAGCGCACGCGTGTTGCGATTTATCGGGGCCCCCGATTTATTGGATCCCTTCTACAATATCCGAACCCGGTTACAATATATCACCTCCCCGGTGAAATATCTGATTCCCCCCGAAAGTATCTGATCCCCCCCTGAAGTATCTCATCCCCCCCCCAAAATATATCACCCCCCCCTCTCCACCTAAAACAGCCGACCGTTTACCTACGAACAAGGGTGAATTATTGCCCCCCTGTATTCTATCAAAGCGCGGGGTGATATATATGTTGAAGTGGGTGGGAAATCACAACACCCTCCGCACCCCGATACACTGTAACAGGGGTGGCATACCCTCTGATACTCGTGGCGGGGATGTAGATATTGCAGCCGGTGATATACTGTATCAGGTGTGATATGTTGCGATTTCCCACCCACTTCAACTTATACATCACCATGCTCTTTGACAGAATACACGGGGGCAATAATGCACCCTTCTTCGCAGGTAATCGGTCGGCTGTTTGAGGTGGAGAGGGGGGGGTGATATATTCTAGGCGGGGAATGAGATATTTCAGGGGAGGTTCATATATTTTACTTGGGGATCAGATATTTCAGGGGGGGATCAGATACTTCAGGGGGGGATCAGATGTTTCACGGGGGGAAGATAAATTGAAGCGTGGTTTTCGATATTGCCGAAGGGATCCCATAAATCATGGGGGCCGATAAATCGCAACATACATGTGCACGAGTGCGCTTCAGGTAGCCCGAATGGCATTGTCAAGAAGGTGCAACACATTGACCATCGAACCCGTTCCGAGACTGGTTTTCTTCTTCGCCAAAGTAGTATCTTCATGAACCCTGTCCTTGATTGCCGACTGTGTTTTTGTACGCACGAGAGGCGACCATGCGTGAAACAAGCTCGCGCGTTGCCGGGTGCGACACACCAGGTGAGACGAAAGCTTTGTTCTGTAGATAGCAGTGGGCCAAATTTTTTTCTGTGACTATTCCGCGTGAGGATGAATTGTATGCCTCATTCGAATGCACGATTTGAGTGAACTGAAAGTTCAACCCACGTTGAAAAACATCCACCCACTGTCCAAGATACACAAAAAAAAAAAGTGGTTCATGAAAAAAACGAAAAAATGTCATATTCCTAGGATTCGGCTTCGCAACGAGCCCTCCCGCGGCAGAGGTGCGGCAGAAAGCCCCTGACTGAGCTCTCGTCACACGAGGAGCTCAACACCTAACACCCGAAAAGTGACCTCGAAGGCATTCGTTCGCGCTACCCGTCCAAGCCTTTCCATGCCCCTTTGGCCCTAAAAAAATACGTATTCGCGAGATGACTTGACTACAACAAACAACCGCTCGTTCCTCACTTGAGGAGCTCATTTGGACGGGTACGTTATTATAAGTTAAATAAACAACTGCAACCCCTACCGTGGGACGACTCCAACCGGAAACCTTTTTCGGGGACAGATTTGCTTGGTGTTCCCATAGGGAGGGATTATGGGGCTAAAAAAAATCTTAAGGAGCCCCGTCAGTCGGGAAATATTTTATGCGAAAAAGTGGTACATCCCCCTGTTGCAGCACGCGTCATATATGCTGTTGTTTCAGATACGTATTATGTTTTGTCGTGATTTTGCCGTGTGTTAAGGTAGAGGTGCGCTGGCTCTTCTTTTGGTCTCTGAGGATGAGGGCTTCGAAAAACTACCAGGTAACTCTACTGTATACCCCACCCATAGCATCGATATACATAGATATACTATATATATTTAACTGAAAGTGCAACCCGACCATGACCAAGCCCGTGTCCTAGATATGAAAACGTCAGTCATACGAACTACTGACGTACAGGTAGGGTGAGAAGCAAAACGATATGGCACTCCGACAAAATTCGATTAAGCAGCCGCCGTCGTTCAAAAAACCCGTTAGCCGGAATGTGCCACCCCTGCCGTTCAACGCGTCAACTTGCTACGCATACTGAAATTGCTTTCGGCCGTGGCTACCGTCCTAACGACCAGACCCAGGAAGCCAAAAGGGGGTCCCTTTCGGGAGTTGTTTTTTGGCGACTCTTTGTGCCTCGCGCAAGGGACACCCTGGGTTTGGGGGGGTCTTAGCTTTTCGTGATGTTTCAACTTTGCGATATGAATCCGAAATGGAGTGTTGGAGTAAGCTTCGCGGCGCAAAAATGTCGCATTATGAGGCCTTTTCGTCCGCAAGGTAGAGAGTCACTCGTGCGAGTGGTCCAAACCCGGTCTGTGTTGAACTACTGAGCATCTGCTACTGTAGCATGCATCGGCAGCTCAGCTATTCTGCTTATATAGAGAACCTCAGGTCACTCGACTGTACGGAGATAGGGCCGATCATGGTTAACGCTGGTTCGAACACCGCGACAGCGGCTGATAATTCCGTTCTTGCCCTTGCCTCAAATGACAAACGCTATCGCCGATGCTCAAAGACCGAGGACGGTACCGTTTCGTCTTCGCCTCGCCCCCCCTTTACCTAACAACGACCCCTCTCCTTTCCATTCCCCTTGCATCCCCGTTCACCCCGGTAATTTGTTTTTCGCGTGAACCGCAGATAGCGCGAAATATCGGACCACAAAACGCCGACGATGGTGAACACTTGTATGAAAACCGCAGGAGTGGTCGGGAGTTCGATTGTGGCCATTGCCTCGTTGGCTATATCGATTGCCGAATACCTCGAAGTCGCGAATGACAACGCTTCCTCCCCTTCCTCACCTTCCGATACCACTTCCTCTTCCGATCCCTCCTCCTCCGTTCCTTCACTATCGCCCTCTTCCTCCCTCTCCTCCTCATCCGCCGCAACCGCGTCTCCGCCTACGCGAAGCCCGTCAATTTTCGAAACCTGGTCTCCCACCTCTTCGCAGACCCTCTCCCCGCCCTCTCCCTCCCCTTCATCTCCTTCGTTTTCCTCTTCATCTCCATTTCTTTCCTCCTCCTCCCGGTCTTCACGTGGTTCACAAATGGATTCAGACGACGTCTACGATTTTTCAGAGGACGATTTCAACGCTATGGCCTTCGGGTTCTTGCTTTCGTCCGTGTTTTTTCTCGGTGTGTCATGTCTTTTCTGGCGCTCCAAGAAAAAGGACAAAGTCCGAAGATAGAGGAAGAACATTGTGAAGATAACGAGGCTTAAATCCTTCTGATGTTGAACGCGCATCGATTTAGTGGTTACCGGGTGGAAGAAGAAAGTTCGCGCCAGCAGCCGTTCGGTAGACGATACCATGAGCGTGCGTGTACTTTCTCTTGATGATGTTATTTTGTTTCTGAACGAGTCGCTTCTGCGAAGAGAGTAGGATGGAGCACCAATGTGAACGTGGCCCTACTTGAGTATGTATATTCGCACGAAAAGCTGTCGTTAGAAAGGGGTCACCATCCACCTAAGGGCGTAACTGTCGTCCGTGAACCTTTCTGTACGGAACCTGGCGCATGTGCGTTGCCTCCGTGTTCTTCGTCGTGTGTGTATTGCCATCTAACCGCCGGTGCTCCAAGACGAGCCGGACTTGACAGAAAGAGGGCCAACAATCATATGAACGACACGAAGGTTGATTGAGCGATTGATTCCTCGTGAATAGTCTACGAGTAAACGGTTTCCACGTGCATGTTGTATTTTTTCCGCGTTTCCGACATATGCGACGATAGAGGTTCGAAAGCACTTTCCGTTTCAAGAGCGTTCTGAAGAACGGTGCTTATTTAACCCAAAATCGTCCGGGAAAGTGGCATTCCTTTCGTAATTCTTGTGAATGTACCCGAGGCCATATAGTATATATCTGTTCATCAGTACAGAGTAAGTAGCAGTTTAAGTTTCGTCGAAATCAGGTTTTCTGGGTCAAGAAAGGTCTTTAAGCTCCCAGATTCGGAACACCTCGGGAAAAAAAATTATGTTCACATTCATCGCAGATCGCGTGTTCCCTTGGGCTTTTCCCTCAATTTGGATTGTTTGTGAGGGGTGGGCGTTCAAGCCACGTGCTGCGTATTTGCGAAATACGAACGCAAATTGTATAGTGTGTACGTATAGGCCGCGTCTATGTTGATGTGGGTGGGTCGCCGCTCGAAGAAGTTTTGAAACATCATGAATTTATAGGGTAAGCAGGTAATTGAACCATGTACGTAGTTTTTTCGGAAGAAATTTTGCCCTTGTCGTCCGAAGAGTGGCCCGCAAAAGCGTGTCGCGATATTAGTAGCTCGTGCGAGACAAAGAACTGTGGGTGGCTGGACGGCGTTCCCGATCAGAGGATCGATCCGCGTTGTTTCTTGGGAAGAGGGAGTCCACGCGTGCGGCGACAAGAGTAGCACGTTTCCGCTTGAAGTTTTGTGTGAATGACGGCCGACTTCATGACCAAAAGCGTCGGGAACGAGCCACTATGTTCCCATGAATATCGTCCAATACCTAGGTCATGGGGAGTTTCAATCCGGACAGTTCAACAGATGTATATTTGTTGCCAAATCCTTTTTATGAGAGAGGAAATACGTGGTGCACTCTCTCCATCGTAGACACAGTCAGTCGTTTCAAGTTTTCGAAAATGAACAATACCCGTTGTTTTTCACGTGGACCATGAGGTTATCCAGTAGTGTTACGGATGAATCGGGTTAGAAGTTTTGAACAACTCCCACTGGCTGTTTGAGATCCTCAAGGGCGCACAGCTACCGGTTGGTAATATAAATGTACATGGGTTGTGCGTTTCAGGACTTCCATCGCATAGGTGAGCTGGTGAAAGATTTCGGGAAGGAATGCGTTTGAATTTCAGTTTCGGGTAACGTTTATGAGCGCTTCTCATACACGTTGGGATCTCAGCAAATAAGTTTGTTTCACACCTAATGGGGCATGACTCTGTTAACACGTGTGATATGTTATCTAGCAGGCAGGTTTCGGCCCCTGCCCCGATTTTTGTCTCTTTGGCCGGGGGGGGGGAATATCCCCTTATCTCATTATTCACGAAAATCTACTGTTAGCCTTGGAAGATTGTGTTAAAACACGAAGGCGGCAACAAGGACCCACCTTCGTTTAATAGCGTTCGACCCAAGCTTGTGGTTTCGGATGGTATTTCGGGTTGTACCGAGCTCCTAATCGACCCACCGTCGTAGCGCACGAGAGACCGCCTGGAAGGTAGACATGCCTTCGGTTTCTGTGTGCGATTTCGTCCTGCTAACAGAGGAACTCTCTACATGACGCATATAGGGTACGCACGGCATTGGTTCTGCGCCTCGTCTAAGAACAGGCTTATTTGCTTGCTGGGGAAAAGAGGAAAATTGACCGAAACAAAAGGTTGTATAGGTCGAGAACCTGAAACGAGTGCAATTGTGTCACCGTAAGAAAATGGGTGACCACTCGCGCGACCTTCTGTTGCACACGTTCCGATATAGAGATATCAATTTTGGGCCACTTTATTTCCTTTTCGTAAATGACGGCGGGGCTGCTAAGCCCCAAAATCGTCTGAATTTCGTTGAGGTTTTTTTTTTTATTGTTGATTTTCTCGATGGATACCAAGGTCATGGGATTGTGCACCGCGCACGAGGAACACGTTTACATCAAAGTAAACCATAACTTGGAGAGAGGTGCACTCCAAAGTAAAGAGCTCCTCAAGCGAAAGTGGAGACCCAGCAACAAACCGGTGCACCTTTAAAATTGTAGAATGCACCCAAAAAACGCCCCCACCAAGTGAATGTTAAAATTACTATGGCAAGCAACAAACTCGTACCCCCCCGCCCCCCCCCGTTTAGTATGCCCTTTTTTTTCTTGAGATACAGGGAGTTCCTCAAATCGCCTAAGGGCAAGAGCGCGGCTGCGGTGCAAGAGGCAGTTGAGGGGTCCGATGTAGCAGCAC